>HG992179.1:22456259-23056259 GCA_905220545.2 Melitaea athalia
TTTTTATCAAGGTACACTTAAAAGTAAAAACGCCCTTCTACCACAATCAAGAGTTTTCGAAGAGGAACTTTTTGTTCGTCTCATCAAAATGAAGCTACTCCCGGAAAATTAGCTTGATAATAATCAGGTGAAAAATATGTACTAGGGATCCCTACCTATAAGTTACCACGTTGGCAAAAATGCATTGATTCCATGGGTAATTATTACTTTGAATAATAAAAATAAAATTATATAGAAAAAAAAAAATGCATTAACTTATTTCATCAAAAACGGCAATTTCATAGATAAAGACCTATACATATACTAGCTTCTGCGCGCGACTTCGTCCGCGTGGAATAGGAACAATTGTGTCATACATATACACGACATGTCATATATATGTCTGTTTGTCTGTTTTTGTGAAACTTTAACTGTTTACGCAGCGCACTCAGCGGAAGATTTCAAAAGGAAAAAGAAAGCCCCGATTTTGAAACATTCTTCATTGGTGCTCCGCTCCTATTGGTCTTAGCGTGATGATATATAGCCAATAGCCTTCATCGATAAATGGGCTATTCAACACTGAAATAATTTTTGAAATCGGACTAGTAGTTTCTGAGATCAGCGCGTTCAAACAAACAAACAAATTCTTCAGCTTTATAATATTAGTATAGATATTTTTTCTAGTCACAGCTTCTAGGTCACAGGTTAATAATACTGCTTTCTAGTAGTGTTGTGTTCCTGTGGTGAGTAAGGTGGCTAAAGATCCTGGAGGGGGTCAAGGGTTAACATCGCACTTGTGATGCTATTGGCGTTTATAAGATTTGGTGTCCGCATACATTCAGGCTACTTACTGTACACTTGTTTGCCGGCCTAATAATTTAAGATTTAAAAAAAAATAATCATGAAATCAGTATTATTTAGTTATCATATTTCCCCAGTCGGGCTGCTCCAGATTTTGAGCAGGATATTTCCCGATGTGCTCTACCTCAGTGGATATAAAGGACGACACTGACCTCCGCAGTGAAGTACTGCTCGATGATGTAGTCGGCCATCTTGGAGATATCGATATTCTCGTGGCCCTTGAGCTCCTCTATCTTGTCTAAGCCCCCACACTCCTCGATCATGGCGGCGAGCTGCCCCCTGCCGTCGCCGGCCATCTTCAGCATCGTGCTAAGACCTTCCAGCCCATCCTTCAAACCACACATACACATGTTATAAATAAGTAAACGCCTCAAACTCAATGGCTTTACTCCATTCCACTAGGACTTTAATCCTGTCGGGGGTCTGAAAACAATACACAAAGCCCTAGAAATTAAATGAAAGAAGAAAGAAAACTTTTTTATTAGTCTTTGGTTTACAATTTATAAAAAAATTGTACGACGGACGCTTCTGTGTGGTACGCTACTCTGTACTGATTGTGTTGACTTGTTTACAATTTATATTACTATACCCTGGTTTTTTTTCGCTACGGACTATATTGACATAAGCTGTGTTGCTAGTTTTTTGCGAATCATTAATAGTGATGTGCCACTACCGTAACTTTACGTAACTAACATTTTTGCGAATCTAGTGATGTGCCACTACCGTAACTTTACGTAATTTACAATCTAGTATTGCTTTTCAGTAATAATTACAATAATGTGTCTTTAATACTTTAGAATGTGGCGACAACCGTATATATTTACAATTACAATACCTGTAACGGATGCTACTGGGGACTGGGATGAAAAGTTCTTCTAAGCTTAAGCTTTTAAAAAAAATTTGCAATCGACAATATTTCAATCTAGATTGACAAATTTTGATATTGTACTGAACAGTAATGTAATTACATTCACTGCTTTTTTTAATTTGGGATTGATTTTCTATCAGGGAGCGGTGTTGAAATCTTGCTCAGGGCGCTGATAGTACTAAAGCCGGCACTGCGTATAGTCAATACAAATGTATGCCACTCGTTGAGGTCAAAGCCACAACAGTAACTACAACAAGCACAACCTGCTGTGACAAAATAAAATCTAGTGAAAAGAAAAACTAAGCTTAAGGGGCTGTCTCTACGAGCGAGCGTATCGCCGGCGATAGTATCGTGGTGCCACCTATTTCTATACACATCTATGGAGCTGTCTCCACGAGCGAGCGTATCGCCGGCGATAGTATCGTGGTGCCACCTACTTCTATACACTCTCTCTATGGAGCTGTCTCCACGAGCGAGCGTATCGCCGGCGATAGTATCGTGGTGCCACCTACTTCTATACACTCTCTCTATGGAGCTGTCTCCACGAGCGAGCGTATCGCCGGCGATAGTATCGTGGTGCCACCTACTTCTATACACTCTCTCTATGGAGCTGTCTCCACGAGCGAGCGTATCGCCGGCGATAGTATCGTGGTGCCACCTACTTCTATACACTCTCTATGGAGCCGCCTCCACGAGCGAGCGTATCGCCGGCGATAGTATCGTGGTGCCACCTACTTCTATACACTCTCTCTATGGGGCCGTCTCCACGAGCGAGCGTATCGCCGGCGATAGTATCGTCGTGCCACCTACTTCTATACACTCTCTATGGAGCCGCCTCCACGAGCGAGCGTATCGCCGGCGATAGTATCGTGGTGCCACCTACTTCTATACACTCTCTCTATGGAGCTGTCTCCACGAGCGAGCGTATCGCCGGCGATAGTATCGTGGTGCCACCTACTTCTATACACTCTCTATGGAGCTATCTCCACGAGCGAGCGTATCGCCGGCGATAGTATCGTGGTGCCACCTACTTCTATACACTCTCTATGGAGCCGCCTCCACGAGCGAGCGTATCGCCGGCGATAGTATCGTCGTGCTACCTATTTCTATACACTCTCTATGGAGCCGCCTCCACGAGCGAGCGTATCGCCGGCGATAGTATAGTCGTGCCACCTATTTCTATACACTCTCTATGGAGCCGTCTCCACGAGCGAGCGTATCGCCGGCGATAGTATCGTCGTGCCACCTATTTCTATACTCTCTATGGAGCCGTCTCCACGAGCGAGCGTATCGCCGGCGATAGTATCGTCGTGCCATCTATTTCTATACACTCTCTATGGAGCTCTCTCCACGAGCGAGTGTATCGCCGGCGATAGTATCGTCGTGCCACCATTTCTATACACTCTCTATGGAGCTGTCTCCACGAGCGAGCGTATCGCCGGCGATAGTATCGTCGTGCCACCTATTTCTATACTCTCTATGGAGCCGTCTCCACGAGCGAGCGTATCGCCGGCGATAGTATCGTCGTGCCATCTATTTCTATACACTCTCTATGGAGCTCTCTCCACGAGCGAGTGTATCGCCGGCGATAGTATCGTCGTGCCACCATTTCTATACACTCTCTATGGAGCTGTCTCCATGCCAGAGACAGCCTCTAAGATATATATATGCTAAGGATACAACTCTATTCTTGTATAGTTAGTTCAAGTCATCTTTGCGCGCGGCTCTATGTGTGCGTGCGCTTGTAAATATACAACTTTAATTTGTGTAGCAGTGACGCGACCGCCGTAATTCGAATCTTAGACCAATATACAACGTTTACCCACACATATACCCGCGCGCAAAGATGAGTTGAACTTAGTATACTGTGTTAATGGTATAAAGAACTAATATATAATTATATATAATATTGGGTTGTCTGGAAGAAATGGCTAAGCAGCCATAAGTCCGCCCATTGTACTTCACTGTTAGTACTTATCTGTAAGCTTTGTTTGTTTATATTTGTGGTGTACAATAAAGTATAAAATAAAATAAATAAATAAATAAATATAAACCTAAGTTATTTGTATAAAGTTTGACATAATTTTTTAGTACTACATAATACATTGTCATTGCCACTTACAATGCCACCAACGCACAGTGGAGCAGCGTGGTGGTTTTAAGCTCTGATCCTGCTCCTACACAGAGAAAGAGGCTTATGCTCAGCATTGGGACATGACAGGCTGAATCATGTCATATACAAAGTGGTATACTTACTTCGATGACCTGCGTGTCTTTGCAGGAGAGCAAGTTGCAGAAGGGTGGGATGACTCCACAACGGATGAGCTCGGCCACCTGCTCCTTGGAACCGTAAAAGCTGATGTTGGTTACAGCTAATGCAGCCTCCTTTTGTGTCTGGAACTCTCCCTTGCTCAGGTGCTCCACAATCTTGGGCAGGAGGCCAGCGTCAATCACCGCCTGCACTTGCTGTTCGTTGCCTGTCGACATGTCCGACAAGATCCCCACTGCCCACTTGTAGATCTTCTCGTTCTGTAGATATACTATCCATTAAGATGTTATATTACATAATATACACGGTGTACAAAAGAAATTTGTTCATCACCTTAAAAAGTGTAGAAAAGCTGAAATAGGCGATGACTACATAGATATCTACCGACCTTAACCTTCTGACGTTAACGGAACGCAGAGAGGTATTAGACATGGAGCTATTGTATGATATAATTCGTGGGCTCCTAGACTGCCCGGAACTCGCTGAACGCATTATGCTGAACAACCCTTCCCGGCGCACAAGACACACTCCCTTATTTTATGTCCCGAACTGCTCCACCAACTATGTACAGAATTCTATACTTACAAGATTACCTACAATTTGAAATTTCAAGACGTAGACATTTTAAATGGTCCCAAAAATATATTTCAAAATAGAATCAAACGACAATTATTTAAGTAAAATAATCAAAATAACAACTAAAATATAATAAATAGTATTTGTATAGTTTTCATAAATATTTATATAATCTTTACTATTACTTTTATTTTACATATATCCTCATTATTACATTTTTAATGGTTAAATCGAAAACTAATCTATACTAATATTATAAAGAGGTAAAGTTTATAACTTTGTTTGTATATACGGGGTAATCTTCGCAAATACTGATCCGATCATGAAAATTCTTTCGCTAACAGAAAGCTACACTATTCAGGAGTGACAAGATAAAAGGAAAAAGATAAAAATATATAAAGATTTTAAATCAGCAGGATTTGAACCTGCGCCCTCTGACGTGCCGTGTCAACAATTCAATCTAATCAAGCATTATTATTTGCCTTAGAAATTAATTGGTGATTTTAAAACATTTATATTTATCTGATTTGCTGAAAATAGTGAGAGTGTATTGGAACATATCAAATTTTACCGTACCCTTCTTATGTGAAATGGATTATAACGCCCAACGAAGTGGGCACGGGTCGGCTAATGTAATCATAAAGTCAAGGCTAGACAGAGGCTAATTAACATTACATTAGAACATACCAAAAGTACCATTAAGCTATTGAAATATGAATAAACACTCACTGGATGTGACAATAATGCTGGGAAGTGAGATAGGGCATCGAAATTGAGCACAACTTGAGTCTGATCATCTGTTCCTGATACTATATTGCCCACGGCCTTTAGAGCGGACGTTTGTATATTAACCTCCTTGTGAGATAAAAGTGGTATCAATTTCGGCACTATACCAGAATCAATAACCATTTGAATTTGTTCAATACCAACATCCGCTAAATAACCAATTGCCCATAATGTGTCTACTAAGACCTGAAATAAAGAAAGTTATAATATTAAAAATATCTTCAAAATAATTTAATTTTCTGATACAATGTACCTAAATGAGATGTGGAATTATAACTAATCTCTATATATATAAAAATGAATCACTAAATGTGTTGCTATCTCGAGACCGCAAATCTCGAGAGCGGCTGAACCGATTTTGCTAATTCTTTTTTTATAATATTCCTTGAAGTACGATGATGGTTGTTACGGAGAGAAAAATTTAAAAATTTCCCTCAAAAAGTCTAAAAACAACACTTTTCTATATTCCCATACAAAATATTCAAAATAATAATTAAACGTCAGTTTGAACTTTAATACCATAACATAAGGTTTTAGTGTTAGTGGAGAGGTTCCGAGAAGGATAAGTATTAAAAAAAGTAAAAAACGACTGTTAAGCGGTACGAAGTTCGCCGGGTCAGCTAGTTACTAATATATTTGAAAGTATTGTAAACAAAGTAAATGCAAAAATGTTTGGTTAAAATCCACATCCTGGACCGTCAAATTATGGGGTTTTGAGGGGTGTGGGGGGGAGGGGGGAGTGGGGGCTACCCCCAGTACCACTCCCACGCAACAGAAACCCATAGTTATGGAGATATCCATTGTTAAAGTTCTGAGATTATAAGAAGAATATAGATAGTTTTACACGAATTTAAGGGCGAGAGGGGGAGGGGGGGCGGCGGACACCCTCAACTCCCCATACCACTCGCGATACAAGGTAATGCACCGTTCTTGACAAAATACAAAAATAAATCTCATAGACCTAACCTCAATATTTGACAGTTAATCGGTATAATTTCATTCCGTGACGGCTCCGGCGTTTCGGAAGGGCAGCCCTTTCGCCCTTGCGTAACAAAACTTAGACACCCGGGCGAGCCGGAGAGGCCGAGGCTGGTCGCCGAAGGCGACCAGCAAGCCGAGGCTGCGGAGGTGAGCGCCTGCCCTCCCTCCGCGCCTCCGGCTTACAAAAAACACTCTAGGGGTAGGACAGACCAAGACCAGGTGGATAGTGGGGTGCTCCGATTCGGTTTTATAAAAAAATTAAATTAATAATTCATTAACAATTATTAAAAATTAAACAAAATATTGAATATTTTCCGTATATGATAGTAAATAACAAAAAATAAAAATATATTTAAGTAAAAAAAAGGGTACAAAGGCGTGTTATATTCATATTCCATAGCAACATTAAAAAAATTATATCTCTTAAAATGTAAATTTCTGCAACCTGAGAATTCACAAAAAGCTTTCTATTTATGAGTACTATATATAGAAAAAATATAATATATATATATTTCATATATAACATATAATACATATATCTCAAAACTTTAACAATGGATATCTCCATAACTATGGGTTTCTGTTGCGTGGGAGTGGTACTGGGGGTAGCCCCCACTCCCCCCTCCCCCCTGCACCCCTCAAAACCCCATAATTTGACGGTCCAGGATGTGGATTTTAGCCAAATGTTTTATCTATACTAATATAATAAAACTGAAGAGTTTGTTTGTTTGTTTGTTTGTTTGAACGCGCTAATCTCAGGATCTACTGGTCCGATTTGAAAAATTCTTTCAGTGTTAGATAGCCCGTTTATCGAGGAAGGCTATAGGCTATATATCATCACGCTAAGACCAATAAGAGCGGAGTCCACGCCGACGAAGTCGCGCGCAGAAGCTAGTTTATGATAATAACTGTTTATATTTAAATAGAGTTCAAAGAAACATATTTTTGTTTAACACAGATATATACTAATCTTCTATTCATTAATGTTTATTGATTGATTGATTTACTGACATTTACTGATGTAAATGTAAGTAAATCAATCAATTATACCCCGTCCGGCGACTAATTATCTTTTTGACACTTCAAGAAATTTTGACATTAGTGACTGCCTCACACGTTATTTATTCGATTCGAAATAATAATCGATTTTATTTAAGAAAAACTTTCAATCGATTTAATTAAATACATTTAGTGTAGAAATATTATTTATTTATGCGTTTATTAGTTTTTTAAATTATAAATGAAATATATAAATAATAAATTAAATGAATTAAGAGAGTTATTGCTCTTTATTCTTGGTTTGCAATTAAATTTCAAGATTTCGACTTAATTCCTTGCAAGTAATCAATCTTGGGGTCATAGATACTATTTTTATTTCCGTTTTTGTATTAAATTTATAGAAACAATAATCACATGACGTAAAATTATTTTTATCATATGATCGATTTATTATCGATTTATTATTTCAAGAACTGTTTCATAGTCTGTGGTTGTTTGTTATGCACAGGGTACTTCACTCAATCAATCAACATTACTATAAAATTTTTAGTACGTTATTCCGAAAAATAAAACTAATTTATAGGCGTGAGCTGTCAAAAAGATAATTAGTCGCCGGACGGGGTATAGATAGTAAGTATAGTTATGACTAAACAAACGTACGACGTAACGAACGTTGAAAGAAACTGGAGGGGGTATGTTTGCGCATGGGTCGCATCCACAGACTACATTATATATACAGGAATAGAGTTGTCAGTGGCTACCCGATTAACAGCGACATCTCGTGGGAAGTTGAGCAAACTTTATACGCGTACTATAGCTATTATACGTATATATAATACTGGATTAAAATAGGTATATAGGTGTTCTCACTCAATGCATGATTTATTTTGTATAATTCTGACATAAGATACTATTTATTTTTCACAAATAGTAACCTATGACAGAATTAACAATACATGTAACTAGGGGGATAACACAATAAAACTTCGTATTTATTTTCTTCTTTTATTATAATATTGAGCAGCTAATACATGCAATTTATCACTTTCATCGTACTGTCTGATTGAGCCTGCAAGAATTTTATTTAATTCTCTACACCAATTACACAGAAATATCATACAAGCCGTTTGATATATTTGCTTAACCAAATCGGAAGAGTGCTCATCACATTTTAAATAATGAGTTTCGACTCTGGCATACAATACAGTTTTAATATAATTACATATGTTTTTTATTGGTCCATTTTTTTTAATATTATGGACTATGTCCTGAATTAAAGAAAATGTTTTTACAAGTTCCTCAGAAGGATATGTTAGGTAGGCCTTGTTTTTATTAAATTCGCGAATTTTTATATACTCGGTAGCCCTGTTCGCGTCATATAAATTATTTTTACAAGTCGCACAATTTTTAAATATTTTATTTTGGCACTGGCGTAAAATGTAACCTGTTACGTACTGTAATGTAGCAATTATTCTGGGATCCCTCTTTTTTATTTCTAAACTCACAATGAAATCATTATCGTAAATGTGGCTAAAATCAACTTCAATGGGTTCATCACTTTTTGTGCTTTTGCCAAAAAATAATTTATTTATAGATTTAAATATGTGGCATGAATCTTCTTCACAATTGGATCCCGGTGAATAACTGGTGCTTAAATTATTTACAAGCAATGACGCAAACGCAGCTTCAAAGCCTGCACATGTGGGAGAAACATTTCTGTACCCATGACTCCGTACACTACCAAAAAAATTTTCTAATGGATCCTGATTAAAGTGTCTACACCATATAGATTTTAAATTATATTCGAAAAATAGTTTATTCCGTAGACACTCCATATTTTCTATGGTTAGCAACCAATTGCTTATAGATGGCACTACACAAACTTTTCCTTCTTTGGAAATAAATTTCATTGTTTTTAAAATCTGTTTAGCTTTTCTCCAGATTTGGTTGTGCAATGACGATGGTGTTAAAGGTTGTAGTAGCTGTTTACCACTTCTTTTAGAAGAATTTATAAAACTTCCATTCATCGAGTCAAACAGTTCGTCGAAAAAGATAATTATATCAGCTGTGTCCTGGCATTCTTTTGGTAACAGCCCCTTGTCTGAAACACAAAAATAAATACCTAAGACCTTTTTTAATTGACATGCATCACAATTATATTACCAGATCAATAAGAATAAAAAAAAAAGAAAATGTTTTTATTGTCTGTTTCATGAATTAAAAGCTTTTAACTTCATGGATTAAATTTTGGAAACTCACCTGCTAAGTAGCCCATATTTACTCCAACTGTTTGGCTAAAAATTTGTGATGCAAACTTCACCTTCATTTTCGGAATTTTCTGAGGATTGCAATGGTATTCAGTAATTTTTTTTACTAGTTTTATTCCTTTGTATGTAGGAACATTTTCATAAAAATTGACAATGTGCTCCCATTTAGCTAATTTTTGCTCTCCCTCCATTGTACATATTAAGTTTTTTGTTATCAAATTATTGCGTATTCCCTTTAATAAATGTGGGACATCAAAGAGTGGTATAATTTCATTGCCATCTACCTCAAATGTTCTGTTTTTCATTTCTTTGCCATTTCTTAAATAAGCTCCTCTTGTCTCTTCTATTAAATAATTTACCGCACTTACATTTGATGTCCCCTGATCACAGACTGTCGCCAGAACTGTAAATCCTACTGAACTCAACTTTCTTGTTAAAGTCTTTATTAGTAAACACAGATCGTCTTTTTTAGTGCTGCCTGAACAAAATGTGTAGCTAATAGGCTGTTTATAATTTTTAAAAATACCTCTTATCATTACCACTAACGCATGATCAGCAATTTTATTTTGAGTTGTGATACCATTGTCAACTAAGCCGATGATTCTGTCGCTTTTTTTATTGTAATCAAAATGTGGAGTTAGGCTCATTTCATCGAAGAGAAGACAGCACAACCTGTCATCTGGCTTCATTCTTTTTGCTCGTTTTTTTAGTTGTAAAAAAATGTTTTCATTCAGGCCTGGCTTCAGTCCTGCCTTTGAAACCATTCTACTTAATGTTACTGGTGATGGCAAAACAAATATTTTTTTTAAAAATCGGTAGCATCTAGGTCCTAACTTGTACACAGAAAGTGCCATAATTTTTTCTTCTTGGGTAAACCGTCTAGCCATTTTGAGTTTTCCAATTTCTCGGAACTGCATAGAAGTGAAAATTGCCGCCAAACTAGTAAATTTCTTTAAAGCATCTTGAAAACTCTTGTTTTCTGATAATTTCAAAGCTTTCTTTATTGTCCTTGCATATTTAGCGTTGGTCTCGGTCAGTTTTTGAATTTTCCTCTGAAGGACATTTAATTGTTTAGGCACCAAAGTCTTCTTAGGACGAGGAGCTTTCAAATCTGAAATCAAAGGAGATAATGTGGTCAATGATAGGTAGATCCAACAGCAATTCTAATGTTATGTATTATCATCATCATCCTTAAATAAGAACCAAAGAAACTAACTTTAAGCTTTGTATGTAATGATGGTAACAATCTGGAATACACTGAAACTACTTTTGCCTAACAAACAAGTATGGAAAGGGGACCTTTTAAAGTTCGGGATGTTGGTGAAATCGAACATAAAAACATAAAATCAAATATAAAAAATATAAAAAATCAAATATATGGAGTTAATATTTATCTTTCAAACATTATTCTTGCATTAATAACACATATTTTACATATTACATACCAATGCCAGATGATGAAGCTGTTGCTGTTTGTACATTATCAGCTGGAATTCCATGTTCAGCTGGATACTTTTTATTGGTGACATCCCCCAATGGTTTCCTAATTACAAAACCTGCAATATAATTTATATTAACATGCATAATATGATATATGTAACATTTAATGTTTATGGGGTCAAAGGGCTTGACTCTGGGTGATCAGAAACCCCTTTATTGCTTCAGTCTATTAGTTAAAAATGGAATGTAATAATTATGTTCCAGTCGGAAGAGTGTTGGTAGCCGCTCATACTTTTACAAGAGGCGAGCATTACAGTCCTTAGGGGTAAGCAATGCATCTGTGAGTCGACTTCGAATAGTGCTAATACTAATGGGACTACTAATAATACTATCTAACACTAACTAAATACACTCACCCCTGTACAAATAAAAACATGCCAAGTTATGACAGGTTTATATAGTGTTGTTTTGTCTCTTTCAATCGCTTGCAAAATGAAAGAGAGTAAAACCTATTTTAATAATAAGGTTTATTCAGCGTTTATTTGTACAGGGGTAAAAATTCTACCAATCAAGTCAATTTGAGATTGTCACAGATGTCCATGGGTGGCGAAAGCCATTTGTAGCCGCTGCATGCTTCTTTCAAATCAAAATATAACCTTGCTTTTTTGTAAATCTGAAAACTCCATTATGTGGCAAGGATGCCAAAAAACCAGGAGGCCCTTTTTTTCAGTCGAGTTATTATATCATGAGCTCTGACAGATAACAATTCTAAAAACAATAGACGTGGAACCGATAAATCAATCATATATTTAACTAATTTTTATTATGACTTGAATACCAATGTAAAGGCAATCTTATCAATTTTATACTGAATAATAAAAATAATAAATTTTATTTTTAAATGCACAATGTTCTCTAAAATGCATTAATTGGATTGTACTTAAATATTGAAAAACTATGGATTAGAAACATATATGTACATGTCGGAGAGTCAATGCAGATAGTATTAATGTCGGTACCTGCATTATTATTAATATTCGTCTACCCTCACTCATTCTATTATTTGAGTTATTCCGACGTGTATGTCGGTACCTGTGCTATTGTCGATATTCAACTACCCTCATTCTATTATTCGAGTCATTCCTTTGTGCATAAAAGACCGATGCGGCCGCAGCTAGGGCAGTCTTGGCTCTGGCGTGGCGCGGTGAACTTGTGTATCCTGCTAGTAGTTTAACCTCGACTCTTGTAAGGGTTAGTTTGTGTACACGAATTAATTGTTACATTATATTGTGGGCAACTCGGGCAGTGGAGGCGAGCGTTAATGCGCATTATAAAGACGGCCGTCTTAAACCTAGACTCGGGTCGCAACTCCCGGGCACTGCTCTGAGTTGTCTCTCTGCCACGCGATAGATCCGGCCCCGCTCGGTGAGTCCATTTAATACTAAATAGTTAATCTCTTCTACTATCTTGTGTTAAATTACATTGTTAATTAAACCAGTTCGCTCATCCGTCCGTTCTTCTCCTACCTACTTCTGATCTGCGACATCAGAAGTGGGATAAGATCTCATTACGCCCACTTCATTTGTTGTTTGCTGCTTTTAATCGTTTTTTTAGTTCAGAGTTTTTGGTTTCTTTGAACTTTAAGTTCTATTTTAGCGAGTGTGCAAGTAAATTGCAATATTTGGTGGCGATTAGTGGGTACATCGATAATTTAGTTCTTTTCGGTCGTTCTGTTTTATTCTTATCGGTGTACAAGTGGTTTTTGTTCAGTTTTCGATTACGTAATTCGATTTACCGGTTTATTTGTTGAATTTAGTTTTATTGTGATACGTAGGTAGTAGAGTAGTGACAGATTTGGAGATTCAGTTTTTGTTTCGATTCAGTCATTGTGGAGCAATTGTAATTGCTCGTTGGATAAGGGTGGCTTACGTAGTTGTTAGTGTTGTAGAAAAAGTTTGGTTATTGAAAGTTTTAAGTTTTTGTGATTACCCACTTATTTGTGATAAAGTATTAATATCGTCTTAGCTTGAGTATTTCCGATTACCCTCTGTAACGAGTATTTTTGTGTAGTATCGAGGGTTTTCAGTCTTTCTCTACCTTTGATTGATTTGTTTAAACTGTTTAAAAGTTATTTGGTTGTTCTGTTTAAAAAAAAAAGTTTAAATTACAGAAGGTTAATTTATAACACCTTGGTACAATCATGGGCCCATTGTGGTAGTCGTTGTAGGTAACTGTTAAAGTTTGTTTTGTTACAAAATGAGGAGCGTAATCAAATAAAACTTGATCCGAAATATCGAGGCCCCTTTCGCGTAATAGAAGTTCTCGAAGGTAATCGGTATACCCTTCAAGCTTTAAATTGTTAACGTACCTACAAATTTGCTCACGAAAGGTTAAAGAAAATGCTTACACGTCATGTACCAGACGATATTGATGTAATTTATGATCTTGTTGATAATGATGATGTTCAAGTTTAAGTAGATGGAAAGACTCGAGTGAATGACTCTATCGACCGTAATGTGTTCAACTGTACCAGTGTAGTTATTTGTAGTCGTAGCCCGGTAGAATTGTCTCTTGGGGCAACCCAAGTAGTCCGTGGGTTAGCGGTGTGCAAAGTTTAACTTACTGGCGGAGGTCGTGGTCTGTTGAGACCGTAGCGTGTAGTCACAGGGGTTACTGACACATGTACTGTGAATGCTCTTCGTCTAGAGAGCCGTGGTGTTAGAGGTCTTTACTCGAGGATTTTGCAAGCTTCGTTGTAACTTGTTGTCGAAGTAGAGTACGTCTATAGTTTTGGTTGGGATGACGTCGATGGTACATGGCTGTGGTATTTGTGTAACTAAGTTTAGATCCTAAATAAAAGGGACCGTTTAAAGTTTAGTTGTCTGGTAATAGAACCTATAGGTATGTTCACGATCGTTTACGAAGGATTCCACTTACTGATGTACCTACCTACTGAATTAGATTTGTTTAATGTTGTTGATGCTAATTTGGTGGAGTCATTCCTTTGTGCATAAAAGACCGATGCGGCCGCAGCTAGGGCAGTCTTGGCTCTGGCGTGGCGCGGTGCACTTGTGTATCCTGCTAGTAGTTTAACCTCGACTCTTGTAAGGGTTAGTTTGTGTACACGAATTAATTGTTACATTATATTTTGGGCAACTCAGGCAGTGGAGGCGAGCGTTAATGCGCATTATAAAGACGGCCGTCTTAAACCTAGACTCGGGTCGCAACTCCCGGGCACTGCTCTGAGTTGTCTCTCTGCCACGCGATAGATCCGGCCCCGCTCGGTGAGTCCATTTAATACTAAATAGTTAATCTCTTCTACTATCTTGTGTTAAATTACATTGTTAATTAAACCAGTTTGGTCATCCGTCCGTTCTTCCCTACCTACTTCTGATCTGCGACATACATATAAAATACATTTAAACTGACTTAAATACAATAGTTTGTATGTAGATATTTATACCTTTATTTTTAGGTACTTAGGTAGTATTAGGTAGTACTTAGTTTTATGTTCTATTCATTGATCAGTCAACTTTTTTAATTCAAATAATATATGGAAAGCAATCTATCATATAATCATAGAAGCTCATCATATAATAACTGGACTATAATATTTTACAAGTTTAATATCAAAATAATATAAATTAATATAATGTATTGTGAAAATATACTGCATCTAATACAAAAAATTAAAACCGACTTCAAAAAGCAAGAAACTAAAAACTAAAAAGTAATAAAATAATTGTGTTTCTTTAATTTTTGTGCCTACAACTTATAGTCAACTTATTCTTATACGATGTCAGCCAAGGTAGGTAGGGAGGTTAAAATTAAGTTTAAATCAACAGATATAACACCGGCTTCAAAAGTAACAATAATGATGTGGTAAATGCAAAGATTGTACATTAGTAGAAGAATAAGTTGACTATAAGTTGTAGGCACAAAAATTAAAGAAACACAATTATTTTATTACTTTTTAGTTTCTTGCTTTTTGAAGTCGGTTTTAATTTTTTGTAAAAAAAAAATATAGTGTATATTTATAAAATATAAATAAATATTAACTATGTATGGTGTATAGATAATAAATAAATATTGTAATCATTTACCTTTCAAGTGCAGAGTGGGCACTGCATTTTTACTCAACATTTTACTTCTAGTCCAGTAACGTTCTTCAAAATGTGAATGACATACTCTGCGATAATTGTACACATACATATCTTCTAAGACTAGTATATTGCCTCCAATGGCAAAAGTCCATGTACGGAAGCGGCTAGTATCCCTTTGGGGGTTTGGAAACTTGTGCAAGATAGTGTCCTCACCTGTAAAAATAACAGACTATTATAATTACTGAACTACATATCATATTCTTATTATAATTAGTAGCAATCTATTGATTAACTTGGTATTTCTTTAATTTCATAATATCTTTTTTTAGATATCACACCCTCTTAACTATGAACTACATCAGAAACAACCAAAACCAATCACTTTTTAGCATTGTCTTAAGTTAACCCATTATGACCTATTCGAGCACAGCTCCTCAGTGTGTAGTGTGGAGTTCAGACAATAGTGCACCGAGTCAAGTACAAGTCAGATTCATCTCATAAGTCTGTCTGTCCGTCTGTTTGTGCTGATGACAAAAAATAAAAAGATTTATTGTTATCTTAAAATGTATTTACTTTCTTGGGTTGCATTACTAAATATTTGTATTGAATCCCATTGTTTTTACACATTAGAAAGGTGTTTACTGGTCCAACTTTGGATAGAGGATGGGTGGTTCTTTTTTAAATCCAAATAAAATATAACATATTTTAAACCTGAAATAAATTGAACGCAAAAGTAGCTACGAGCACAGGTATAATTATATATTTTAAATTTGTTATAAAATAAAGCTCGAAGTAGTGTACGTTATCACTTATCACCAATTCCTTCACTAATCGGCGTTTACAGTATAATGAAGCAGGATGAAATTAGGAAGTACTTACGGGTTTTTCCACATTCGGGAACACAACATTTCCTGTCTGCAGCCATTGTTAATAGTCTCCAAGAGTCACTGATACCAATTACCAAATCACTTGCAAAAACCAGAGGGTCCAAAAAGAATGCCAGGTCAATATTTATACGACGATGATCGGAGTCCAAACGAAGCCAAGGGTCACAGGTAATACACGGGAAATAATCGGAATCCGGGATCGGTGTAAGGGTCAAAATTGTTAATGAAATCTACTGAATTATGAATAAACGCAAACAGGTCAGAACGCAGTAAATACCAAAAACAACATAAAAAAAATAAAATGGCGGTTTCAGAGACTGGAAATATTTTCGTTTAGAAATCGTGATTTGCCATTTCAGGATTTTTTGATCCCATAATTAAATTAAATAGATTTAAAAAATGAACTCCATTTACTAGTTTGATTTCATTTATTAAATGTATAAAAGTTACCAATATTAGAAATCAAAATCAAAATCAACGAATGTTTTTGCACGATAATTTTGGCCATGTGGTACAGTGGTACGTTTGCTGCCATCTATATTCGAGTTGACGAACTATTTTAAAGTGGAAATTTTGTATGGAAGGCAAAATGTTACTAGTGAAAACGCCGTGGTCGCATCGCACACGAAGTACTACACCTATTGTTTTATTTTTGAATTAGCCTTTCGCACGCGGCTTCGTATAGTGGTTATTGGTAGGTACATTAAAAAATAGAATTAAAAACATGTTTCATTCAGCGTAGAATGTTTAATCTAATTACAAAAAATTTAAGTAATGTTGTGAAACTTCTTCCATTAAGTTGACGTAGGTAAAATAATTTTTCTCATTTCTCTAAGTAAAACCATTTCGTAATTTAAAACTTTTGTGTGCGATAGTATCGATAGTCAACGTCGAGCTGTTGAACCAATAGCACACCGGCAAGCATGCCGCGAGTGAGACACCCGCCCCGCCCCTACCTCATACCACCAGATAGACCGATACATCGCCTATTGCGCAGCTGCATGGTGTAGTGGTGTGCGATAGTATCGATAGTCGACGTCGAGCTGTCGAACCAATAGCACACCGGCAAGCATGCGGCGAGTGACACACCCGCCCCGCCCCTACCTCATACCACCAGATAGACCGATACATCGCCTATTGCGCAGCTGGAAGGCCAGCGTTCTTTTTACATGACGCGATCTATACCTTCCATTAACAAATATAAATATATATTTACTTGATCAAATAAATATTAAAATGTTAGTTTGTGTTAATTTAGTGGTTAGTAAAATAAACATGCAATACTATTTAGATTATTATAATTAATATATTATATATCAAGTAAGCGTTATAGAAATAATTAGTTAGATTAATATACCAATTAATATAACATTAAAATTGTGTAGCTAATAGCTAATTGACTAAATATCACTTGATTTCATTCGATTTAATTTGATATTGTGTTATAATTTTATTTTCAAATGTAAATGCATAAAAAAAGGAAACGGTTTCTAAGTTTTGTGAAACCGAATGAAATAACAAAATACTTAAGTTCTGTGCAATGTAAGACAGAGTTAAATACCTCGGCCTACATTTGGACCGCAGACTAACCTGGAAAAATCATATTAAATCCAAAAGAGATGAGTTCAACATAATATCGCGGGCTTCAAGCCAGAGGGGCGTATAAACAAAATACGTTTTTTTTTATTATGTCAATCATTTCTAAGTTTATCGATACATCACCTCCGTTTTTTTTTTTCTTAAATATTAATAAAATACTTTCAGGCGTATAACTGAAGTCAGATATTATTTTCAAGCCAGAAAGTCGTACCGCGTTATTGCTTATACGCCCCTCTGGCTTGAAGCCCGCGATATATAAAACCATGCTCTGGCAGCAGCCAGCAGTCCTAGCAAGGACGAAACAGCAAATTATCAACGGACAATAAACTCTGAATCTACAAAATGCTCCTACAACCGGTGTGGACGTATGGGATACAGCTCTAGAGAAGTGCCAGTAACTCAAATATTGCTGTGATACAAAGATTACAAAATATCATCTTGGGCACCATTTCCATTGTTCCTTGGTTCATCACAAACGGTGAAATCCATGTAGCCTTGCAAATGACCACAGTGAAGGAGGAGGGAATTAGAGCTGCCTCAAAAATATACCAACAACGGCTTGCCCTACACCCTAATCCATTGGCAGCCCAGCTGAAAAGCCAAGGACACGTAAGCGCCTAAAGAGGCATGATGTACTACAGTTGCACGAGAGGGTGTAGCACCCTCATAACCTTGAGAAGTGTTCTCGATGGAGGGCTCACTCATCACGCCAACTATCGCACCAATTATCCGCTTATAGTCCAAGGACTGATTGCAGATAAAAACATAACACGAAAAAAAGTTCTGTTAAATGTATATACCTAATTGAATTCTTTTAAATGTATTTTTTATATTATTGTCTTAAATTCGCAGAGCAGAAGAAATAAAAGGCTTTTTAATTTTTATTTTAAATACCCAAACAATGGTGTTTATAATCCAGAACAAACAGAAAGATATATCCAAAAAATGCTGCCCAAAGTCACTATTCCATGCAGATGAAGTCACGGGTCGGGATTGCAATCCGGTGTCATTTTCAATCCGGTCGGATCCGGTCGAATTTTTATCAATCTGGCCGGATCCGGCCCGGATCCGGGCTGGATTTATCAAACCATAATAACCTAACTTTTCTTTTTAATTCAAACGTATGTTGACCGTTAAACCGTTAACGTGATCTCCGAAGCACGGAGGAGCGGACCCACAAGGACAGACATCCACCCCGGAAAGAAATATTTGTACAAATACAAATATTCATCCCAAGCGGGAATCCAACCAGCAAACCGTTGATTTTATGATATTATGGTTACAAATATTAAATTTGTTCGGATTATCCTTTAGTTTCGGTTACAGTACTTTATTTTACTTCCTATGATAAGTTAATAATTAACGTTTATTGTATTTTAGTTACTGTTACAAATTCTGAGTACTCTATGTTAAACAGCGATGACTCCCACGATGATTTAGTTGCAAAATTGACTGACTTTATGATAATGAAGAACGCGCTTGGCTAATGTTATTTGACCAAAAAAAATTGTAAAAACATAGCAAAAAATTTAGTATTTCAATTACCTCTGCGATAGATCCCTGCGAAATCATCCAAACATTAATATAGGTTTATGCTACGGTTACAGATACATTTTTATTACGTATATCCAATAGTTTGGTTACGATAAAATAACATCCCTAGTTTGAATCTTAATATTTCTAGGTATTCTGCAAGTAACGGCAATGTGAAGTTATTTAATATTCGCACAATAAGTCAAGCAACTTCAGTGTTTTTTCAGCTGTAAAAAGAGTTGAATACCTTCACTATAATGCATCTATAACTAATTTAAATGGCAAAAATCTACCAATCAAGTCTTTAGTCTTAGCGTCAAAGGACTCGTGTATTTAAGAACCACGCTCTTTCTGTTAAAAATAGGTCATTTTCTCAAAAACCGCCAACACCGGATCCGGTCACCGGATCCGGCAATTTTGACCGGATCCGGTAACTGTAAAATGATGCCGGATCCGCCGGATTACCGGATCCGGTTTTCCGGATTGCAATCCCTAGTCACGGGCACAGCTACTAATTAATACAGTTATTTTATATCATCAAGTTAGCATTAAATAAATAATTAAGTAGATGTATAACCAATATATTTAAGTTATACAAATACTTACATTGGTGTCCGTGTGTGTGATTAGCACGTTGAGAGCCGGCAATATTTCCTGCATCGTCTTAACAGGCGGTGGTGGATCCTTACCCCTACACAGGTTTAAAATCACCCACGTGACGTTACGGAGGAAGGTGATAGGGATGTCTGGCTTTATGAAGCTTAGCAGAGGCTTGACCACTCCTAACTCAACGACAAAGTCTCGCAGTACCGGCCCATCACCTATGATGTTACCGAGAGCCAACAAAGCCTGTTCGCACACATTCTCGTGAGGGGACATTAGCAACTGGAGGAAGAGAGGCACCGCACCCGCGTTAAAGACTTTGTTGGTCTGTGCAGACGTCCCAGACGCGATGTTTGTGAGAGAACAAGCGGCTTCGAATTGTAGCGTAGGGTTGTCTGCCCTCGAAAGGCACTGAACGAGTATTGGTAGTATTCCAGTCTCTATCAGTTCGTCTCTAGGTGGATTCTTGTCGGAAGACAAAAGTTTCCTGCATTGCTGAACTGCTGCCAACTGCTCTGCGGGGTTTTCTGCGTTAGCTGCTTTCATAACCAACTCCTGCAAATCCGGTAACGCCAGGGTCATATCGATGTCATCCTTATCCTCAATTCCCCAAGCAAACATGTTTTAACGGCACTATTGTTTCAGTTTGCGACTTTAAACAACGCGCGAGGCCGCGAGCGCTGAGTTGCACGAAACCACAGAGCACTTTGTATACAATATAAGAAACGAAACCGTTGCTAATCGCTAATTTTCTGTTAGCACTTAAGCGCTTATTAGTTATTACTATTTACTACAACTTCTTAATCTTCATATTTTTGTTTACTTCAGTTCAGGTTCTTTGGTTCTTTGCATACCCCGTCCAACCGTTTGGCGTTTATGAATTATGTTAATCTTTTTGACAGTTCACGCCAGTGTTGCCAAGCGCCAGCCGCCAACCCCAAGAACATAAAAAACAGCAGCTCACCAATAAAAAAACAGGAGAAAACAGTAGGTAAAGTAAAAAAAGGTAGATTTCATACTTTCCTCGTACGTATTGGTCTAAGATCCGGAATATAACAAAATCTTCCCTCATCTGTTAATTAGATGCAACAATTTTTTATAGGCTGATTTCAATATTGTGAATTTATAAAAACAACCTCTGCCACCATAAGCCTGCTGCAAATAATAATACTTAAAAAAAATTTTTTTTTCTTCTAAAAAATCTTTTCCCTCTCATGTTAATTACATGTAGTAAGCTAAAACCGTCAATATTTTACATTATATACCTGACTATAGTAGGCAGCCATCGCTATGATTGCTACACTTACCTGCAGCCAGGTCAGTAACCTCAGTCAGAGTAACCTGGATGAGTACTACATGTAATTAACATGAGAGGGAAAAGATTAAAAAAAAAAAATTTGCAGCAGGCTTATGGTGGCAGAGGTTGTTTTTATAAATTCACAATATTGAAATAAGCCTATAAAAAATTGTTTCATCTAATTAACAGATGAGGGAAGATTTACCTTCTCGGATCTTAGACCATGTATTTATAAGTACCATAGTAATGTGACATAATTATATTTTTTACACAATCAGAAAATAGAGATTTCAACGAACAATAAAAGTCCACCAACTTTTTTAAAAATGCTGGTATTTTGACGTGAGAATTTTTGATTGAAAATGAGGGTGCTTTTTCGATATTGAGGTCAAAATAAGGTGAAATAATAAATATTTTAAATGAAAAAGTTACAGTTTGGGACACAAAAAGGTAGGTTTTCACCAAATTTTGTAAAAAAACAAA
The DNA here is from genome assembly GCA_905220545.2 of Melitaea athalia. NCBI lineage: Eukaryota > Metazoa > Arthropoda > Insecta > Lepidoptera > Nymphalidae > Melitaea > Melitaea athalia. The sequence continues at coordinate 22,477,791 of HG992179.1, forward strand.
AGAAAATTGAAAAAGATAAAAATAAAAAACCAAAAACTTGGTTTTTTGAACTTTTCACATGAATTTTGAGGTTTTGAGAACACTATTCAACATGAATCTGTGTGGCTACGGCAAAGAATTTAGCCTCCCCCTCTCTTCCCGTGGGTGTCGTAAGAGGCGACTAAGGGATAACATAACTAGTTTCACTACCACCTTGGAACTTAAAAAGCCGACCGATGGCGGGATAACCATCCAAAAGCTGGCTTTGAAGTACACAGGCTGAAGACGGGCAGCAGCGTCTTTGGTGCGACATAGCCAGCCCTGCGGTCACCAACCCGCCTGCCCAGCGTGGTGACTATGGGTAAAACACATGAGTTCACGCCATTATGGGCGCGAACTTGTGGAGGCCTATGTCCAGCAGTGGACTGCGATAGGCTGAAATGATGATGATGAATGATGATACAACATGAATAATGATTCTATTAATCATTTATATTTATTGTATTTGAAACCTATTTCGGAGGAAGTTCAAGCTGTGAACAAGAGCTAGAAAGCAACAATGCTGATCCAACAAAGCTTTACAAAGATTTGTGTTTGATTTGTATGCTTTGGTTCAATCTATATGTCAGCTTATTTTGAATCCAACTGCAAATATGGGGCTTCAGACGAATTAAAACTACCGTCAATTTAATAAACAAAATAATTATAATGGTTTATTTCAAATAAAAAACAATTGATATCGGACAGAATTTATTGATACATAGTTTACAAACGGGTTCAATGTCAGGAAATAATTCCACAACTATAAAACGCGACCGCCGACGGTCAACGGTCTCAACGTTCGCGCGCCACCGCAACTCCGGAACGCAGGCCGCAGACGTTTGTTTGTTTCGAGCGGCTTCATCGCGTCAGTTGTTGGTACAGGTGAAGTTCATTGTGGATTTCTCGGCTCGAAGGCGAACGTCTGTTCCGCGGCCGCCGGCACCAGCGTCGCGTCCTCCTCCTGGATATACATACATTATTACATTATAATATACAGTGTCCCGTAATGAATGGATAATTCGGAACGTGCGTGTGTGGAGGGGGAGGTGGGTTACAAATGCAAAATTTTTTTGAAATCTCAAATAGTTCGCGGTCTATGCCATTTTTTGTAAAATTCAGAAAAATTCCAGTTCTTCTCACATTTGTGGGTACCACGTCCGCTATTTGAGGCCTAGATAGTTTTTTTTCCTTTAAAATGTTCCTTAATAATGCTGTTTCTAAATTATGTTTCAAAAAACTCAATTACTATTAATAGTAGTTTACAAGAAGCCGCTAAACTAAAATTTTATTTTTGAAATTTACTTAACTGCTAAGTTTGAGCACCTGTGGTGTAAAAAAAATGTACGTTTGATTGCTGGCTTAATAAAATTTAAGTTTAAAAATAAAATCTTAAAAGCAGTATTATTTAGCTGTGATCTTCTGTAAGGTTATATTTCCCCAGTCGGGCTGCTCCAGATTTTGAGTAGGTTATTTCCCGATGTGCTCTACCTCAGTGGATATAAAGGTGACGACACTGACCTCAGCAGCGAAGTGTTTCTCGATGATGTCGTAGGCCTTCTTGTAGATCTCGATCTTCTCGTGGCCCTGGAGGTCCTCTATCTTGTCTAAGCCCCCGCACTCCTCGATCATGGTGGCGACCTGCTTCGCGCCGTCGCCGGCCATCTTCAGCATGTTGCTAAGACCTTCCAGCACCACCTTCAAACCAGAGATATACATGTTATAAATAAATAAACGCCTTACACTCAATGGCTTTACTTCATTGCACTAGGACTTTACTTCTATAGGAGTAGGAATGAGATAATTGCAAACATCTTAAAACTAAAGGTTGTGAAAAGAAAAACTAAGCATAGGATTGAAATTAATGCTCATTCCTGAAGCATTCTAAATATGCCAAGGGTACATACAACTCTATTCTTGTAATGTGACCTAAGTTATTGGTATAAAGTTTGACATTTTTTTACTACTGCAGAGTCATTTACAATGCCACCAAACCGCAGTGGAGCAGCGCACAGTGTGGTATTTGACCCCAAAACCTGGCCAAAAAGGCATTTCTGAAAAACCGTTTTCTATTCTTTTAGTGTATTTCTACGAAAAGCCAGGTAGTTAATGCATCAATAGGCACAAACCGTAAAGCGGTAGCGCAACTCAGCACGCCAGGGGATCAGTCGAAAGTTACCCTTCGCCTGTATAGTGTCGTGTGATTTGTCGATGTGCTTATATTTTGTTTTTATTCAAACTTTTTTTGTTTTAAGAATAAACAAATTACGGATAGTGTTTGTGATGGATTCTTATAACCCAGGTATGTACTTTATTTTAAACTACTTTTACTGAATAAAAAATCAGCAAATTTCAGTTAACATGGCTGACAAAATAGGTGTATTCAAATGCATGAAATGTGTGTATTTTAAAATATTCACTAACAATTTTGTTATACTTTTAAGTTCTATTAAGCTACAAAAACTATTGTACAGTATAAAGTATTTTGTACTTAACACTAGTACACAAAAAATAGCCGCCCCTAGCCGCCCCCTTTTTTTTAACGATTTTTTTTTAACCCGTAATAATCGATTAAAATTAATTAAAAAAAAATTCTTATTTGTTAATAGGACCTTCTGGATTGCGTTCTATGACTCGAAATGAGTTATATACCATCTAAACTCGATCAAATGAGGCAACATTTGATGAAAACCTACAATTTATCGAAGAGTACGACATATCTGCAGCCATAACAGGAGTACATATTATTAGATAAAGACCTAATCTACAGGCTTAAAGTTATTTTAGACACATTATGTTCTGGTTCTATGTCTAGAGATAATACAGAATCTTTTAAAGAGTACTCCCAAGAAACAGCTGAACTATATGTGTCACTTTACAGCTTCTACCCTGTCTCCAACCTTACACAAGATACCTACTACGACACGGGGCCGAAGTCATTAAAGAAGCAATCCTTCCAACAGGACAATTATATAACCAGAAGAAGCTATGGAGGCATGGAATACACATATACGTTCATTCAGGCAAAATTATACAAGAAATTTTCGCGTGTGACCTGTAATGCCTAAATAGGCGTCTCTTGACTTGACCCTGTAATTACAGTGATGCGAAGTTTGTCAAAAAAGCCAAAAAAGTCATTTTATTTGGATTTTTTGCATTTACTGTCTGAAATTAAACCCACAAACTTGAAAATTTTTAATTTAAAAGATAATGATAAAGAATAAATGATTTATAAAAATACTTAACTCAATTTTTATTTAATTTTACTCCTTATTAGCGGAATAAACCGTTTCTGTGTAAGCCTGTATAGATATACACAAAAATTAATTTTTAATAGTATTAGGATACACATCTATAGTAGTAAGAAGCATAAAATATTTTTGACCATGTTTTGAGGTCAAATACCACACTGTGCAGCGTCGTGGATTAAGCTCTGATCCTGCTCCTACACGGAGAAAGAGGCTCATGCTCAGCATTGAGACATGACAGGCTGAATCATGTCATATACAAAGTGGGTATACTTACATTGATGACCTGTGTGTCTTTGCAGGAGAGCAAGTTGCAGAAGGGTGGGATGACTCCACAACGAATGAGCTCGGCCACCGGCTCCTCCTCGGAACCGCTGTTGCTGAGGTTGCGGACGGCCCATGCAGCCTCCTTTTGTGTCTGGAACTCTCCCTTGCTCAGCTTCTCCACAATCTTGGGCAGGAGGCCGGCGTCAATCACCGCCTGCACCTGCTGTTTGTTGCCTGCCGTTATGTTCGACAGGATCCACAGTGCTTCCTTGCAGATCTTCTCTTTCTGTAGACATACCGTCCAGCTGTTTTTCGGAAAATAGCTGAAGTTATAGACCCGCCTCCTGGCAATACCAGATGCACTCCCACAGGGTAGCGTATATTAGTTCTAGATATCCTAATGTATAGTATTCGATGTCAAAATGATCATTTAAACCGATTTAGTAGTTTTAGTTCATATTTTACTATCTTACACGATATAGAAATTCATGCTGAACTAGACAGAGCCGATTAGTAGGTGAGAACGCTTTTTGTTAGTAATTGATGCAGTTGAGTTGGTGGTCGTAGGAACAGTGTCATCCAGGCCATGGGTAGCTGGTTGAAGGGGCCTTGTACGCCCGGACCACGCTATAGAGTAGGAAGGGGTGAAGGGGCCCCGTACGCCCGACCCGCTAGTGCATTACGGTCTCAGCGTTTTGGTCAGGAATGACCGAACGGTTGTTAATGTAACTCATTACTGTTGTATAGGTCGGGAGGAGTGGCGTTGAGTTTTGCGGGTGCACGACATGGACGGATGAGGTCGTGCGATTGTCAGGGTTGGCCGTATGGGCGCATCCGCATTTCGTCACTACGTATTCGAGCCCGTGTCGGTACCTGCGCTGTTGCCGATATTCACCTACCCTCACTCATTATATTATTAGAGTCATTCTGACGTGTATGTCGGTACCTGCGCTGTTGTCAATATTTGCCTACCCTCACTCATTTATTCGAATCATTCTGTTGTGTGTAAAACAACCTGTGTAACCGTGGCTAAGGCAGTCTTGGCTCTGGCTTGGCACGGTGCACTTGTTGTATCCTGCTAGTAGCTTAACCTCGACTCTTTCAACAATTAATTTGTGCCAACGAATTAATTGTTGCATCATATACCTATTACAATCTATAATAATGGACATGACGAAAGATTTTAAATCTTCCATAATGTGGGTACACATTTACTATTTACAAAATACTTATATTTCGGTAATAAACTTAAGTTTAAGGAAGTTTAAAACTATTTTTCTAATATGTTTTCAATGAGTGCAACTACTGTGAGGCTACGGCAAAGAATATAGCCTCCCCTCTCTTCCCGTGGGTGTCGTAAAAGGCGACTAAGGGATAACATAGTTCCACTACCACCTTGGAACTTAAAAAGCCGACCGATGGCGGGATAACCATCCAACTGCTGGCTTTGAACTACACAGACCGAAGACGGGCAGCAGCGTCTTCGGTGCGACAAAGCCAGCCCTGCGGTCACCAACCCACCTGCCCAGCGTGGTGACTATGGGCAAAACACATGAGTTCACGCCATTTTTGGTCCGAACTTGTGGAGGCCTATGTCCAGCAGTCGACTGCGATAGGCTGAAATGATGATGATGATGATGAGTGCGACAAAACGGCTGCAGGTGTCATGGCATCGGCTCTGACGTCGCAATATAGTGCGTCAGGCGCGTTCCACCTAAGGCCTACAATGCTTTTACATAATTGTTTATATCTTTTGCAATTTTTTATGTGCCAAAACACGCTTTCAGAACATTTTTCTAGGCGTCATTCAAAATGAGCTATCACAAATAATTTTAAGAGTAGTATCTCTATTTTCCACCATTTTCAACTTGTCGACTAGACCAGTGTAATTTTAAGAGTAGTATCTCTATTTTCCACCATTTTCAACTTGTCGACTAGACCAGTGTTCCGCAAACTTTTTGTGTTCAAGGTACACCTAGGAATAGAAAAATATTTTGGAGTTACACCACAAATAAAAATCATTTTTTAAGTAACATTAACCAACATTTATTTATTAATCACCGAAACAATATTTATTACTAATCAATAAACGTAAAGTTTATTTTTCCGAGGCACACCAATAAACGACCACGGCACACCAGTGTGCCGCGGTACACCCTTTGCGGAACACTGGACTAGACTACTGAGTGGTTTTCAGTGGTCGTGGTCGATGGCCATGTGGGTCTTAGGCGGAACGCGCCTAACGTATTATAGTGTGACGTCATGCGCTGCAATTTGTGTTTCATTCAAAATGGCCTATTGCAGTATTTTAATGTTTTATTTTATTGAAGATCACAATAACCTTATTATTTTACATAAAACTAAACCAGTATTTTGAATTTTTAAATATGAGAGTTCCCCTAAAATCATTAAATTGACGATTTTTTGACACTGTCGTCATGCCCATTTGGCTAGGCGAGGCGGGAAACTCGAGCAGTGAAGGTGAGCGTTGATACGTATCTTAAAGGGGGCCTCCTTAAGCCTACACCTGGGTCGCAAGTCCTGAGCACTGCTCTGAGTTTGTCCCACTGAAACACGTTGACCCCCCTTTACCCGCTCGGTGAATCCATCGAATGCTAAGACGTTCATCCTCCCTCTCGTTAACTAATAACTATCTTGTGTTATCTTACATTTTAATTAACCAGTGTGACCCTCCTCATTCCTACATACCCTCCTCACTTCTTACAAATCATCATCTCCCTGCCCTTATCCTACTTATATGTATAGGGTCGGCACAACATGTTCTCCTCTTCCATTCCTCTCTATTAGGCCCCATTTACGGAGAGGCGGAGCGTTGCGCGTACGTGTGGCGTAGCGTCGCGCGTGTATCAATTTGTATGAAAATGAACGCGTGTAAAATCGCTTCTCCGTAAACGCACTCATCCAACGCCCTACATTTGAATTTAGTGCATTCCGCCACGCCACACGCTATGCACGACGCCCCGCGTCTCCGTAAATGAGGCCTTATTCATCACTTCAGCGCATACTCCTTTCTTTCTCATATCCTCACTCACACAATCCATCCAACGCTTTCTTGGTCTGTCGATCGCTCTTCGTCCTTCGACATTCATCCCTAACATTCTTTTACCAACATAGCTTTCATCCCTCCTCATTACATGCCCATGCCACGCTAACCTTCTGCTCCTCATTTTCTCCGTCACGGTTGCAAACTTCCCCTTATATACTCATTTCTAATTCGATATTTCCTCGTTACTTCTCACATCTATCTCAGCATTCTCATCTCGGCTGCGTGTATTGCAGTCCTTGGCCGATTTTAGCCTGTTTCTTCTTAAAAGAATGTAATTCATTTGGGTAGAGTGTAGACCACTACAGTATGTGAGAAGATGTTGTTCCCATTTTTGATAAAATGGGTTTGCTATGGCTAAGTCAAATGCCAAGGCTGCTTCCAGTAGAGCCTCGCTGCCTCGGTTCCTGACTCCGTGACCTCTGCCCCCATGCACTCTCTCATACCCGTCATTCATCCTTCCTAGATGTCCATTAAAGTCCCCTCCAATGTATATTTCCTCACATTCTGGTATGCTCATTATTACCGCATCAAAATCGTCAGAAAACTTTTCTTTCATACTGTCATCGCATCCAGTTTGCGGCGCATATACACTAACTACATTTTAAACCAAGCCTTCCATCAACAGTTTTACTACAATGACTCTATCATTCACTCTTTTCACATCCGTCACCTTGTTCGTCTGCTCCTTATCTAACACTATACCTACGCCATTCCTTTTCCCATCTCTGCCGCAATAATAAAACGTATAACCCGCCCCAATCTCTCTGTCCCTTCCACTTCTTCTCCTGCAAACACGCGATATTTATCCGTCTCCTTTCCAAAACATCCGCCAGTTCTTGTCCTCTCCCAGTCATCGTACCCATTTTCCAACTCGCAATCCTCAAGCTCTCCTCCCGGACTAGCCTCTTACGCTGCCCCCGCCCCTGGTGCAGCAACCCTCTTCCATTTCCCACAGCAGCCGGGTGCTGCGTCTGCGCGTCGCCTGCGGGGTTCGCCCTAACATTATCGCATACTCTGTCAATTCTCAAACTCATGTAGATCATGACCATGCCAAATCTTTTGACATGAGTACATGTGTATATGCCAAATCTTTTGACATGTACTCATGTTAAAAGATTTGGCATGGTATTTTTTACGACCGGCCGCCTGCCTGACATCAACCCTCCTCCTCACTTCTTAGTAATATAAAAAAATATGTTTTACGACTTAACTGATTTTAATGTTTACATGACTAATGTAATCATAAAGTCAAGGCTAGACAGAGGCTAATTAACATTACATTAGAACATTCCAAAAGTACCATTAAGCTATTGAAATATGAATAAACACTCACCGGATGTGACAATAATGCTGGGAAGTGAGATAGGGCATCGAAATTGAGCACAACTTGAGTCTGATCATCTGTTCCTGTTACTATATTGCCCACGGCCCGTACAGCGGCAGTTTGTGTGTTAAACTCTTTGTGGGATAAAAGTGGTATCAATTTCGGTACTATACCAGAATCAATGACCATTTGAATTTGTTCATTACCAACATCCGTTAAATGACTAATTGCCCGTACTGTATCTACTAAGATCTGAAATAAAGAAAGTTATAATATTGAAAAAAATCTTCAAAATAATTAAATTGTTTGATACAATGTACCTAAAAGAGATGTGGAACTATTACTTCCCACAGTTATGTTTAAACTAATTATATATTTGAAAGTGTTGTAAAGAACGTAAATGCAAAAATGTTTTATTTATGATAATAACTGTTTATATTTAAATAGAGTTCAAAGAAACATATTTTTGTTTAACACAGATATACTAATTTTCTATTTATTAATCTTTATTGATTGATTGATTTACTGACATTTACTGATAGTATAGTTATGACTAATGGTCCGGGAGCCAGGTACAAATTCGGTCAATCATTTCCTCCCAAACGAAACTTCGTGAAATGGACCCACGGAGTCGGATCTGACAAAGACGAAAATTCATAAAAAATCCCTTTTCATTTTACGAAGTTTCGATTGGGAGGAAATTGGTCATGTAAATCTGTCACTGGCTCCTGGACCATAAACAAAGTGATGGTAATATGGAGATAACTTCCACTAAAAATATAAATTTTATTTTACTTGATCAAATAAATATAGAAATGTTAGTTTGTGTTAATTTTGTGGTTAGTAAAATAATTAACTGATGCAATACTATTTAGATTATTATCAATCAATACATATAATAATAAAAATGTAACGGGTCGCTGACTGTACATTTAAGATTATGAGAAAAAATATTATTGCGACCTTTATCAACGCAAATAGAACCCAAAACAATGATTGTTAGAATTTTTATCTGTTTTGACGCTATTCTCAGAATCGGCAGATCTCGGCTTATCCGATTTATTTGCGGTTTTTACTAATATATTGTGGCAAGCTTAGCTTAACATTTGCTTAGTGTCTGTTTAATGTCAATCGGTTCATAAATAAAAAAGTTATGCCAATTTAAAGAATCACGTCGAACATTTGTTAAACTATCTATATATATCTTTATCTATCTACTATTCTTTCTCTGTTCAGCGGTTCAGCCGCTAGCTTTTATGCCACTTTTCTAAGTGACATAAAAGCTAAACGAATAGAATAGAATTCTCAATGTATGGAAATCACACTAGCTTATTCTATATATGTCGAAAGCTAGTGTCATGGCTGGCTATTCAACATATAGTTACATCTATTGGGGTAATCCTATTTCTCAATATGTCATGCCCGAGACATCATTTGACGGTGTAATAATAAAGATATGTGCCCACAAACGTATTAATAGAGATTACGCGATGGAAATCAATAATGATTCAGTAGATCTGGCCGAAATTTAACAAACTAATGTCTCGAGACTTACTGAAGAACAGAGTTTGATATTTGATCCAGTGTGTCAAGGCGTTGATAGTGCTTTGGGAGAAATGCTATTTGTAGATGCTCCCAGTGGAACGGGTAAGACATTTCTTACCAAAGTGATTATGGAGAGGTTACGAAGCCAAGGTAAAATTGCGCTTGCTGTCACTTTATTGGGCATAGCATATGTTGCCGGGAGGGAAAACTGCTCATACAATGTTTAAAATTCCGATCGACTTAGACCGTACATAAAGCCCTGTTTGCAATATTTCTAGAAACAGCGACAAATAAGGTTCTTTGTGAGTGTAGCCTTATTATATAGGATGAGTGCACAATGGCAAAGCGTAAAGCGGTTGAAGCAGTAGATAGAACGTTGCGTGATTTCAAGCAAAATAGAAAATCTATGGGTGGCATTACTATAATTTTTTGTGGCGATTTTCGTTAGACTCGCCCTGTAATACCGCGTGGAATAAGAGCTGGTGAAGTTAGAGCCTGTCTAAAGAGTTCTCAACTGTGGCATTACATTATTCCTTTGAATAACAATTTAAAAGGAAAAATTTTACGTCCACTAATTAACACAACGATTTAAAAAAAAAGTCATACTTTGACCTCTATTTGACCTTCAGGGGGTTACGTTAACCTCATACCTAAAAACGTATTCGGACGTGATTTTTTTTTTGTTATTTTCGATTCCGATATAAAAATAGGGGTTCCTATGAAATAAATGAGATTAACATTGAAATAACCGTGAAAATGAGGTTCAAGGTTAAATCAAAGGTCACCGTTGGATTCCTCGTTGAAAGTTACTTAGGGTTTGATCTTTGTTTCACGACTTACCCGTGCGGTTTTCCGAATTTTCTGAGGTTTCCATACTTTTTCTTCACCCGGTATAAGATTTTCATTAGATGTATAAACAATATATATTTAAGTTTATACGAATACTTACATTGGTGTCCGTGTGTGTGATTAGCATGTTGAGAGCGGGCAATATTTCCTGAATCGTCTTAACAGGCGGTGGTGGATCCTTGCCCCTACACAGGTTTAAAATCACCCACGTGACGTTACGGAGGAAGGTGATAGGGATGTCTGGCTTTATGAAGCTTAGCAGAGGCTTGACCACTCCTAACTCAACGACAAAGTCTCGCAGTACTGGCATATCATCTATGATTTTACCGAGAGCCAACACAGCCTGTTCGCACACATTCTCGTGAGGGGACATTAGCACGAGTATTGGTAGTATTCCAGTCTTTATCAGTTCGTCTAAAGGTGGATCTTTGTGGGAAGACAAAAGATTTCTGCATTGCTGAACTGCTGCCACCTGCGCTGAGAGGGTTGCCTCCTGCAAATCCGTCGACGCCAGTTTAGTAGTGTTTCGTTTTTGTAACGTTTCTTCCGTTTTATTCTTTCTTAATTCGACTGTCACTTCGTTCCTTCGCCTGCGCATTTCCTAAAATAAGCCACGTAAACATGTAATCCACTAATATCGATATTTTCATGTGTTATTTTATGCCCGTATTTAAAAAAAAAACGAGTGTGCTTTAGACCAGTGTTCCGCAAACTTTTTGTGTTCAAGGTACACCTAGGAATAGGAAAATATTTTGGAGGTACACCACAAATAAAAAATCATTTTTTAAGTAACATTAACCAACATTTATTTATTAATCACCGAAACAATATTTATGATTAATCAATAAACGTAAAGTTTATTTTTCCGAGGCACACCAATAAACGACCACGGCACACCAGTGTGCCGCGGTATACCCTTTGCAGAACACTGCTTTAGACCACACGACTGAAGCAAAACTTCTTTAGCACCATCTTACTTATATCTCCCTCTCAACATCCTTTCGCCTCGCTCATACTTTTCGTAACGCTCTCGTCACGCATTCACCAGCTTATTCCCCAAGTCAGCGTGCGTAAAGAAGTCTTACTTCATAAATACAGTCGACTTGAGAACCTCCTCCTTACATTTACGAAAACGTTATACGCTTGTAAGCAAAATAGGACTTTGATTGAATAAGACTTATTTTTAGCTCTTTAACTAAAGTAGGTAACTACTTACTTGAATCGAAAATTTTGGAGAAGATGTAGGTAGATGTACTACATCTCTATTTAAAAATTATATTTCTTATTCATTTCACAATATTATAAATATAATTTTAAATTAAGGGCCTGTGCAAACCACGTTTTTTAAACGCGACGTCGCGCGCTTTTATCCTACAGAGCAGTTTGTTGTCGTTTGTATCGATACACACGCGCGTCAACGGCGCGTTTAAAAAACGTAGTGTGCATAGGCCCTAACATGGTTATTTAAAAAAAGTACACAAGCACAAACGCCCAGATCACGGCAAACTTTTATATGGTCAATACAAATGTTTGTCATGAGCGGTAATCACAGCCAATGCTATGAACGCTGCGCCACCGCCGTCGTGATATTTTTCGATGTGCTCTACCTCAGTAGATATAAAGGTGACGACACTGACCTCCGCAGCCAAGTACTGCTCGATGTCGTAGGCCTTCTTGGAGATCTCGATCTTCTCGTGGCCCTGGAGCTCCCGTATCTTGTTGAGGCCCCCGCACTCCTCGATCATGGTGACGACTTGCTTTTTGCCGTCGCCTGTCATCTTCAGCATGTTGCTAAGACCGTCCAGCACCACCTTCAAACCACACATGTACACACGTTATAAATAAATAAACGCTTCATACTCAATGGCTTTAATCCATTCCACTAGGATTTACAGCTGTCAAGGGTCTGGAAACAGTACACAAAGCCCGAGATCATGGCAAACATCCGTATAGCCAATACAAATGTATGCCATTAGTGGAGATCAAAGCCACTAACTACAACAACCACAAGCTGCTGTAATAAAATCAGACTAAAGGTTGTGAAAAGAAAAACTAAGGATAAGATTGAACATGATCATTTCTGAAGCATTCTAAATATGCTAAGGATACAACTCTATTTTTGCACTGGGTTGAAATTTAGAATCCTTGCGCCTGAATTTAATGGTGAGGGGAGAGGGAGGAGGGGGGGCGTCCCCAATCCTCCGTACCACTCGCGATACAAGGTAATAATAATATACGTTTATTTCAGACGATGGTCCATACAAAGAAAGCATACAAAATAATATTAAGTAAAGAAAATACAACAAGATAAATCAATTTCAAACACAAACAAAGAATTATTATAAAGATTACATTATATTAAATATACAGCGAACATTCACCCACATCCATATAGTATACCTACATTCATTCATCATCATAAATTAGTTATACCATGAGCAAGATTTTATAATAATATAGAGAAAAGCTAACGATAGGACAAAGTAACAAACATTAATTAAACATTAAATTAAATAATTCGTATAATGTCAATATTAAGATATGTATGTCGATCCTAATTTTTCAATTAAATTACATTATGTCATTGTCACAATATGTCATGATTGGAAAAAAGGAAAGAAATTAATAATACCATAACATAATAAATAAAAAGCCGCCGCAACCGCCTCCGCACTGCCGTAATGCACCGTTATTGAAAAAATTGAAAAAGAAATCTCATAGACCTAACCTCAAAGTTTGACAGTTAATCGGTATAATTTTGTTCCGTGAAGGAGCGCGCCGCTCTGGCTCTCTACAGAACACTCTAGGGGTAGAACAGACCAAGACCACGTGGAGTCGGGGTAAGCTGATTCGGTTCTGTGACGGTTGTGGATCTTCCCAGACCGATATCTCGCAGCAAGATATCGCAAATTCAGTTAAGCACGCGCAGGTAAAAAAACCCGGCAGAAAATCGGTGTCCGGTATAAAAAAGCAAGTAGGTCTTTGTAGAGTCAAACGTCGGAGTGCAAAGGCAAAAACAGTCGTCAAGAGGCGCGTCAATATACGTAAAAAAAGCACTGAACACATTCATACGAGACACGGAGAAACAGCAGAATGTCGTAATAGACGAATTTTAAAATTTGAAAATCAAAAGATCATAGAGTATATTATGACAATGTCAAGTGAATACCATGAAGGTCATTGAACTAATATATGCTTCGTAATACAACGATTCCTTTTTAATAAATAAAAAAAATAACAATTTAATCTACATTTGTGTTTAAACGCATCAGCGAAAAGCTTCCACAGCGGCGGAAATGGCACAGAACGAAATTATGATGACAAACTGTCGAATTTGTAGGTTAGGTATGTGAGATTTTTTTTTTCTATTTTTTCAAGAATGGTGCATTACCTTGTATCGCGAGTTGTATGGGGGGTTATGGGGGACTCCCACTAACCCTTTTCACCCCCTCTCGCCCTTAAATTCAGGCGCAAGGATTCTAAGTCCAACCCTTGTACTGTGACCTAATTTATTATTGGTAAAAAGTTTGACATACATTTTTACTACTACGTTATCATTGCCATTTACTATGCCACCAACCCGTAGTGGAGCAGAGTGGTGGATTAAGCTCTGATCCTGCTCCTACACAGAGAAAGAAGCTTATGCTCAGCATTGGGACATGACAGGCTGAATCATGTCATATACAAAGTGGGTATACTTACTTCGATGACCTCCTTGTCTTTGCAGGAGAGCAAGTTGCAGAAGGGTGGGATGACTCCACAACGGATGAGCTCAGCCACCTGCTCCTTGGAACCGCCCTTGGTGAGGTTGGAGACAGCCCATGCAGCCTCCTTTTGTGTCTTGAACTCTCCCTTGCTCAGGTTCTCCACAATCTTGGGCAGGAGGCCGGCGTCAATCACCGCCTGCACCTGCTGTTTGTTGCCTGCCGTTATGTTCGACAGGATCCACAGTGCTTCCTTGCAGATATTTTTTTTCTGTAGACATATCATCCATTAATATGTTATATTACATAATACACATGAGTTCAGGCTATTTTTGGTGCCAATTTGTGGAGGCCTATGTCCAGAAGTGGACTGCGATAGGCTGAAGTGATGATGATGATGATATAATATATATGAAGGAGCGCCCAGCGGATTCTCAGGATAGCCCGGACTCTCTTTACCATAGTTATTCATAGCGGGTGCTCCCTTAGAATCATTCATCAGGTATGTTGTTTAGCAAAGGTTTTAAAACAAATAATAATACGGGTTGGATTTAGAATCGTTTCGCACGAATTTAAGGGCGAGAGGTGGTGCAAGGGGTTGGTAGGAGTCTACCATAACCCCCCATACGCTCGCGATACTATTTCATTTATATTTGTGTTAAAACGCATCAGCAAAATGCTTCCGCAGCGCTGGAGATGTCACAGAACGAAACTATGACGACAAACTGTCAAATTTTGAGGTTAGGACAATGAGATTTTTTTTTCTATTTTTTCAAGAATGGCGAATTACCTTGTATCGCGAGTGGTATGGGGGGTTGGGGGGTTACGGGGACGCCCGTATCCGGGGACGCGCCTCCCCCAATCTGACCCTTAAATTCATGCGAAACTATTCTAAATTTCAACCAATAATACCACTGCGGAATATTGTCGAACTAGTTTTAATTGGCAAAATAATTTAAGAAACTGAATTTGAAAAGATTACAAAGAAAGAAACTGATTTAGAGCTGATGGGTTTGCGAGTACTTGTCACACGTCCGCTACTCCACTCGCAATTAAAAAGTGACAAGCGACCGAACCTACACCTGACTGACAACTCCATCCAGTGTTTCCCGCTCCAAAATATAATAATCGTAATGAACTGGAGGCGTTCGAAAAACGGCGGAAAATTTCAACGCAAGCGGTTTTCTTTTTTTAGTTTTTCATTAATTAATTATTTTTTGTATTTTATTCATTCAGAACAGTTTCCTATAATATTTTTTTATTAATTTAATTTGTATAATATTATAATTAGTTAGCAAACTATTGGTTGGTAAGATTTTTTTAAATACTACATATTTCAACATGAATGAGCCACCCGATCCCGGGGGAACATGCAAAGTGCCCGAACCTAGCCATTTTATTACAGTAGAATATTGTGATGATTCTAGTATGGACACTGACCAATCATCCAATAAAGTAGGTTTAAAACGTGGTCGCTTGCACAAAATATGCAAAAATTGCAATAAAAAGAAAAAAAATATGTGGGAAATCAAAAGGACATTGGTTGTCGCTGTATAGAGTCAGATTAATCTGACGTCGGCTCTGATGTCACAATATTGTGCGTATGGCGCGTTCCACCGAAGGCTTTTAATTGTTTATAACTTTTGCAATTTTGTTATGTGCTAAAACACGCTTTTACAACATTTTTCTAGGCGTATTTCTGAATAAAATGATCTATATAATTTTAAGAGCAGTATCTCTATTTTTGACCATTTTCAACTTGTCGACTAGACTACTGAGTGGTTTTCAGCGGTCGGAATTGTGGGTCTTAGGTGGAACGCGCCTGACGTATAATAGTGTGGCGTCATGCGTTGTAATTTGTGTTTCAATCAAAATAAATAATAAATAAATAAATAAATAAATAAATATCTACACATTACACACACGGTAGTCTGTTCCTAAAGTAAGCAACTTAATGCTTGTGTTATAGGTAACAGCTGACTGGTCTAGCTAAATATGTATATATATTTTTTTCGATAAACATACTTTTTTTTTAAATAAATACCAACACAATACACACACGGTCGTCTGTTCCTAAAGTAAGCAACTTAATGCTTGTGTTATAGGTAACAGCCAACTGGTCTAGCTACATATTTTTTTTTTCGATAAACATACTTAGAAATAATACATATATAAATATATAAATAAATATGTATACTACACCCAGACTCGGGGTGGGAATCGAACCCACAACCCCCGGAGCAGAAAGCAGGGTCACTACAAACTGCGGCAACGGGCTAGTCCAAAATGGCCGATTGCAGTATTTTAATATTTATTTTATTGAAAATCACAATAATCTTATTATTTTACATAAAACTAAACCAGTATTTTAATTTTTTTTAATATGAGTGTTCCCCTAAAATCATTAAATTGACGATTTTTTGATACTGTCGTCATGCCCATTACTTTATATCCAAAAAAAGAGAGCCAGGTCCATACTTAACTTTCTCTTCTTTTCCTCACAAGCTAATAATAATATCTTTTATTATAATATTTTGTCTGTATTACTACAACATAATTTGGTTAAATAATATAAAAAAGTAAGTTTTACGACTTAACTAATTAAAATGTTTACATAATGGGTACTTATTATTTAATGTTTTAATGCTTAAATCCAAAAGTAATGTAATCATAAAATCAAGGCTGGACAGGCTAATTAACATTACATTAGAACATTCCAAAAGTACCATTAAGCTATTGAAATATGAATAAAAACTCACCGGATGTGACAATAATGCTGGGAAGTGAGATAGGGCATCGAAATTGAGCACAACTTGAGTCTGTTCGTCTGTTCCTGTTACTATATTGCCCACGGCCTTTAGGGCAGCCGTTTGTGTGTTAACCTCCTTGTGGGATAAAAGTGGTATCAATTTCGGCACTACACCAGAATCAATAACCATTTGAATTTGTTTATTACCACCAGCCGTTAAATAACTTATTGCCCATACTGTGTCTACTAAGACCTGGAATACAGAAAGTTATAATATTAAAAAAAATCTTCAAAATATGTAATTTAATTTTTTGATACAATGTACCTAAAAGAGATGTGGAATTATTACTTTCCATAGTTATGTTTAAACTAATGATATATTTGAAAGTATTGTAAACTAAGTAAATGCAAAAATGTTTTATTTATGACTAGCTGACCCGGCGAACTTCGTACCGCCCACGGAGTATATGGAGACGGCATCGAACGTTATTTGCTTCAGAACCAGCGTAGCCAACTTTTACACCCACACAATTATATTAAAGTTCGCACACAATTTACAACATTAAAATCTTAATCCTAATTGGCTACGAATTAGTGTGCGTGTACGCATTGCTACACGTTACTACAATCATAGATGAGACACGCCTCCGGGCAAGGGCCGTGGGCATTTCGATAAACATTGCAGATTTATCGATAAATGATAACACGGACGAGTATTATTTCAATAAAATTCAATAATTATTATCTATGTTCACTGATTAGTGATTACACATTAAATACCTCACATTAATAGTCAACTGGTAGTTTCCTATTACTGTAGACTGTAGTTCTATAAAAATGTTGGGATACTAACCAAATGTCAGAAATTTATTAAAACCAATATGAAACTGAGGGTTCAAAAAAATATATGCGAAAAACTATCGGGATGAAACAGTAGGAGCCAAGCATGAAATAAACTGAAAGACACGGTGAAGTGAATTTTAAAAATCATTCACTCATTCAAATTTCAAATCTAATAAAAATGGATATAAAAAATGAAATTTGAATTGTACATAATATAGTATACTTATGTCTTAAACGTGATAATAAACATCAAACGAAAAACCTTTTATAAAAAAAAGATTCAATTTATCGATAAACTACGGATTAGGCATTCGTTGCTCAACTAGTAAAAGTCGACAATGTGGCGGCCCACTGACGCCTGGTACTCGAAGAATTAGAGCGTAGCGAGCGTAACTATAGCCGCGCAATAGATTGCGCGTTACGCGCGTTGTTCCCAGACTATCGGTAGTGGTTAGACAGCAGTGTATGTCGTTACTGTCACAATTGTGAATTGTAAGTCAAAATCATTCTAGATTACTGACTTTTTTCCAAATAATATTAATAATTACAGTAAATTAGTACTTATATGTAAAAGGAAATCAATCCTGGGGTAACTTTTAGACCTTAGCTCCCTTGTCGACACGACAATACTGCACAACACGGCATTTTAATATTTTTTAAGTCACTAAATACGTCCCCCGCGTCTGTACTACGACTGAGATGCGTTTGTTAACAGTATGATCGCCTGATCATAAGCTCGGTAACACGCGTCACGCCCCTTACCATGTCTATAGTATTTCTGTGGTCTGTGGTACCGCCTAACAGTCGATTCAAAATTTTTTATACATTTTTTAATACTTATCCTTCCCGGAACCCCTCCTCTAACACTTTTACTCATAGTAAGGAAAAGGAATCGACTGTTAGGCGGTACGAAGTTCGCCGGGTCAGCTAGTTAAAAATAAGATATACTAATCTACTATTAATTTGTATATCTTTATTGATTGATTGATTTAGTGACATTTACTGATAGTATAGTTATGAGTAAACAAAGGTTTCGAGTGAGGGTAGGTGAGTGTCAAAGAATATACTCTCTACCGAAAGGTGAGTGTCAACACGTGCTAGTCTATCTTTCCTGTTATTTGGTGGAAATTTTTGTGTTTATTGTTATATTTTGTGTATTAAGCTGGTTTATTTCGTACAGTAGTGCTGGTTTTTTATTGTGTAGTTAGTGGTCGTCCCTAATATGGAGTATGAAGCTTCACCTCCTGATGGGAGAGGTGGCGGCGTTGGCGGCAGTAAAAGACGCTTGTCAATCGATCCTGTTCCCGAAAGTGTTAAGAAAGTTTCTCCTCCGTCTGCCTCTGTGCAAGACACGTAGGTATACCGATCCAGATTTTACAGGTATTAAAGTTGCTTATAATCAGGATGATAAAGGCACCTTTTCCCCCTTTCTTTTTAAAAAAAAACAGACATATAACAGATATTAGTATGTTAGAAAAAACATCACAATTTAATATTGTTAGGAAAAAGAATGTACATAAAATATCTACTAAAGGACTATTTACATGCAATAGAATAGATTTAAAATCGATAGGTCGGGGAATAGATGGACGAAGATAGTCGAGTAAACATCGGTTTTTTGGGCAAGAGAAGAAAATGTGATCCAATGTGCCTTCATGCAAACCACACTCACAGATAGAACTGACCCGGACTCTAATTTTTGCTAGAAATACAGGAGAACAACAATGTCCAAGTCACATGCGGCAAATAGTTGAGCAGACGGTTTTGATTGCTTTCCTGTATTTAAAAAAACCATGGTTTAACTGGAATTCCAACCTGAATGGAGGCATAATGTTTGCCTCTGTCCCTACTAGATATAGTCCACAGGATATCCCACTCAGTTCTTAAATTCTTTCTAGCAAATGTTAAAAGATCATGGCAGTGTACTACCTACCTACTGGCTTAGTGTACCTGATGTTGAAGCTTCTTTAGCATAAGCATCTGCACTCTCATTACCAGCAAATCCACTATGGCCTACCATCCATGCCAGCACTACATGAATATTTTTAGATTGACAACCAAAAAGTAACTGCCTTATTTTCAATATTATTGGGAACTTATTTCTCGGGTGAAATTAGTTAGAAGCAATTGCCTAAAGAGAGCTCCTGGATTCCGAGAGAATAATGGATTTATCTAATTGATGGGTTTCAATAAATAAAAGAGCCTCTAGGATAGCTAGTGATTCATCTGAAAAAACAGATGAAATAGCTGGGAGGTTGAAATTCAAAATCACATTAAACCTCGGAGTCCACACTGCAAAACCAACACAACTTTGCACATTCAATTTGGAAGTATCCGTAAAAACAAATAGCCAATCTCTAAAGTGATTATTAATAATTTGTAGAAACTGATAGTTGGAAAGAATGGAACCTTTATCTATTGGAAAATTTAATTTTATATTTGGAGAGAAAACAAAAGATTTGAAAAGGCATCTCAAATAGAGGATTAAATCGACATTGAAAGATGGGACAGGGTAGGTGAGCAATTTTTCAATAGCTGCAACGTAATCTAAGTGAATGCAAAGGAGAGAATTGTATAGAAGTTTCTGGGTATATGGGTGAGAGCCCCACCATACTCCAGAGAGGGTGTGAAGTATGTATGTAAGGGTATAAACCCTTCTCACATTTTTGGATGATGTGGTTAATGTGATGAGTACCGTTCATCTTAGGGTCAAGATAAAACCCCAAGAACTTAACACAATTCCTCATTGGAAAAACCTGAAGATTATTGTATACTAATATTCTAGATGGATCTAGAGCGCGAGAAAACCACCACTGTACTTTTTTCCGTTGAAATGGATAGGCCATGTTTATCCAGCCAATGATTTAAATAATTAACGGCAGAGTTCAGGTGAGCATAACAATCTGAAATATGTTAGAAGAAATGTACATTGCTATATCATCTGCATATTGGAGAACATTGCAAAAGCAATTAATAGATGGGCCTAAGTCGTATGTATAAATTAGAGATGTAACGGATAGCAGTTTGGCTGGATACCGGATAGCCGGATATCCGGCCAACCGTGTGGCCGGATAGCCGGATATCCGGCGGAACTTAGCTGTTTGGTGAAATTTAACAAAGTTTGCCAAAATCTATCTTTCAGTACCTTGCAGCAGTGTGTACAGCGAAAGACTTTTCTGAAGCTGGCCTTTTTATGAAGAGTAGCGAAACCGCTTGCTACCTCTCAATGCAGAGAAATTAGTATTTATTTACCATAATTTAGCCTTAGTGCAGTATGAGTACTAATTAATTCATTTTCTTTCTATCACATTCATTTACTATTGTGTGATTAAAAATTTACAACTAAAACTAATTATATTTCTTAAGTGATACTAAGACTAACTAAATAAAGCAAATAATTACTTAAAAATATATATTTTTTTAATCCATGTTACAGGTATCGGATATCCGTTTCATCTTTACTTAAAATATATGTGACGTATACTGAACGACGCCGCGTTGGCGCAACGGTCACAGCACTGGTTTGTGGTTCTTGCGCTGGTGGCTGCGGATTCGATTCCCGCATATGACAAACATTTGCATTGGCCATACAGATGTTTGCCGTGGTCTGGGTGTTTGTGCAGTCCTTGTGGGTCTCCCCACCGTGCCTCGGAGAGCACGTTAAGCCGTCGGTCCCGGTTGTTATCATGTATAGTTCGCGTCATGTAAAAAGAACGCTGGCCTTCAAGTTGCGCAGACACGATTTATCGGTCTAACCGATGGTATGAGGTAGGGGAGGGGCGTGTGTATCACACAGACAGTTCGACGTCGACTCAAAATCGCTCGCGCACAAAAGTCTTAAATTACGAAATAGTTTTACATGGGGAAGTGAGAAAAATGATTTATAATGTTTGGTGTTTTATGAAGAGAGAGGCTGATAATAATGCAGTTAAGAATTTAAAATAATGTATGAACGACACCGACGATGACCTAATGGAAAAAGTTTCATAACATTACTTGAATTTTTTGTCATTATATTAAACATTCTACACTGAATCAAACATGTTTATAATTCTATTTAATGATATTCTATCTATATTTTTTATTTTACCTACCAATAACGATTATACGAAGCCGTGAGCGAAAGGCTAATTCAAAAATAAAACAATAGGCCTAGTAATTTCGTGCGCGATGCGACCCATGCGCAAACTTACTCCCTCCAGATTCTTTCAGCGTTCTTTTTAGATGACGCGAGTTATACACCTAAAAGCGATCGTTACTCATAGTAGGGAATATATCTGCCAGCCCGCATTGAAGCAGCGTGGTGGATTAAGCTCTTATCCTTCTCCTACATAGGGGAAGAGGCCTATGCCCAACAGTGGGATATTACAGGCTGAAAAAAAAACTGAATTACTATCCGGTATCCGGCCGGATACTGAATTACTATCCGTTATCCGGCCGGATAGTGAAAACAAGGCCGGATAGGCCAGATACCGGATAGTTACCGGATATCCGTTTCATCTCTAGTATAAATACTATAAAGGAGAGGGCTTAAGACAGAGCCTTGGGGTAATCCTTTCCAGACTAACCTAGGGAGTAGAAAAGAATTTTGGGAACAGATAATAAGAGAGCGAGAAGTAAGATAGTTGAAAACAAAATTAGTCATCTTCACTGGAACACTCAGCTGGAGCATTTTCTGCCTGAATACCGGAAGAAATACGTTATCATATGCAGATGATATATCAAGGAACAATCCTACCATTTATTCATTTTTCAAAAAGGCAATGCGTATGTCTGTTATAAAAGTTCCTAAGCTGTCGGTTGTGCTATAACCTTTTCGGGCTAGCCTATAGGACATGGGGCATCGATTTATGGGGTTTAAAGGGGAGAGGGGAGGAGGGGGGTCGATTTAAGGGGTTTTTAGGGGAGAGGGTACGAGGGGGGTGGGTGGGTTACGTTCTGGTATCACTCCCAACCCTAGAACTGGGCATAGATTTTTTAAGTTGGGGGGGGGGTTACCCTCTGGTACCACTCCCACCCCCAGCACTGGGCATCGATTTATGGGGTTTGAGGGGAGGGGGAAAGACGTACCACTCCCACCCCCAGCACTGGGCATCGACTTATGAGGTTTTGGGGGGGAGGGTGGGGTTATATGAAGGCAAAACCTATTCAGTCGTAAATCTTTTCAATTTTGAGCTTAGATAGGTTTTAGCTTATCGGCATAAGTTCGTTACAAAAAAAAAAATAAAAAAAAAATAACCCTAACCCATCTAACTTCAAAATTAGACCGTTAATCGTCATGGCGCGGAGGGAGGTCAGCCCTTGTCCTCCGTTTGAAAGTGCGTCAACAAATGCGTAGGGAGCGGCTGAGGCTGGTCGCCTTCGGCGACCAGCCTTATCCGCTCCGGGCTCTCAACAGAACACTCTAGGGGTAGGACAGACCTAGACCACGTGGATAGTGGGGTGCTCCGATTCGGGTTTGGGTATTTTTCGGATTTCTATATCTATATATCGCAGTGCTGGGGGCGAGAGTGGTACCAGACGGTAACCCCCACCCCTCCCCCAAAACCCAAAAAATCTATGCCCAGTTCTGGGGTTGGGGGTGGTACCAGAGGGTAAAACACCCACCCCCTCCTCCGCTCTCGCTCCAAAACCCCATAAAACGATGCCCAGTGTCATGTATTCCGCCAGCGTATCGTCGCGTATCGCCAGCGTATCGCAGCGTGTCCGCGACGGATTTGACGATGCGTTGTTTATTGAAAGAGTTCAGTTAGATCATTAGATGCCAGACGAGAGCGAAATAAGTAGTGTATTTAATAAAATTTATAACACCCTTTTTTTTGCGTCGAAGGTTAAAAATAATATAATTCTTCATTATGGATGTAGTGCTCTGGGGTGCTTGTGCAAGTACGCTATGGAATATGCAGTTATTATTATTAAAAAATTAATTCAAAAAACTAATTAAAGAAACGAATTTAAAAGACAAAAAAAACTAATTGAAAAAAAGAAACAAAAAGTCAACGTCACGAGGTGTTCCTAACTTCCTAGGCGGTCACCCATCCAAATACTGATCGTCATGACGCTGCCGCGTTACCGGTCGCTCAAATTTTACCCCTCATGCGCCTAAAGAAGTTTCACTTCAAAAATATCGATTTTTTTTTCGATACATCAAACTCCGATATACTTAGATACATATATTTAAAAATATCGATATATCGAGAATCTGATATTTTAAATAATTGTGTTTGGTAGCAAACGAAAAAAACCCGACTTCAATTACATCGACAAGTAATAGTGGAAGTAGATGAAAAAAATTAACAAACGCACTAGTCGTCACTACGATTTTCGAAAGTTCTCCTCGATTTCTCTGGGATTCCATCATCATATCCTGGTTTCCTTATCATGGTACCACCCGGGGGATATCACCTTTCCAACAAAAAAAGAATTATCAAAATCGGTTCATAAACGACGAACTTATCCCCAAACATACATTAAAAAAATGAAACAAACGGTTGAATTGAGTAACCTCCTCCTTTTTTGAAATCGGTTAAAAACGCTGTGTTTGAGAGCGCGCTCGCGGCGAGAGCGCGGCGAGTCGCGACGCTAGCGCGGCGATACGCCAGCGATATGCGACTGTTGAGAATCAGATACAAAGTACGACCCTCTAAATCTATACTAATATATAAAGCTGAAGAGTTTGTTTGTTTGTTTGTTTGTTTGTTTGTTTGTTTGTTTGTTTGTTTGAACGCGGTAATCTCTGGAACTACTGGGCCGATTTGAAAAATTCTTTCAGTGTTAGATAGCCCATTTATCGAGGAAGGCTATAGGCTATGTATCATCACGCTAAGACCAATAGGAGCGGAGTCCACGCCGACGAAGTCGCGCGCAGAAGCTAGTTTTCTTATATTATTCCAAACCAGAGAGGAATGGGAATCCGGAGACAGACTTTCACAAAAGCGTGACCATGCAAGTTTCTTTTTTTGGGCAAATAGTCTAGTCGCATCGGCTGCCACCTTTTTATAATTAAGAAAATTTTCCATAGTCATGGATGTCGAATATGACCGTTCAGCAGACTTACAGTCTATACATAGTAGTGCATTCATCATCCCACCACGGAGGCGATAGGCGTCTAAAATATTTGATGGATTTTATAGGGATTGATGTATCTGCAGAACGAAGAAGCATATTTTTAAAATTGATATATTGAGAGTGAACATTATCACTGGTGATTGACGGAATATGACAAACTTCATTATCGGTGGTTAGCGCAAATTTAGAGCAATCTGCCTTTACCACTTTATATTTTAATTTAGAGCGGCCGGTAATAACATTTAATCTAGAGAAACAGGTCATAGATATACGAGGGTCATTTGAAAAGTTCTTAGCCTAATATGGTTAAAATCATTGGTTTTTTTATAACTACCCTCATTTGGATACTACCATCATTTGGTGGTGGTTGGTGCTGTGGTTTGAAATAGACGTCTATTTCAAACCACATCACCCCATGGCACATGGACCTTTCCTTTGTTCAAAATGTAACGTAATTTAGTAATAACAGTAAAAGAGAATTAAATTAATACAATATAATTATAATGATCTTAACTGCCTGACAAATAATAATGAATATAAGAAATCAATATGTACATATTGACAAGATTATATTAACTGCCTGACAAAGTATTAGACAAGCAATTGATGAAATAATGAATATAATGAATTATAATGTAAATTTTGACAAGAATAAATGACGTTCGATGGGGAAAAATATCACTTTTTAATGAGTCAAGAGAATAATTTTAGATCCTAGAATGCTTTAACAAAAATATAGTATATTGTCACAATACTTAATACAAATTAAAAAATAAAAAAAATTTTTTGAATGTAAAGTCTGAGAATATAAAGTAGGTAATATTAATAAAAATTATCAAACGAAAAATAGATGTCAATTATATCAAATATAAAGATGCCTGATGAAGGTCGAATAAAGATCGAAACGTCGCATAATTTATGATTTGATTCTTTGATTGGCAACCTCAGTCCACTTCCCTACTAAATTTGAACAACAATATTAGTTATATTATTTTTATGTAAAAACTGGTTTCCGATTTGGCAACATGAACAATAAAAGTGGCAATATCCTCGGCCGAGTATAACCTCTTTTCATGTTGAAATCCCGGCACAACATAATTTAATTGAATAGATGGTGTTTGATGAAGGTTAGTGGGTATTTTAGATTGGGTTAAATTAGCATCACTATTATTTTTTTATTATTATTAATTTCTTCAATTTCCATTGATTGGGGAAAATTAAAAGAACTCTACCTGGGTCAAGGGGTTCGTAATCCATCATTAATTACTTAAGTTTACTTATGCTTACAATATACACAACAAAAACAAACAAATAAGACCATACACACAATAAAACTATACACAAAAACTAGAACACCAAGCAAAACTTTATACAACAACAAAAACACTTGTAATTGTCACTCAACCAAATAGCAGAGAAAATATTAGTATTCCGTACCTACTCCTTCTCTAAATAAACTATAAGTGTAAGCAATTTCATACTGCTCCGTCTGCGCAATTTTCGTAAAAAGGGGTACAAAGTTTTTGCTTCACAATAATTATGTAGATTAATATTATATAACCATTATAATTAAGTTATACGACTACTTACATTGGTGTCCTTGTGTGTGATTAGCATGTTGAGAGCCGGTAATATTTCCTGAATCGTCTTAACAGGCGGGGGTGGATCCTTACTCCTACACAGGTTTACAATTACGCACATAACGTTACGGAGGAAGGTGATAGGGATGTCTGGCTTTATGAAGCTTAGCAGAGGCTTGACCACTCCTAACTCAACGACAAAGTCTCGCAGTACCGGCCCATCACCTATGATGTTACCGAGAGCCCACAAAGCCTGTTCGCACACATTCTCGTGAGGGGACATTAGCATCTGGAGGAAGAGAGGCACCGCACCCGCGTGAACGACTTTGTTGGTGTGTGCAGACGTCCCAGACGCGATGTTTGTAAGAGCCCAAGCGGCTTCGAATTGTAGCGTAGGGTTGTCTGCCCTCGAAAGGCACTGAACGAGTATTGGTAGTATTCCAGTCTTTATCAGTTCGTCTATAGGCGGATTTTTGTCGGAAGACAAAAGTATCCTGCATTGTTGAACTGCTGCCAACTGCTCTGCGGGGTTTTCTGCGTTACCTGCTTTCATAACCAACTCCTGCAAATCCGTCGACGCCAGAGTTCTATCGATATCATCCTTAATTCTAAAAGAAAACATGTTTTAACGGCACTGTTGTTTCCGATTTAAATTGCGACTTAAAAATATGTTTAAACAATGCGCGAGCGCTGAGTTGCACGAACGAAACCACAGAGTACTTTGTAATAGGAATTTAGGAAACGAAACCGTTGATAATTTTCCTTTAGCACTTAACACAAAACATTGAGGCCGTGTTCCCGACCGCAACGATAGCAATTAGCAACGATCGCGGCCATTCGCGGCGCCCATTCTATCAACAAAATACAAACAAACATGTAAACATAGGTTAAGGCGGATTTATATTTGGCTGACGTGACGACACGTGTCGTGTCATGACGTGATGGCTAGCGTTTACACTATTATGTCGTGTTCTGACGCATCAGGACAATATTTTGAATCAATACAGCCGCAGCTCTAGAACAGGCCAAACGTTTGAAATGTTCTTCTATGAGTCATGGGATGGATAATCAATTTTTAAGATTTTTGAAAAATATTCAATTTTTAATGCTGCTAACACTTTTAAAAAAAGAAAGAAAGAGAAGAAGATTTTGATTTCATCCAATCATTTTATATTTTACGTAAATAAACAAACGACTCTGACGCGTCATAACACAGTACTGCCGCGCGCGCCGCACATTAATCTGACGTGTCGTGATGACTGATGGCGGTGTTTCAGTACCCCCCGCAACCCGCTAGTCTGACGCGAACCGGGATCGGATCTGATGCGACACATCAGAAGCCATCACGACATGTCACAACACATAAATGTAAACGTTGTCATACAAAATGTATGATACCGATTCTGTTCTGATGCGACACGACACGACACGTCAGTCAAATATAAATCCGCCTTTAGGTATTTATGTCGTCAACGTCATAATAAGGCCGGCTCGGGGCTCCACACGTTGGCCCCAACGCTCGTACCAACGTTGGACTGCATATTCGGAGAGCCGTACACACGTTGGTAGCCGTGCGAAGTTTATATCACTGAAAAGATAAGAGAGATATATATCATTTTGATCTTAGGATATATATCACTCAATTGTTTCTTCATCTCATTTGGCTCAGTGAATGACAACTGACAAGTGTTTCATCGTATGATACAATATTAATCGAAAATATACAGAGCTACAGCTATCTCTCTCTTTCGTATGATAAGCGCCATCGTCCGATCTCGTTTACTCTGGCTCAGTAACAGAGTTACAGGTGTCTCTCTCATTCGCATGATAAGCGCCATAGTCCGGTCTCGTTTACTCTCTCGCAGTCCGTCAGTATCTCGAAAATGAATCATAACCCTAGTGAGCTGGAGATACATT
This sequence comes from Melitaea athalia, assembly GCA_905220545.2. Lineage (NCBI taxonomy): Eukaryota > Metazoa > Arthropoda > Insecta > Lepidoptera > Nymphalidae > Melitaea > Melitaea athalia. Next base: position 22,505,970 of record HG992179.1, read on the forward strand.
TGAAATGCAAGTGAGCGGGTGAAACATTAGCTCAATTGAAAAGAAATGTTTCATTTATATCTTTCTCTCATGAGTTACCCATGTCTACACGTTGGCTATCAAACTAAACTCCGTCCAAAAATAAAAGAATTAAAATGTAAACAAACCGCTTACCGGATGAAAAATACGCAATCCCTGTGTAATCACACACAATGGCTACTAGATAATTATTGTAGCATCTGGGTAATCACATGCAGTACCATTATATTTGTAATTATACGTCCATTTCATCGTCAAACTAATATTTTTAGCAGAAAACCGAATTCGCTGTAACCTCAAACTTACAAGTGACATTTGTCATTACTGTGTCTTGTGTTTATGGTTAAGGGCTTTCTGTTCTTTCATATCGATAAAAAGTCGAGGTCAATGATATTAAATAAAGCGTTTTAGCTCGAACTTTTTATAAATCATAAAAAGTAACTCGAACTTTTTATAAATCATAATTTATTTTTACTTTTTATAAATAATTAAAAAAAAAAGTTAAAACGGCCACTAAAGTTAAATAGTGTTATACTTAATGCGACTTTGAAGTTTGAGAGGCATTACTTCGTTTTTTGACAATAAGACCGTATGTCTTTCTCTGTGGTAACTTTTGCTTTAAATATCATTGAAAATACTTTTAGTGTATCTTTTTCATCAAATTGCTAATACTTTTTTTAAAGGAGTTGTTACACAATAGTGGGGAGCCCCAGCTAAGGGCTAAGACAATGTACCCCTAATACAAATAGACTTTTTTTGTTATAATTAACATTTCTGTACTTTCAATAGTCCTTTTCATGCATCGCCATTTCGTTTGTGTTGTAAGTAATATCTAATAGGTTGTGAGTGTCAAAAGGTGTTAGAGGTTACTCTGTGTTTTGATAAATTTTACTCACACACAAATACCGAAAAGTACTTTCGGAAATCAATTTTAACAAATTTTACTCACACGCAATAACCGAAAAGTACTTTCGGAAATCTAATTTGAAACGCACATACAGTGTTATATCGTTCAGTTTATCAACAAACTATTTGTATACAAAAATAACAGGAAAATATTTAAAAAAAATTCAGATAATGTTATATGGATCTCCTAGTATACCATGCACAAGGTTTTGGCCAGAAATGAAAAAGTTCCATTATGAACGAATAAAAACCTGATGAACGATACCAAACCTCTAAATCTAAATTCTTGTCTTTGCGTTTGTGTTTCTACGGCTCAACAACTTGGCTTTCGTTTATGGACTTCCGATTTCTTTGTGATTTGGACCGTGTTTATCTCCTTATTGACGACTATTTGCAAAGTTTTAAAGACCCCGATTTCGCTTTTGACTGGTTTCCTATTCGAACTTCATTTCTACGAGCTAAGTCGTCACACTATCCAATAATATAATGCGGTAGATACAGATTTCAAATGCGGTAGATACAGATTTCACTTTGTCAGAGTAGCAAAAAAAAAATTGTTTGTCTGTAAAATCGGTAACATCTCCATTTCACTTGTGCTTAAGCGTTTACGCTAAGAGGAGGCGAGATAAACGTAGTATTTTTAGAATACTAATATCGAGTACCTAGTATTTTGTCACTGATATTTTAAAATAACAGTCACTGTAACAACTAGTATTGCCATGTACCTAATAAGACAGAACTCTACGCACTGTAAGAAGTTAAATATTTCCTACGTTCGACAATGAAAATCTTCAAAATTTGCGTTACGTAATACTTGAACGCCCCCTTATAGTATGGTGTGCTAAATGTAATAAATATATGTTAATGTTTCATTCAGTTTAATTCCTCATTACATCTATATTATTTTCAAGTAGAGGTAGTACCTATTACTAATCTGTGGAAGTAAACTAATTCTATGGCCTTGCATAAATGCACCATATTAAATTAAAGCCGGAATTATATTTGCCTGACGTGTCGTGTCGTGACGCGTCAGAACAGAATCGGTAGCATACATTTTGTATGAAAACGTTTACATTTATGTGTCATGACGTGTTGTGATGGTTCCTACAAAATGTATCTTCTGACGCGTCACGACACGACACGTCAGACAAATATAATTCCGGCTTTACCAATATCGACATTTAACAACATAGATCACAGCACTATAGCAGTCTATGGTTACACATTCCGCCATATTTGTTTACCTTTTAATTCTTTTATTTTTGGATAGACTATAGTTCTGTCCCGTCAGGGCCAATGTGAAGACGTCCGATATAGAAATCGAAATTGCTCTGAGCGCTTTTATAGTACTGATTGCACATTTATATTTGTTATTGAGAAAAAATAAAAATCCACGTCAAAGATCGAGTAGTCACTAATTTTTTTTCTGTAAAGGCGATATGTGCTCATTAATGATTCTCGCTTTTTTTTAAAATCTTTAATTGAGAAATTCATTCCCATATTCTGTTGAATGGTGCGCCATGCATCAGCTAATAAATTTTTATTTTTATGATCCTTTCGAGTAGCGTCCCATATTATTAGATGTGAAAAAGTCATGGAATTTATTGAACTTTATCAAAAGTTCAATAAATTCTATGATTTTTTCATTTGTCCATGCCGGTGGCGATTTTGTGGATGAGGAAGCCATTCTCGCTCGACGTACGCACTCGCTGCGTGTTGCAACAGAACTGAGCAACGCGCCAACGTGTGGACGGATCGCGAACGTTGGCGCAGATTCCTTTGATAAAACCGACACGAGCCGGCGAACTACCAACGCTCGCCCCAACGTTGGGACGGATGCCATTTTCTAGCTCCACACGTTGGACGAGTAACGTTGGGACCTATGTTGGGGCCAACGTGTGGAGCCGGGGTAATAGGCCGAAGGCCGAGTGCCAGTGTTGCCAACTCTTGAAAAAACTTTTCCCCAAATCTTTTAACAAAAGCCCCTAAATTAAAAACAAAATCCCCTAATCCTAAAAATTGAAATTATTTAAAAATAAGTCAGATTTTTTTTATAATTTTTTTATTTTTTAAAGGGTTTTAAAATAGAAAATAGATTATTTTGTCTACTTTGCTTCAGTATGTTTATTGAACATGTTATTTTAAAAATTGATAATTGAGGAATTATTGTTTAATAGTTTTTTATATTAAAATATATTACGTTCTGACGAATTAAAATTCCCAAAAAAAATACCCTAAAAAATGTATCCTCTAAAACTTCCCGCTATTTGCAAAATATCCCTAAATTTAGGGGAAAATCCCCAAAGTTGGCAACACTGCCGAGAGCCGAGGGCCCGAGGCCCGTTTGGACATAACTATGTCATCGAGACGTAAATAGTGAAGTAACCGTACGAATCGGTATTCGATACTCACGATAAATCGATTCAAGTTTGTATGAGTATTTGATCGATTTGATTATGTAGTGTAAAGTGTATTGAATTAAAATTCTGATTAGAAAATTTAAACCAATTAATGTCACTTAAGACTGAATAAAAATTCATCATATCAAAGTTTCGACTGGACGTTCGAATCGTTCCATAGCTTAATTGGCTAAGAGCGTGCTTACAAAGTACACATATCAGAAGTGAAACTTCTTTGGCAAACTAATTCAACAAAAACTAATTAAAAAAAAAAAAACAAAAAGCCTAAAGAAGTCTCACTTCAAAAAAAAAATGTTTATCATCTCATTTGTGGGTATTACACAAAAATTAATACAAACAAAATAGAAAATTTAACTTAGACTTTAATATTGTAGGTAAATTGAAAGGATACAATGGTATAAAAGATCAATGCGTCTTTAATCTATTTTTTTTAAATTGTTTTCTAATGTTTACGCCAATTTCTCTCATTACAATGAAACAACTTTTTCAGATTTTATCGCGGTATATTAGGTTCTGGACATGAGGACATTGTCCTCCCGTGACCATGGTAGCTGTAAAACGAAAGTGATTGAATTTTCATTTTATCATTTTCATCGGATGATGAGCCAAAATCGTCAGCTGAGCTATCGTCACCTGTATAGGTATTATATAATTATTTCGTTTTCGTATACAGTTTGATGTGCTGTGTGGCTACGGCACTAAATAATTTAGCTACCCCTTCTCTTCCCGTGGGTGTCGTAAGAGGCGACTAAGGGATAATACAGTTCTACTAACAAAGAGCATAATATAAAGTCTACTACCTCTTTGGAACTAAAAAAGCCGACGGATGGCGGGATAACCATCCATGCTGGCTTTAAAATACACAGACCAAAGACGGGCAGCAACGTCTTCGGTGCGACAAAGCCAGCCCTGCGGTCACCAACCCGCCTGCCCAGCGTGGTGACTATGGGCAAAACACATGAGTTCGCGTCATAATGTCGGGCGCGAACTTGTGGAGGCCTATGTCCAACAGTGGACTGTGATAGGCTGAAGTGATAGAGTTTGATGGATGCAAAACAACTCTAAGAACGTTATTACGTAAACTTATTGTAAGTGAGTTGTTTTGTTTGGTTTTTTTAATGTGCCTAATATCGAAGTGTAAACAATATCAAAGTGTAAGTGTAACATTATTTCCATAAAGCCGTGTTTTATGATTATTTCCTTTTACTAAAATATTATTATTAACCAATATCACAATAATTCATTCTATGAAGGACCATCACGACATGTTTTATTTTTTAAAGTAGATGAAATGAAGTAGCATATTACCACTTATACTCCGTCCAACCGTTTATTATCTTTTTGGCAGCTCAGGCCTATAAATTACAGTTTTTTTTTCTTCGGAATAACATACTACAAAATTCTACAGTAATGTCATACTTTATTGACGATTTGATTGATTGAGTGAAGTGTCCTGTGCATAACAAACAACCACAGACTATGAAACAGTTCTTGAAAAAATAAATCGATCATATGATAAAAATAATTTTACGTCATATAATTATTGTTTCTACCAATTTAATAAAAAAAAAGGAAATAAAAATAGTATATAATACTCCAAGATTGATTATTTGCAAGGAATTAAGTCGAAATCTTGGAATTTAATTTCAAACCAAGAGTAAGGCTGATGCCTGGTAATTTGCGGGCAGCGGGGCGGCAGCGGCGGCGGCGCGGGAGCGGCCGGATCTAATGCGTACAATCAAATGGACCGACCCTCGAAAACAGCGGCGGGCCAGCGGCGCGGTGGCGGGCAACGAGCGGTGACTGCAGTCAAGCCAGTGTGACCGTTTGCAGTAGATTGACTACTGAAACAGTAGATTTTCGTTGTAAAATTGGTAGTGCAGTAGATTTTCAGTAGTTTTTGAAAAAGTAGCGGATTTCAGTAGAATATCCTGGATATATTTTTAACTTTAGCAAATATTTTTCTCATAACACGGCAACATCGAAAATGTAAACAAATTACGTCTGACAACTGTCAGTGATTCGACTGATTCGTTTAACTCGGTTGGCACCAGTGCAAATCACGTCGAACAGGGAATTTACCCTATCTTATTATTCTCTCATTGTCTTGAAAGCACAGAGTATAGTAGTACTTACCTTGAAATTTATGGCCAGCATGAAGCGTAAATTTGAGCAAAATTATCGGGCTGAGTGGGAACAGAATCCGTTTACGAAAACGTCGTGGTTGTGTAAAGATAAAAACAGCAACAATCATGCTTATTGCAAAGCTTGCGGTATCAAAATTTTAAGCAGATTGGCGTCAATTAAAGAGCATAGTGCAAGTACTAAACATGAAAATAAAATGAAGCATTACAGTGGCTGACGAAAGTATGTAGTGTATCCTACTAATATTATAAACGCGAAAGTTTGTATGCATAGATGTTTGTTCCTCTTTCACGCAAAAACTACTAGCTATTCTGGCGTACTCTGCAAAAACTGTGGAATTTACATGTATATAATGTATGAGAGAAATGTTTATCTTAATTAATCCTACAAAAAATCCGCGACAGCATATATCTACTTATCTTTTATGAGTAAGCCATTGTTGCCAAAACAGTGAACCATAAATACAATAAAAATTGATAATAGGTACATTTTTCTAATGCACATTTGGTAGTAATAAATTGATTTTTTATATCAAAATAAATACTTTTATTAAACTTCGTCTTTTACACTATATCATTTAGACTATAATTAATATTTTAATAGTTTTAGTAGTTTAATAGTTACGACGATTTTATTAATCGAGTGCGCATTACTATGGCGAGGGGCGAGGTGGAGAACGAAGTCACTCATTGCTAAGTATGCGACCCGAACCGACCGTTTTGCGAATAAAATAATAATTATAACTACGGAAGCGTGATTTTGATTTTCAATTAGCAAATAAGAATAGTATTTTGGATATTAATTAGTATGTAGCTATAATTTTACCGCCGAAGAAACATAGATTTCTTTCTTTTACAAACATTTCTTCATCGACACATCTGTGTGGATCTAAACAAAAGATAAGAAAATTTTCCACTAACGGTCTCGACACTTGCTGACGGTCACCTTTACCTTTTGTTTATAGATACATATGGTGTAAAAATTTTGGTTTGTATAAAATTAAATTTAAAACTCTTGAGCAAAACCGAAACATGACAATGATGACTAACTAATTTGTACTAAATTAATTTGTCATCATTGTCACGTGTATATCGTCATTGTCATGTGTTATAACGTGTATATCTAATAATTTATTAATTAAACTTGATTATATTAACTTGTGTATCATTTATGTCTCATCAAAAATTATCAATTTAAGTGAATTTAAATCACAAACTACGTCAGTAGAATTTCAGTAGTTTTTTCCAAAACGTTAGTAGATTTCAGTAGAAAAGTAAGTTACATCTAGTCAATATCAGTAGTTTAGCGGTTTTTGAAAACGGTCACACTGAGTCAAGCGGTGACCGCCCGCGCGTCAGCATTGCAGTGTTGTTGTGTGAGCGCAACGGCAATACGTTTATCGTCGAGCGACAAAGACAAAAGATGAGGGATTTTGAGAACGGGCCGTCGTTGCTCGCGCCGCTCCCGCCCCGCCGCCCGCACATTACGGGGCATGACACTAAAGAGCAATAACTCTGTTCTGTTGTAACTATGCACGCGTTAGGTAGAAATTTAACGTTAAAACGCATGGTTAATTAAGTTTAAATCAAGTTTATAAGAGTTATGAGCAAATATACTGGGAAAATCACATACGTACCTACTTATTTATGTAACAAACAAACTAATAAACGAATAATTAATATTTTTAAACTAAAAATATTTCATTAAATCGATTGGAAGTTCTTCTTAAATAAAATCGATTATTATTTCAAATCGAATCAATAACGTGTTAGGCAGTCACTTATTTCGAAATTTCTTGAACTGTCAAAAAGATAACGATTGGACGGAGGGACGGAGTATTATTATGAAATTTTCTGTCATTTCTTTGTGTGCCTGTACCTACATTGCTACTCGCTGCGTAGTAATAGTAAAACGTAGTGGTTATATAACTCACATTCTTATATATAGTTTACATTACACACTTGCACTATAAACGTTTGCGGAAAAGAGTGGGGCGCGTCTTCGTGGCTTGAACTACCTATAATTTGATTATATTTTCTACTTTTTAGTATGGTTTATTTATAAAAGCGTGTTTTTTTTAGTTTAAATATAAATAAAATGTAAATGTTTTATTTCAAATAAAAATCAAATAATATTGGACAGAATTTATTGATACATAGTTTACAAATGGGTTTAATGTCAGAACATAATTCCACAACTATAAAACGCGACCGCCGACGGTCACCTTCTGGGTTAAAATTCGAAACATAAATACTATGTTATATCAAAAGCATATCTTCGGTAAGCAAAGTACACTCGCGTACGCGGCACTTAACTTTAAAGCTATCCACTTCTCGTCCTCCTCTATCCTCCTCTATAATATAAGTTACGAAATCGAAAAACAAAAATGAAACATTTTCAAACATCACAATAGAGTCGTATCACCCGCGCCTCTGGACCTTTGACTCGATCAGAGAACGAACAGCAATCGATTCCGTGTAACTAGACGGCGGGGCCGGCCACAAGCTGCGGACACACCCAGAGATCCGAGTGTGCCGGAGCGGTTGACTTATACCTATTTTATGAATGCCAACATAAAAGTACGGCGCCACGGACGTCGGTCTGACGTGAAGTTTCAATATTCGCCGCCGCTACTCCGGAACGCAGGCCGCAGACGAGCAAGTGGCCGACCGCCGTTTGTTTGGCTTCATCGCGTCAGTTGTAGATACAGGTGAAGTTCATTGTGGTTCATTCAAGTTCAGTGTGTCATACAGTGATTTCATCGCAGGCCGGTCGAGCGCGTCACGTCCGCGGCGCGGTCACGCCACGCGCGCGACACATCCGAGGCGCGGTCACGCCACGTGCGACACGTGCGCGACACGGTCACGCCACGCGTGCGTCACGTGCGCGACACGGTCACGCCACGCGCGACACGTGCGCGGCGCGGCGGGCGCTCAGAAGCGGAAGGCGTCGTGCTCGGCGGGCGCGGGCTCGAAGGCGAACGCCTGTTCCGCGGCCGCCGGCACCAGCGTCGCGTCCTCCTCCTGGATATACATACATTTTTACCATATAAATAATAATAATAATATATAATATATCTTAATATATATAAATCTCGTGTCACAATGTTTGTCCTCAATGGACTCCTAAACCACTTAACCGATTATAATAAAATTCGCACACCATGTGCAGTTCGATCTAACTTGAAAGATAGGCTATATTTTATTTCGATATATATAATTAATATATACAAAAAATATATAAGGCGGTACGAAGTTCGCCAGGTCAGCTAGTATATTATATATTATTTAAGGACTCAAAACGCAAGCGCACACCCAATGCTATGAACGCTGCGCCAACGCCTTCGTCAGGGCCCGGCCCCATGTCCACGGCACGGCGCCGGTGCCGTAAGTGAGGCCGCACACCGCCGCCACACGCTACACTCAACATACATTTACGGCGCCACAATTACTGCGATACAATTATATAATATATTATAGAATGTCTGAAAACACATATCAATTATTATTAAATTTAGTTCAATCAAATCAAATTGTTCAATAAATTATAAATTTTTCAATTAATCAGTTCAATAAATTTATTCAAACAGGATTTTTTTCAATCTGCAATAAATTAAACATAAAATTCAACATTCTTTCATTTTGGCGCGTTTTTATTCTATGTTCGCGCCACATAAAACGAACGTGTTCGATCTTGAATTCGTGTGGCGTGGCAGACATCTTGCCACAAACCGCACCTACTACAAATGTGTCCTTGATGTGCGGGTTTACATACAAATATAGGGGGTCGATAAATGTATCGCGTTTCAATTGTGGCGCTACAATTATCGTAATACAAATGTAGCTGTGGTGTGCGGCCTCACTAACACTGCACGACGTCGTGTCGTAACACTGCACGACGTCGTGTCGTAACACTGCGCGACCTCGTGTCGTAACACTGCACGACGTCGTGTCGTAACACTGCGCGACCTCGTGTCGTAACACTACACGACCTCGTGTCGTAACACGACACGACCCTAGTACTACTACTACTAGGGTACTAGGGTCGACACTAGTAGACCCTAGGGTGGATACTAATATACAGTCGGTCACATGTCAGAGGTCACAAGTTAATAATACTGCTCTCTAGTAGTGTGTTCCTGTGGTGAGTAAGGTGGCTAAAGATCGAGGTACTATCAGGCTACTGACTGTACGTTTGTTTTCTGGCCTAATAATTTAAGACTTAAAAAAATCTTAAAAGCAGTATTATATTTCCCAAGTCGGCCTGCTCCAGATTTTGAGCAGGATATTTCCCGCTGTGCTTTACCTCATTGGATATAAAGATGACACTGACCTCTGCAGCGAAGTACTGCTCAATGATGTCGTAGGCCATCTTGTAGATCTCGATTTTCTCGTGGCCCTGGAGCTCCTCTATCTTGTCGATGCCCCCGCACTCCTCGATCATGGTGGCAACCTGCTCCGCACCGTCACCAGCCATCTTCAGCATGTTGCTTAGACCGTCCAGCACCACCTGCAAACCACACATACACATATTGTTAAAAAATAAAAAGCCTTCACACTCAATGGTTTTACTCCATTCCACTAGGATTTACTGCTTTCAGTGGTCTGGAAACAATACACAAAGCCCGATATCATGGCAAACATCCGTATGGCCAATACAAATGTATGCCATTAGTGGAGATCGAAGCCACAACAGTCACCACAACAACCACAAGCTGCTGTAACCAAATAAAACGAAAGGTTGTGAAAATAAAACAAGGTTGTGAAAATAAAAACTAAGCTTAAGATTGGAAATGCTCTTTCCTAAAGTTATGTGGGGATCGAAGCCACAACAGTCACCACAACAACCACTAGCTGCTGTAACCAAATAAAACGAAAGGTTGTGAAAATAAAACAAAAGGTTGTGAAAAGAAAAACTAAGCTTAAGATTGGAAATGCTCTTTCCTAAAGTTATCTAAATATGCTCTATTTTTAACTCTATTTTTGTACTGTGACATAAGTTATTGGTCTAAAGTTTGATATAATTTTTTACTACTACATAGTCATTTATAATACCACCAGTGGTTTTTTTATTTTATTTTATAGGAATAGGGGGGCAAACGGACAGTTGGCTCATCTGGCTCTACATCAGAAGAGTAACGGGCACGTTGCCGGCCTTTCAAGTAGGAGTATGCTCTTTTTTGGAAGGTCCTTAAGTCGTATCGGTTTTGAAATACTGCAAGTGGCAGCTGCTTCCATATAGTGGTGGTGCGAGGCATGAAATGGCGCAAAAATCGAGTTGTCATTGATTTCTAGACATCAAGGTGATGTGGGTGAAATTTAGAATTTTGACACATGTTCGTTGGTGAACTTCTGCTGCAGGTATTAGTCCGAACAATTCTTCAGAACACTCCCCATGGTAGATGCAGACTTGCAGAGTGACCCAACATCTCTACGCAATGCCAAAGAATCAAGCCGATCGGAGAGAACCTTGTCGCCGACGATTCGAGCCACCTGGCGTTGAACACGGTCAAATGGAACAAGCTGATATTGGGGCGTCCCAGCCCACAAGTGAGAGCAGTATTCCATGTGTGGTTGGATCTGCGCATTATATAGTAGTAGGCGGTGGGAAGGCATGAAATACTGCTTCGCCCTACTGAGCACACCAAGTTTCTTCGAGGCTAGTTTGACCTATCCCTCCAGATGACCACGAAATTGCACATTGCTCGATATATCGACGCCAAGTATTCCAATACTGGCTGAGGCGGTTAGGGAAGTGCCTTCAAATTTGAGAGGAACGACGAAGGGTGATTTTTTAGCGGTAAACGCCCCAACCTCTTTTATTGGAGTTAAACTGGACTAGATTAAGTCGCCCCCATTACGAGATATTTGTCTCAGAGACTCAATTTCAGACACAAGTTTGTTCCAACACTCATCACTTGTTCCCGTGAAATATTAGGACGGCCTGTTTATAAGGCATCCCCAGTGCTGTCGAAATGAATGCCACTAGTTTGCAACTGGTAATTGATATGCAGAAGGAACAGGGTAGGTGATAGTACACAGCCTTGGGGAACGCCAGCATTAACAGACTTGAGGTCCGAGCATGAACCGTCAACAATGACCTTGATGTTCCTGTCTGCCAAAAAAACTGGTGATACATTTACATAATTTGCATTTATGGAGCAGCGTGGTGGATTAAGCTCTGAATGCTCTGATCCTGCTCCTACACGGAGAAAGAGGCTCAGCATTGGGACATGATAGGCTGAATCATGTCATATACAAAGTGGGTATACTTACATTGATGACCTGCGTGTCTTTGCAGGAGAGCAAGTTGCAGAAGGGTGGGATGACTCCACAACGAATGAGCTCGGCCACCTGCTCCTTGGAACCGCTGATGCTGAGGTTGGAGACAGCCCATGCAGCCTCCTTTTGTGTCTGGAACTCTCCCTTGCTCAGGTTCTCTACAATCTTGGGCAGGAGGCCGGCGTCAATCACCGCCTGCACCTGCTGTTTGTTGCCTGCCGTTATGTTCGACAGGAACCACACTGCCTCCTTGCAGATCTTTTCTTTCTGTAGACATACCATACATTAATATATTAAATTACACAAAATATAATTTACTTTTATTATAATATTTAGGGTTTAAATTATTACAACAAATTTTGGTTAAATAATATCAAAAAATAAGTTTTACAACAACTAATTTTAATGTTTACATCATAACTAATGTAATCATAAAATCAAGGCTAGACAGAGGCTAATTAACATTACGTACGATTTAGTACATGCCAAAAATACCATTAAGTTATTGAAATATGAATAAACACTCACCGGATGTGACAATAATGCTGGGAAGTGAGATAGGGCATCGAAATTGAGCACAACTTGAGTCTGTTCATCTGTTCCTGTTACTATATTGCCCACGGCCCTTAGGGCGGCCGTTTGTGTCTTAACCTCTTTGTGGGATAAAAGTGGTATCAATTTCGGCACTATACCAGAATCAATGACCATTTGAATTTGTTCATTACCACCATCCGTTAAATAACTAATTGCCCATACTGTGTCTACTAAGATCTGAAATAAAGAAAAGTTTACATTCAAATTTTTACATATACCAGCTGAACCAACAAATGTTCTTCTGCAATACGGGCAACTATTCCGAATGCTTTTAGGCAATGTTTAAAAATACTATACCATTATTAGTATAAAAATATTAGAATATTTTTTCTTGAACCTTATTTGTAAAGTCTTGAAAGTAGAGATGCGCCGAAAGTTCGGCCGAATATTCGTATTCGGTACATTCGGCATATTTTCTCACATTCGTATTCGGCCGAACATTCGGTTCGGTACATTTTGGAACGAATATTCGGCCGAACATTCGTATTCGGTTAAACCTACATTCGGCGCATCTCTACTTGAAAGTTGAAAAAAAAATCTTTAAAATAATTTAATTTTCTGATAATTGTATACGTACCTTAAAGAGATGTGGAATTATTAATTTCCACAATTATGTTTAAACAAAATATTTGAAAAAATTGTAAACAAAGTAAATGGACAAATATATGTTTTATTTATGATAATAATAACTTTGTTTATATTTTAGAGTTCAAAGAAACATAGTTTAATACAGATATGCTAATCTTCTATTCATATATCTTAATATCATTGATTGATTCCTTCATATCATTTACTGATAGTATAGTTATGACTAAACAAAGTGATGGTAATATGGAGATACCTTCCATTAAAAATATAAATTTTATTAAACTTGATCAAATAAATATAGAAATGTTAGTTTGTATTAATTTAGTGGTTAGTAAAATAATTAACTGATGCAATATTATTAGATTATTATAATTAATTTATTATATATCATCAAGTAAGCATTATATAAATAATTACTTGGATTAATTATATAACCATTATATTTAAGTTATATGAATACTTACATTGGTGTCTGTATGTGTGATTAGCATGTTGAGAGCCGGCAATATTTCCTGAATCGTCTTGACAGGCGGGGGTGGATCCTTACTCCTACACAGGTTTACAATCACCCACGTGACGTTACGGAGGAAGGTAATAGGGATGTCTGGCTTTATGAAGCTTAGCAGAGGCTTGACCACTCCTAACTCAACGACAAAGTCTCGCAGTACCGGCCCATCACCTATGATGTTACCGAGAGCCCACACAGCCTGTTCACACACATTCTCGTGAGGGGACATTAGCAACTGGAGGAAGAGAGGTACCGCACCGGCGTGAACGACTTTGTTGGTCTGTGCAGACGTCCCAGACGCGATGTTTGTGAGAGCCCAAGCGGCTTCGAATTGTAGCGTAGGGTTGTCTGCCCTCGAAAGGCACTGAACGAGTATTGGTAGTATTCCAGTCTTTATCAGTTCGTCTATAGGCGGATTCTTGTCGGAAGACAAAAGTTTCCTGCATTGCTGAACTGCTGCCAACTGCTCTGCGGGGTTTTCTGCGTTAGCTGCCTTCATAACCAACTCCTGCAAATCCGTCGACGCCAGGTTCCTATCGATGTCATCCTCGTCTGTCGAGTAGCTAACGGGTACATTTCGTCGTTTTTGTAAAGTTTCTTCCCTTTTATTCTTTCTTAGTTCAACTGTCACTTCGTTTCTTCGCCTGCGCATTTCCTAAAATAAGCCACGCAAACATGTAATCCACTTATACCGATATTTTTATACGAGTAATTTTATGCCCATATTTTTTATTTATATACTTACATCAACATCTTTGCCCGTATTCTTGAAAACATGCATGCGGTGTTTCATTTGGTCAGTCGCCATTTTATTATGGTCGTAGTCGTGGTGGCCAAATGATTAAACGTAGTACACAATGAAATAAAGAAACAATATAAAACAATAAAGTAGAGAACTAATCAAACATGTTTTAACGGCACTAATGCGTTACTGAATTACTGATACATTAACCTCTCCATAGAATATTCTACAAAAAGAAACCGTCCGTTTCCTTCCAATCTTAATAAAATCTTTCTTTTTTTATGCCGTAGACAATAGACAAGGACAACTAGACATTTCATTTTTCATTTTGCTTTTAGATTTTGTCTATGGTTATAATTTATGATTCATTACATAAAAAAAATAAAAATTTAAACATAATTTCAAGAATATGTAAGTAATTTATATAAATTAACAAAAATAAATGTCTTACTAGTCACTCAATTTTACAGTATAATTACATAAGTTTAAGCGTTATAGGCTATATGTTTTAATTTTATATTATATATTTGTAATTTATGTACTAATGCTGGCCATTGACGGTCAGTTTTTCGCGTCTGTTTAACTGATCAGTTTTTCACTTCAGTTAAACTGATTAGTTTTTTGCGTCAGTTAAACTATTTCCCCACTCACTGGCGTCACTCCGGCTCTTCAGTTTTCGATCGACCCGGACCGGGCTGTTTAAAGGACTCGTAGGCAGTGGCGGTGCAAGTCCTAAACTTAATGTGGGCAAGGTACATTTCACGAGGCCCTCTGATGGTGGAAAAAGAAGGGAATAATACCCGTTAAACTTAAACAGTTTTTTTATTAATTAAGAAACAAACCAAAATATTTTCTTTAGGACATAAAAAAAAAAAAATTAAATTAAAGAAACATAAATTTTCTACTTTTGGTTTTACTGAACTCCGTAGTGATTGGTTCGTAATTTATATTACGAGTAGATGCTGTATCTGTTTCAATAGATAAAACTTCCAAAGCTGAAAGTCTTTCTTGACCAATCATCATTCATCATCATTTCAGCCTATTGCAGTCCACTGCTGGACATAGGTGTCCACAAGTTCGAATTTTTATATTTTTCAATAAATACTGTCATTATGACCCTTCTTATATGGCTGTGATTATGACACATCTAGGGGACACCGACGCCGACATTTTAAAAACAAAACTACACTAGTGCATTCTCAATCACCGCTGGCGCTGCGAGAAAAATGACGCGATTGGTTGGAATGACGATTACATAGACACGAGCAGTTCGGCGTGACGATGACGCGCCGGGTTGGATTTATGGTAGTCACGGAATATTTCCGTGGCGCGTCGCCAGTTAAAAATCTGGAGCGATGATTCTACACTCACGATCAAATTTCGGAGAGCGCGAAATACTGATCAGTTAAACTGATGCGAAAAACTGACCATCAATGGCCACCTTAATACTATATGGGGCTACTTAGCCCCGAAATAAAGATTAATTATTATTTTTACACAGATATATAATGTTATTTTTTTTTTTAATTTTTAATAATGCAAATTTAATGTTTTTACACGTTTTCTATTAGCTTCTCTTGTATGTTTGTATGTTTGTAACCGACTCCGTTTGACTTCATTTTGACCCACTTCAAAGATTACATAATATTCTTTTTTAGTTTCGTTTATTTATGAAAGCGTGTTTTTTTTTAGTTTTTTTTTAAAGTATTATTTATTATTTAAAGTGGTACAGTAAGGATAACGACACATTAAGTAAGAGATTAGGGTTTTTATGCAACTTAAAGTCATCAAAATTAAACATTTTCTTATAAAATAAATGGTTAAGCGATTATTATTCTAATCTAAACAATATTAATTTTAAATTATATTTATACTGTATATGTAAAGTGTGACTTCAGGAGTAAGTTAGTCAATGCGTGATGAGAGCGTTACGAAAAGTGTGAACAGGCGAGAGAACGGAAGTTGAAAGGTAGGATATAAGTGAGAGAGATAGAGTTACGTTTCGTAAGTTTTCTTGCAGTCGTGTAGTCTAAACACACTCGTTTTTTTATCATTTAATGACGAAATATGTGTATTTTCTACTAGTAAATTGACAAGAAATTAAATATTAAATTTTCCCAATGAAAACTAAAGGTATTCGATTCAGTTTTTTATTCCCAGCCTCAAAGACCATCACTACACTTTTTCTTAAGGGGATCTCTGACAAAATCGACCGTTTTCATGTGCTATCAAGTATGCCTTAAAGTTACGTTAAAAATATCAAATAAATATATGTTGTAGTTCGGATTCAGTTTATTAATGTGATATATTATGTGATATATAATGTGTTATAAACCTTTTAACTTTTAAAATAAAAAAAATGAACGATAGACACAACAATAACTTTTAATCAATGAATTAACAAAATCATACGGAAATTGGACAGAGTAACGCTAAACAAAGACAACCATTCTATGAGAGCGCACACCGACGAATGAGCCGGCGGCGCTGAGCGAGCTGTTTTTATATGGAAGGGGTGGGGGACGTCATCCGGCCAGTCTTTTCTCAACACGGCCTCTCCTGACGTGGCTGTGTCCTCGCAGCCCATGCGTGAGCCAGCAACAGCGGGAGCCGCGGTGGCGGCGCCGGTGACGTCATCACCTTCATCTTGAGCTGGCGGCGTCGCATCACCTGGATGCGGAGTAGATGCTGGTGCCGAAGCGTCGCCTTGATGACGAAATTTCAGCACCGTCGTGGCAAACGCCATCTATTTCATCGCTGCCTAAAAGTTAACGTTTACTTAACTATCAGAGTTGTTTTACTCAAATACGAAATGCATTGCAGTTACCATCGTTTTAGGCATGTGTGTGAATTTTAAAAAACGTTACGGAAACAATTTAAATAAACTTTTCGAAGGTCTTACATAAGCCTCTTCCTAGAAATAACATCGATGCTCAATGGGATTGCTCTCAGAGTCTGATACAACACGTCTAGGTCAGCCTCATGCCTCGAAATGAAAGGATTTACACAGGTCTCTACCTAGAAATAACATCGATGCTCAATGAGAATTAACTCAAGAGACTGACACGACACGTCTAGGGCAACTCAGATACCTCTAAACCGAAATAGGATTTACACAGGTCTCTACCTAGAAATAACATCGATGCTCAATGAGGATTAACTCAAGAGACTGACACGACACGTCTAGGGCAACCCAGATACCATTTAAACGAAATAGGATTTACACAGGTCTCTACCTAGAAATAACATCGACGCTCAATGAGGATTAACTCAAGAGACTAACACGACACGTCTAGGGCAACCCAGATACCATTTAACCGAAATAGGATTTACACAGGTCTCTACCTAGAAATAACATCGATGCTCAATGAGGATTAACTCAAGAGACTGACACGACACGTCTAGGGCAACCCAGATACCATTTAACCGAAATAGGATTTACACAGGTCTCTACCTAGAAATAACATCGATGCTCAATGAGGATTAACTCAAGAGACTGACACGACACCTCTAGGGCAACCCAGATACCATTTAACCGAAATAGGATTTACACAGGTCTCTACCTAGAAATAACATCGATGCTCAATGATGATTAACTCAAGAGACTAACACGACACGTCTAGGTCAACCCAGATACCATTTAATCGAAATAGGATTTACACAGATCTCTACCTAGAAATAACATCGATGCTCAATGAGGATTAACTCAAGAGACTAACACGACACGTCTAGGGCAACCCCGATACCATTTAACCGAAATAGGATTTACACAGGTCTCTACCTAGAAATCACATCGATGCTCAATGAGGATTAACTCAAGAGACTAACACGACACGTCTAGGGCAACCCAGATACCATTTAACCGAAATAGGATTTACACAGGTCTCTACCTAGAAATAACATCGATGCTCAATGAGGATTAACTCAAGAGACTGACACGACACGTCTAGGGCAACCCAGATACCATTTAACCGAAATAGGATTTACACAGGTCTCTACCTAGAAATAACATCGATGCTCAATGAGGATTAACTCAAGAGACTAACACGACACGTCTAGGGCAACCCAGATACCATTTAACCGAAATAGGATTTACACAGGTCTCTACCTAGAAATAACATCGATGCTCAATGAGGATTAACTCAAGAGACTGACACGACACGTCTAGGGCAACCCAGATACCATTTAACCGAAATAGGATTTACACAGGTCTCTACCTAGAAATAACATCGATGCTCAATGATGATTAACTCAAGAGACTAACACGACACGTCTAGGGCAACCCAGATACCATTTAACCGAAATAGGATTTACACAGGTCTCTACCTAGAAATAACATCGATGCTCAATGAGGATTAACTCAAGAGACTGACACGACACGTCTAGGGCAACCCAGATACCATTTAACCGAAATAGGATTTACACAGGTCTCTACCTAGAAATAACATCGATGCTCAATGAGAATTAACTCAAGAGACTGACACGACACGTCTAGGGCAACCCAGATACCCGATTTAAACGTTGCCTCAAACTGGTAAATTGCAGTACATTTAACATTATTTTAGCGGTAAGTGAAAATGATCAGTAATTCAGTACACAAAGTTAGGATTAGTTTCACTCAATATCAAAAATGTTGCACAAGTATCGGGCGTCTACCCGCCGCGCCACGGCACCATATATTCGGCGGCGGCTTGCGTGGTTTTGCCGCGTGCACCGGCCAACAATCGCAGCTCATAGCGCTCGATAAGTAACCGTTTGACAACGGAATACGGACCACGCACATAAATGTGCCAACCGGACCGAGTCCGCGAACTTCAACAAGGCCTCGGGCCCATAACCAGACTAGAGTCTGCACACATAATAAAATATGAAAACTGAACCAAGGTTTGCACGCATAACCACCTTGCGCCTGCCGGACGTTATTTTGCCATGTACGATCATAAAGAAAGGCTCTAAACAGACCAGGGTCCGCTAGGCACTAAGTGTGTCAATAAAACTGTATCACGCATTGGAGATCATATACCCCAGACACACACGCAAGGCAGCCATTGCCTATAGTACATCACTGACTCAAACGATCCCCACTGGGTGAGCAGAAAAGGGTGCTTGTAAGACGGTCGTTCCTGACGCAACTTGGTCCTCGACCGTTTCACCATTTTCAACCTCGTCCTGATCCTGACCGTCTCGTCCATTCTGACCATCGCCTTGTAAGCACTCTAAAAACACTAAAGGCACAAATATAATAAAAGTAAGACAGTATTACTTTCAGATGGGAACTTAAAATTCGCGTTATCATTGCTGCCGGCGCAAGCGTGCACTCAAGCGTCCTTAAGCAATGATTTTTACATTTCAACTAAATGAGATTCGTTATTAAATAAATGAAATTTAATCATTTAAACAATGCAATGCGATTGATAAGATTCCGGACTCTCATCACTCGCTTTACGTAAAAATATGAAATGTAAACTGTATGAAAGTTTTAATGAGAAGTGTTTTATCGTCTCCGACCACAGGCGCGTTGACCTGATCAATTTGCACACCTGACCTCCACCCGAGCTGCACTATTTATGGCGTAATTCTTTATAACGATACGTTGGGAGACGGCCGTTCGAATATACAATAGGCCCTTCCTATTTAACACGTCCGTACCAATGATCACGGGTATACTGAGAAAGTTGTGTGGGACCAACCTCAAAAGATATTTCACTCAACTCTACAGGCAAGGTTACAAAATATGTGGAATGAATTTTCATACCGCCTAAGCCACGTCGTAACATCTGTGAACCGGAGTTGATTTTACAATGAAAGTGCTTTAGCAAATTTGACGAGATGAGGGAAATGTAGGAACTTCTATCGGTACGCACATCACAAAACTGCTGCTACTACGTCGCGGGTTTTTTTTTTTAGTACCCTCCTTTTCACGACAGAAATTTACATTCCCCCTTTAACTCTTAACGCTCTTTCGCAAAACAAGTACTCTCATTATGCCCACTTACAAAACGAACACTATCACAGGTCGCGGTTTATTTGAAAAGTCACTAAGTGGATTTGGTGCTGACTGCGCGAGCGATAGTTTAGATTTCGTGGGGCAGAAATTTAAAACCGTGGCCCTATCGACCACAAGTATAGCAACGTATCGCTGAATCTTTAATACGACGTTTCCGCAGAACACTACCCTCCGAATTTGAACCGGTGTTAGTTGAGGGTAGGTTTTAAAAGCTTCGATTCGTATTATTAGCACCGTTCGGCGTATTCGAACAATGTCGAGTTTTCGAAACGAACAGACGAAACGAACTAAGCAGAGATCTACGTGCGTACTCGGCATATGTGGAATATTTGTCTGAATTAGTACACACGACATCAAAAAGAATATTCGCAACGTCAACATGTCGCGAGCACAATGTTTTTAATTTATGTTTGAAATTTGTCCACGTTCGATTATTACGTACCCACTGGCTACGCCACGAACGCGTCTCACCCCCCAAGCAGTTACCGACTCGCGTCAAACACTTAATATCGTCCCACCGATTGCGAACGTAAGCGCGATCTATCTCCTCATACTACACGTTAAGATCATGAATTGCGGGGTCAAAATCAGACACAAAATAATGGCTTGGTCTCACCGGTTTAAGAGCGGTAATAGCATCCACCAGCCAGCATAGCATCCGGTAGCCGTTCCACGACATCATTTGAAGCAGCGGGCGCAGTGACGACAGGCACAGCGACCGGAATCGTCGTGACGGTGACGGGAGCGAGCAGTGCCCGCCGAGCGGCAAGATAACGCCGACCTCGCTAGTGATGACCAGCGCCTGCGAGTTGTCGAGTCACCCACCAGGCGCTGCCGACATGATCGCCCAGTCTCCAATGCACCCAATCGATCCAAAATAGCTCCGAGTTGCTGCTCAATATTAGGCGGCGGTGGTGTGCGCTCTCTGTGGCGTTTTTCTTTTCTACCCGCGGATGGCATTTTCGACAATTTACACAAATAGGGATCAGACAATGTCTCCAGCGGACTGGCAATACGTCGTCCAATCCCACTTCTGAAGTTATAAACCTTTTAACTTTTAAAATAAAAAAAATGAACGATAGACACAACAATAACTTTTAATCAATGAATTAACAAAATCATACGGAAATTGGACAGAGTAACGCTAAACAAAGACAACCATTCTATGAGAGCGCACACCGACGAATGAGCCGGCGGCGCTGAGCGAGCTGTTTTTATATGGAAGGGGTGGGGGACGTCATCCGGCCAGTCTTTTCTCAACAATATAATTGTATAAAATTCTCTTAATAAAGAGAAATAATTATTTACCTGGACCTCTTTTCGCGTACAAAAATCGACAAGGATTTCTAATTTTACTACTTACAAAAGTGAATATTTTTATGTTAGTTAAGAATAATGTACTCAATAATTCTACACTAAGGTTTTTTCATTATTTGCAGTATTTTATTAGAAAATCGTAAAAATATAATTTCTGGTTATATACGGGCACTCAGGCGAAGAAAATCAGTCGCCTCTCGGCCGTCGGACGAGGAGGCTATGTCGCTCACCGCGACGTGGCCGAATTTATTGTTTATACAATTGACCCTAAAATTTTGAATTAAAAGATATTGTTAATAGTACAAATATAAATACTACGTAGAAACTAAGTTTGTAAATATATATTTAAAGTAGTTTGTAATTTGTTTTGTTTTGAAGTTGTCAAAGAGTAAGCCCGATTATGCATAAACATAAAAACAAAAGTAAATTAAGCGTGGCCGAGATAATATCTCTTGCTAAAATAATAATATACATCCTAAATATTTCAATTACTAAAGTAATACTTACGTAGGCGAGGTGAATCACTTATTTCAAAATAATCATGAAATAAAATAATAAATAAAAGATGTAGGTAAATCGTACATGATTTATATAAATAAATAAAATAGTATAATAAAAATATAATCTAATAAAAAATATAATAAAATAGTATAATAAAAAATAAAAATAGTCTCAGAGGGCGAATACAATAACAACGCAGCGACACATCTGTTTTCTTGCGTAATCTTCATCAGTTCCTTCCAATGTGTGGATGTTTTATAGTAGTAATTACGTACGCATTTTGATAGGTGGTGGCGCCATCTAGTTCTTGTATAAAAACGAAATCGCCAAGGTCATTGAGCGATGGGAGCCCCTTAAATTATTACAAGTAGAGTAGACCAGACCATGTCTTCTCACATAGGCCTGACATATTGCGACCAGCTTCATAAGGGTACAAATCGAAGAACTCAACAGCATCATGTTGTCAATATAACTTATGTTATTCACACAAATTCCATTTATATTGCAGTCGGCCCTAGTACTGCCGAGCTTTTCTCGAATTTCTATAATTTTGTTGTTTTGCAATAATTCAAAAATTTATCGTTACAACTTGCATAACAATAATGTATAAATATTTCGAGTATGTATATCTCTGTACTCTGTCATCTGCATGGACGTAATATATTAACTACTGCTTTAGGTTTAGGCTTTAGGAGGGGTACCTGGTAACACTGTAACATATAGTTTTTTGATTTTTTCATATGGCTACTTTTAAGCACTTTGCAGTTTGCAAGTTTGCGACAGTCAACACTGTTTTGAATTTTGATTTCCAATTTAAACGATCAATCAATAGCTTTGCTTGTACATTGTGATTGTACTACGAGCCGCAGAAAAATCTGCGGAATTTCCCATTGTTTAATTTAATATTGTAAAAATATTATTAAAACTATCAGCAATGACTGTCTTAACAAAACCGAGTGCAATTATCAAAAAACCGGAGATAAATGAAGCGCCACTTGTGGATAAAACGATTTACGATGAGGTACGACTTAATATAAATATATTTTGTCTATAATTAAATAATCTAAAATATTCTTGTTTTTAAAAATATTTATATTTTAATATAAACACGTTTTAGGGCTATTCACATTGACTTATTTTCTTTTTGAGTGGATATGTAAGAAAATCAATACTCGCAGCAAAGTTCTTTTTTTATTTTTACGGAGCAACTGCGTAGATATTTTTTTATTATTGATGTGAAATATTGAATGTTACTAAATATTAATCACTAATAAAATAAACTCTGGTGAATATATTAATGTTTCTGTATTTTCAATAACAATATTTCAATCAATCACATCATTGACGATTCTAAAAAGAGTGACCCGCCCATTTTTTCAGGTATTAATTACAATCTGATATTTATTATTCACTCAAATCGCTCATAAATCTACTATTTTGACTTAAGTTTTTAACCGACTTCAGAAAAGGAGGAAGTACTCCAATTGCTTCTTTTTGTTTGTTACTTCACAACTTCGTCATTTAGGTACCTATTGAAAAAAATAAATACTTAATGTTTTGTTTTAAAGTGAAATTGAAAAAATTAAATTTGAAGAAAAATAATACATTTGGGAGTGAAAAAATAGTAGATGAAAATTTTACATATTCACTTTTGTTTTTAAATTAACTTCTTTGAAGTCGGCACTTAATTTTTTTTTTTTTTTACGATATAATATTCTACCGAAAAGTACCTCTATTGTGTTTCGTCAAAAATAATTTAATTAAATAATTCCATGTCAACATAAAAACAACAATTTTTTATTTTTAAAATTATTAAGTCACATTTCTTTGATATAGGAAAAGATCGAGATCCAGCATTCTCCAGAATGGCAAGCAAAGTACTCAACCCGCGGGGTGATATGCTTGGTACTGATACTTCTGGCCCTCCTGGGTTTCTCCGTTGGGCTGATGCTGTGCCGCGAGATGGCGAAGCCGACCACCGTCCGCCGCTACCAGGGCTTTTGCTCGATACCAATCCCGAATGACATTAAAGAGGTTTATTCTTGTTATAGGCTTTTTATGGTCACTATGATTAATTTTTATTTAATTTTTTTTTAATGTATTTGACACAGTCACGGTCATCTGTTCCACAGGTAAGCAACTTATTTGTAAATCAATACATGAATCGAACCCACAACTGATCTGACCTGGCGAACTTTAGCCATATTTTTTTCTTCTGATTATATGTATAGATTAAAAAATATATTATAAGACTGGTCCAGGCAATAAATAATGCGGTGAGCCGGACAGTACCCGTTGAGGAGAAGTCTGGTGTTTAAACCTTCCTTGAACTTCCACAAACATTTCAAGATGAAAATTAGCCAAATTGGCCCAGCCAATAGTAATAGTAATTCAATATATAAAAGCCAAAGCCTATTATGTACTTTGAGTAAATTCATTTTGACCCACTTCAAACGTTCAAATTTATATTAGTAGACTTATATCGAGGACCGATGACAATACACTAATTTACCTATTCCTTTTTAGTTTGGTTTATTTATAAGAGAGTGTTTCGTTTAGTTTTTTTTTTTTAAACTATTATTATTTATTATTAACAAGCACAACTATATTTCTTAAGTGTTTAATTCAGTTTAATTTAAGTCTGTTACACCAACTACTTATTAACTGCGTCTAAAAATAAAACAGATTAATTTGTTGTTTAAATATATACAACAATTATCTAATTAGCTTCTGAAAGAATTGGCTGATTATTATTATGACCGTTTTGTAGGTTTATGTCGTTTAAGACCATTTCTTAATTAATAAGCCGAGTTTAGTAGATACGTCCGTGCTATCGTACATTATTTAACGTTCTATTTTTTTCTAAGATATAACAAATCTAACGCCGGAAATTATGCGTTATTTTATTTATCGAAGTGAAACTTCTTTAGAATCGTTGTGATTTCAAACCGGATGCAACGGAAAAACGACAGGGAAGGGCGCGCCGCGCTGCACGTCGCGCTACTTTGTAAATATGTAAATAATTTTAAATTAGTTTGCCAAAGAAGTTTCACTTCTGACATGTGTAGGTACTTTGTACACACGCAATTTTTTTTAAATATGTAATGCATCAATGTTAAAAAAATGAAGTGCTTTATTGTTGCGGTGCAAAAGATGAAGCTCTGTGACCTAAAAAGAAATAGGCATTTTTGATTTTATTAAATTGTCTCTTACTGTTGAGCCCGGTTCCTATATTCAAAAACTTTTCGTTTAGTTTATAAACCTATCAATTTCTAACACATATTCGAAAAATAACGAATGTGAATAAAACTAATAGCTTATAATCTATACTAATATATAAAGCTGAAGAGTTTGTTTGTTTGTTTGTTTGTTTGTTTGAACGCGGTAATCTCTGGAACTACTGGGCCGATTTGAAAAATTCTTTCAGTGTTAGATAGCCCATTTATCGAGGAAGGCTATAAGCTATGTGTCATCACGCTAAGACCAATAGGAGCGGAGTCCACGCCGACGAAGTCGCGCGCAGGAGCTAGTTTTATATATAGAAACAGTATTTTATAGTAGTATTTGACTATAGACTGTATTATTTGTGTATGAATGGGTTCGTCGAAGGTTCCCACGACGACACACCACGACCTGACAGGAAATTGGTGTGAAGTAGATGCTTTAGCTGCGTAACATTACGTCATTACCAACCCATTTTTCATATCCGTTATTTACTTTCATTATTAACATGTAACGCTTTTGTAGTTCGTCTTGCCTGTGGCACAGAAGCAACAATTGCTTGAATACTGGTTACTTAAAAAAAAAAAACTAAAAAAAGTACGTACCTATTTAAAAAAATGAGGTGGCATTAAAATAACCTTGAAAATGAACTTCAAGGTCAAATCAAAGGTCACTGTTAGATTTCTCGTTGAAAGGGGTTGAAAAATTTCTTAGGGTATGCCCTTGTTTTTGTTTTACACTTAACTAGCGAGATTTTTAAGCTCATACTTTGACCTCTATTTGACCTTCAGGGGTAACGTTAACCTCATTCCTAAACACGTATCCGGACGTAAAATTTTCCGTTCTTTTCGATTCCTGTATAAAATATAGGAGGTCCCATTTAAAAAAATGAAGTTGACCTTGTAATAACCTTGAAAATGAGGTTTAAGGTCAAATCAGAGGTCACCGTTTGGATTTCTCGTTGAAAGTTATCTAGGGTACTTTTATTTTACGACTAACCCGTGCGGTTTTCCGAATTTTCCGGGGTTTCCATACTTTTTCCTTACCCGGTATATAAATTAGTTTCAACTCTGTTAAGTCCACTTCTAAAGGGTATGTGGAGGTAATACAAAGCTCTGATTGTAGTTTAAACTACTCGGAACATATCTGCTGAATAACAACTGATTGACAGACGTTTGTAGTGTGATCTGTGTGTGGTTTGGATTCTTAACAGACCTACGAAAAAAAAAAATTGTCTGTCAAAAAATCAAAATAAAAAATAACTATTCAAATAGGTTCCAAAAGCACATTGAAATCGTCATTTTACAAATAAAATTTTTAAATTGATTATTATTTTTAAAAGTGAAGCTACCGCCTACGACCGATTCGGAATGTAGATTCTGCAGAGAATAATCGGTAAGAAACTCCGCAGTTTAACTCCAGTGACGTAGCGAGCTTAACTCGCGCCCGGGGCACAATACCTTTTTAGCGCCCCCCCCCCATTCGAAAAACCATACAATATGTCCAGCACTTTTTTGTTTTGCGGACCATTTAGCGCCCCCTTTGTATCGGGGCATGATGCCCCCCTTGCCTTCCCCTCGCTATGCCACTGAGTTACTCTTTATCATCTATGTAATCATGCACCGAATAATATTAGGTAGGGATCCCTAGTACATTTTTTTCACCTGATCAATATCAAGCTAATTTTTTGGGAATGGCTACATTTTGATGAGGCGAACAAAAAATTCCTCTTCGAAAACTCTCGATTGAAAAAACAGAAAAAAAATTTATTACTAACCAGCTAATTTTTTTTTCTTTTAGTTAGTGATTATCTATATAATTTAATAGTAATAATGTCCTACAAATTGCGTGGTACGTTATGCCGGTCCTACGCTCACTGCTGCTCTACCCCCTACTATCTCTGTTAGCTACCACAATCGAGAGTTTTCGAAGAGGAATTTTTTGTTCGCCTCATCAAAATGTAGACACTCCCAAAAATTAGCTTGATACTGATCAGGTGAAAAAAATGTACTAGGGATCCCTACCTATATGCTTTATCTATTAATTTGTTTTTAATAAACACTGTCCTTTGTCCTAGTTTTTCTGATCTATAATATTACGAATACAGTAGGTATGAGACACGCCTTGGAGGTCAGCTTTGTTAACCTTTCTGGCTACAGTTGTTATGTGTCCTATTGTTTCATTTAATGGCCTGTAATTTTTGTTAATAATAACGTCTAAATCGAGAATACTTATTTTGATAATTGTTCATTTTCGTAATCGGGTTTTCCCGACCATATAAAATTCTTTATTAAAATGTTTTAGATGATTTTCCAACATTTGTATAATTTTTTTTTGAGAATTTAAGGTTTGTTTTTGAAATTGTATTGTATATTATGTTGTTATTTTGATTATAAGTCTATTTATCGAAAAGAAGTAGTTATTGTTACCTGTAACAAACGCATTTATTAAGTTGCTTATCCTAGAGACACAGGACTGATGTTGAAGATATTTATTTATTTATTTACTTATATTCCGTTACTCCATCAGCAGATGATGGAACCGCGCTTCCGCATGCTGCCCCTACGCTGGGAGGCCGATGACGTTCAGATGGTGAGCGCGGATGAGCGCGACGGTCTCGCCGAGGCGTTACGCGAGGAACTCGACATCGGCGACACGGTCGAGAAGATCTCCGTCGTCAACAACGGCCACAACGTCAACTTCATCCACAACTTCAAGGACAACACGACCGGCATCGTCGACTCGGAGCGGTGTTTCGTGATGGAGCTGTCGCCGGAGGTGGTGTTGACGCCGGAGCTGTTTATCTCGGGGCTGACGAGCGGCGCGCAGTTCGACGTGTCGCGCGTGCGCAGCTCGCTCCGCGCCGCGCTGCCCGCGCTGGCCGAACTGCAGCGCGCCGCCGCCGAGCTGGCCGCGCACTGCGCCGCGCGCCCCACCTACCGCCTCTACCAGGACGACGCCAGTGAGTAGCGCTCCTCTCACCCACTTCCTCTGAAGCTGGCCGCGCACTGCGCCGCGCGCCCCACCTACCGCCTCTACCAGGACGACGCCAGTGAGTAGCGCTCCTCTCACCCACTTCCTCTGAAGCTGGCCGCGCACTGCGCCGCGCGCCCCACCTACCGCCTCTACCAGGACGACGCCAGTGAGTAGCGCTCCTCTCACCCACTTCCTCTGAAGCTGGCCGCGCACTGCGCCGCGCGCCCCACCTACCGCCTCTACCAGGACGACGCCAGTGAGTAGCGCTCCTCTCACCCACTTCCTCTGAAGCTGGCCGCGCACTGCGCCGCGCGCCCCACCTACCGCCTCTACCAGGACGACGCCAGTGAGTAGCGCTCCTCTCACCCACTTCCTCTGAAGCTGGCCGCGCACTGCGCCGCGCGCCCCACCTACCGCCTCTACCAGGACGACGCCAGTGAGTAGCGCTCCTCTCACCCACTTCCTCTGAAGCTGGCCGCGCACTGCGCCGCGCGCCCCACCTACCGCCTCTACCAGGACGACGCCAGTGAGTAGCGCTCCTCTCACCCACTTCCTCTGAAGCTGGCCGCGCACTGCGCCGCGCGCCCCACCTACCGCCTCTACCAGGACGACGCCAGTGAGTAGCGCTCCTCTCACCCACTTCCTCTGAAGCTGGCCGCGCACTGCGCCGCGCGCCCCACCTACCGCCTCTACCAGGACGACGCCAGTGAGTAGCGCTCCTCTCACCCACTTCCTCTGAAGCTGGCCGCGCACTGCGCCGCGCGCCCCACCTACCGCCTCTACCAGGACGACGCCAGTGAGTAGCGCTCCTCTCACCCACTTCCTCTGAAGCTGGCCGCGCACTGCGCCGCGCGCCCCACCTACCGCCTCTACCAGGACGACGCCAGTGAGTAGCGCTCCTCTCACCCACATCCTCTGAAGCTGGCCGCGCACTGCGCCGCGCGCCCCACCTACCGCCTCTACCAGGACGACGCCAGTGAGTAGCGCTCCTCTCACCCACTTCCTCTGAAGCTGGCCGCGCACTGCGCCGCGCGCCCCACCTACCGCCTCTACCAGGACGACGCCAGTGAGTAGCGCTCCTCTCACCCACTTCCTCTGAAGCTGGCCGCGCACTGCGCCGCGCGCCCCACCTACCGCCTCTACCAGGACGACGCCAGTGAGTAGCGTCTCGGCTAGTCTTTAGAGTACGGCCCGTCGATTTATGCGGGTTACCCTCTGGTACCACACTCACCCTGCGGAAGTTCCGGATGTAAGGGAGGGCAACTGGGGCTACTGCCCCGGGGCCTCCACAAAAGAGAGGCACCCACAATAGAGACTTCGGAAAAATTCATTGAAATTCAGACTATTAAACACTAGTAAACAACATTTTTTTGCGTTTTACCTTTAAAAAAATTGTCCATTTTATTTGGAAAAAAATTTGGGGCCAATGGGCCTCCACTCCTTTGCTGCCCCGAGGCCTTCACACCTCTAAATCCGGCCCAGTGCGGAACCCCATGGTTATGGAGATATCGGCTCGCGCACCCTACATACCGCTTCTCCCGTGACGACGCCCGTGAGTGCCCCTCCTGTTACCTTCAATATTTTGCTTCTTTTCCGCATCTACCGGTCGACGCAAGTGAGTATCGCCCGCCCCTTCTCCTTTCTTTCACCTTCTACGTGTCGCGCCTCTTCCGCTTCTACCGCGACGATGCCAGTCAGTACACAACTACCGACCTACGCCTCTACCGCGACGAGGTGAGTACCGCTCGCCTCTCCCTTCCGTTACCTTCGACATATCTCGCCTCTTCCGCCTCTACTGGAACGATGCCAGGTAATAGTCAACTACCTACCCCTGCCCTTACCCGCTTTCCCTGCAGAAGGCAACTTTTCCTGCAATGGCCGTTTCTCCTACTACGGCAGTCTCCTGCGATATCCACCTTTCCCGCGATGGCCTACTCTACTGCAATGTCCACTTCTCCTGTAATAGCCGTTTATGCTGCAATGGCCGCCTCCTGCCATAGCTACTTTTGCAATGGCCGTTTCGGTACGTATTTGGAATAATTCACTACTATTATAAAAAGGTCAGCCTGACGATAAAGATTTCATTGAGATAGGTTGTTCCTCATACGATACTCGCAGCTGAGCCTTTTTAAACACATTACTATCAACTGTGAACTGTACAGTTTTGTTTCCGTAGTGGTTAAAAACCCTGTTAGAAGCCGAACCATTTTTCAATTGGGTCGAGACCAATGCATGACAAATGACTGATGTGTCTAAAGGAAATATTTTTTTTGGAAATCTAGCTGATCTTAATTAATGGATGGTATCAAGGAATATCATAGATAAACTAATTAATTCCTCAAAATGTCTTTTCGAATTACTGCATTAGTCTCTGTGTGTAAAGAAGATATAAGAATTGTCTAACTCACGAAGTATACATAGGAAGGAGTCCGAACGTAATATTAAACAAATGGTCTCAATTTAGACGACTACTAACTGACAACTGTTAATTCTAATTTTTGCCGAAGAGTGCTACTGTTCAACAGCTGATTATAGGGTTTTCGTTTAAACCAATTAACATCAAAGATTCGCGAGCCAATGCGATGGCATCGATACGTTATACGTACGTCATACGTGCTTCTAGCGCAGCCACTAGCAAGTGGCAGAAAAGAGAACTAAATAACTGGTTACATTATTTTATACCATGAATTCTATCGAAAAGCCTATACCGTTCGGATTCCTTCCTATCTATACTTTGTGGTCTAACTGATTATTTAAATTGCTTGGGTGTGTTAATAGAAGGAATGTTCTAACTTCCAGTCCGCAAGCGTTCAGTGGAAGATCCCGCTCATGACTACATCCAGTTCTCCGGCAAACACGTACAGGAGATCAAGATCAACAACCTGCAAGAAATTCTCGACTACGAGAAGACCATCAAAGCCTAAACATCACCCGTGTAGGCGAAGGATTGAAGAGGTTACTACTATATTCCAAAACCATATGCCATCTATACTTCTTAAATGTGCCATCTTATATTTAATATCTCTCCGAATTCAATGGCACGATAAAAAAAAAAAACTATTATAAATGTTATTTGACCCTAATGTTGAAGTCCCACCAATAGTATTTTCCTATGAAGGTTAGCATTTATAGTATTAAGTAGAATTATAATTATGTAAGTCGTCCGCTGTGAAGTATTAGAAGTATTTATTTTTACCAAAGAAATTGCAGAGAAATTGATTTTGGATTGAAATTTTTTATCGTTTAGGTATACAATAAGAATATAATATACTAATTCCAAAATGGTAATATTCCTAAGTCCCCTGATATCAATGTATAAATGTTTAGAAATAGTCGTGATAAATGTCTATAATATTTAATCCTAATAATATTTGACTATATTACTTAATCGATTTTTTTCAATGATTTTAAGATTAATTTTTTTTAATGGTAAGCATGAACTTTGTCGTGGTATTGGAATGGTATAATCAGACAACGGTACTGTTTGTCAAAAGAGAAAAACGACAAAAAAAAAAAAAAAAAAATAACTGGCCGTGTCTGTACAGTGAATTTTTTAATCTGTTCCCTTTTGGAGTAAAACAACTGATTACTAGATTTGGACTGCCAGCCGCCAAACATTATTGTTAATCCACCCACTCACTAACTTTACATTACAACATGAGCTATAACTATAAAACTTGTTTCAAAAATGGATATCTAGTGTCGATAAGCAAAATACATTGAATTCGCTTTTATATTTAAATTGTAATTATAATCATAAAATACAATTTCACTGTAAAAGTTTATGGCATGTAAAATTGATCTCAAACTACCCACTGATGTTAGTCAAAGATATATAACACAATATTATTAGTTGAAAATAAACCAATCGCGTTGCTTTATTTGTGCAAGCTACAGAGCTACAATATTTATTTTAATACTCGTATTAAAATATCTATTTATATAAAAAAAATTTTGGTTCCTAAGTTGTAAATGTATTTGCATCCTAGTTATTTATGATATTCCTTATAAACGCACATATAAGCGGTAGCCGTATGCAAATATATAATATTTATGGACAGAGTCCTATAGAATAAGTTTTTTTTTGTATTTGTACCATAGACACGTGACATTAAAAATATGATGAAAATCGGCCAAGTGCGAGTCGGACTCGCGCACGAAGGGTTCCGTACCATTGACTAGGTACATTGATTGTAATAACGGGCAAAAAGCGGCTAAAAATCACTTTTATTGTATGAGAGCAAAAATAGGCAAAAATGACGTTTTTTGTATGGGCTGCCATCGTTAAATATAAAAATTAATATTTAAGGGGGGCCCCTTAAATATTAATTTTATTTTAATTTTATTATTTATTATTAAAATAAAAATACAACTGAGTATTTTGTGAATATTTCAAGTGCCTACCTGTTGCCATTATTAATATCGAGCAAAAAAGGGCAAGAAAATCGCGTTTATTGTATGGGAGCCCCCCTTAAATATTTATTTTATTTTGTTTTTAGTATTTCTTGTTATAGCGGCAACAGAAATACATAATTTGTGAAAATTTCAACTCTCTAGCTATAGCCGTTCTTGAGATACAGCCTGGTGACAGACGGACGGACGGACGGACGGACGGACAGCGAAGTCTTAATAATAGGGTCCCGTTTTTACCCTTTGGGTACGGAACCCTAAAAAAAGTAGCGAAACCAAAGATCAAAAGTTCACTAAAACTCATAATTTTATATAAATTCATATTGTCATAGTCAATGTGTTTATAAATGGGGAGAATGGAAGCGAAATAATATGTGTGAATTGTAAGTCATACGAATCGACTAAACTTGAGTTGCACAAAAGACGGTAGTCGCCGGACAGGGGAATTACCTCCTTACAAATCACATACAAATACTGCTATCAAGTAGAGATGCGTTCCTGTCGTGACTTAGAGCTCCTAGAAAGTTGTAAGTAGGGTCGACAAAGCGCTTGTAATGATTTTGCAAGCGTTAGTAGTCTTACGGTAATAGCTTACCATCATCCGGTGTGTACCGTAAACTTGTCATCTTGGGTGTATAAATAATATTGGCATTATCTTATTCAATAATTATTTGATATGTCAACCTATACAACTACTCATTTAAAACAAAGATTAGTTTGAAATGTATTGTTAGATAGTAATGGTGTGAGAATTGAAAAGGTTGAGAAAAGAGATTGTATATGGAGTTTTATTAATTCGTCCATAGAGGTCTAACCGTGTCTATGGACCTTTTTACTTGATATTATTTAATAATATCTAAAATATTGGTACTGATGATAGTTTATTTATTAAATATTCTGTTATTTATTTTATATTATAGTTTATAGTCTCCTACGATGTTAATAGTAAAGTATTGTTTAAAATTGCGTTTCTTACAAGTGTCTGTAAACTGCTGTTTAGTTTTTAATCTTTTATGGTCACAAAATAAAGTGTCTATGTATTAGAGACGAGTTTTATTTCAAATTCATAATTATTTGTATGAATGCGAAAAAATTATACTGAACATAAATATTGAATTAAATATTTCAATTATATTATACCATATAACTTGATTGTATTTGAAGTAATTTAACTTTTTATTAAGTTGGAGCTATTTTTTAAAAATAAAATTTAAATGAATCTTAGTTACATAACAGACATTTCTGTTGATAATAATGAAAAGCTTATTATTCGGTGCAGGAGTACATACATGATAATTGATATATAATATAATTATATCTAATAAAAATAGCTAAGTAATTATAATTTAATGTTTGTTAATAAGCTGTTAGTATGCCGGTAAAGAAATGAATATATAAATAAGTAAAATTCTCGTGTCAATGTTAGTTACAATACTCCTCCGAAACAACTGGACCGATTTTTATCAAATTTTGTGTCCATATCGGGTAGTCTCAGACTCTGAGAATCGGCCAACATCTATTTTTAATACCCCTGAGTTAATAGGGGGGGGGGATTAAGGGGGGTTAATAACATATATGGCAAAAAAACGTTTGCGAGGTCAGCTAGTTAAAATATAAAAATAAGCATATTACTAACACAGTTCCTATGAGATCTCATGTCCAGAACGGCTCCAGGATGAAGGTTCCAGGTCACGCGACCTGCTTCTGAGGCAGCCAGAGTCATTACCATTTTCATCACCTGCGTATGTTCATCATCTTATGAGCATTTAGTAAATGTTAGTTCTTAAGTTCGTGACGCTGTATTTCATGCAAGATATAAGCAATTTTGTATTAAAACACAATTTTTTTTAAAGAGTAACTGCGGAGTTTCTTGCCGATTCTTCTCTGCAAAATCTACATTTCGAATCCGTGGTAGTTTCACTTTTAACAATAATTAAAATTAAAATTTGTAATGGTCGATTTACATCAGACGAGCGAATGCTCATTCTATCCCCACTATATCAAATTCTTATCAAATTCTTTTAGTGTAAACAGGCGTAGAGCATTCTTTCGTTGTTATATGTATGAATACGAGTTTTCGTTTATACATAAAAATCAAGAAAGAATGCTATTGTTCTAGCTCTAGCTCTTTGTTCGTTTGGTCTAAATCCACCCTATGATGACGATTGAAAGGTGCTTTTGAAGCCTATTTGAATAAACCTATTTTGATTTTGTTATTACAAACATTTGGACTTAATTTATAAAATATTATTATTATTATTTCTGTATATCGTCGGTCTACAAGTGAAACAATGTTACATATTTTACCTTTCAAAAATTATGAACAAAATATGAAGATATTTGAAACATCGTTTTAAAAGAAGCGTAATTGTGCACAAAACTTATGTAATAATAAATAAACTGGAATAAATTCGTGTACGGGCGACGCCATTGTGCGCGGACAAAACTTTCCAGAATATACGATGCGCGCTTTCTTCCACAGTTCCATTTTTGAATTTTATAGAGCGCGCGCGTCCCATCGTGCGAGTCGTTCGCCATTCTCCATTGATGTGCATACGTTCATACGTTCGCGCCATTGTTGCCGCATGAATGGACCATTCTTCGATATTTCCACGTGAATTTTCTGATATATAGTTTTTCACGTTGTTGCGGCATTTTCTGTAATAAAATTCAACCATCGTATACACATGCTTTGTGAAATTTAAAAGGTATTTTAAAAAATTTCGGCATTATGAAAATATGGGCTACTAAATGTAGGGTATAAGGTAGACCGTATTTCAATGTATATACGTGAGTTAATATCAGAGTAGTATAAGTAGTTAAAAGATATACATTGTGAGTTTGCTTAAAATCAAAATAAAAAACAAAAATATAGGTACCTACCTAACTATTCAAAAAGGCTTCAAAAGCACTTTCGAATGCTGAAATGTGAATGTGAAGCTACCACCGATTCAGAATATAGATTCTGTGGAGAAGAACCGATAAGAAACCCCATTACTTTTAAAATAAAATAAAAATATAAGAATGTTATAAATAGTAGATACGCTAAAACAAATAGGTGTATCTGCGACCAATGAAGTAATGAATTAAAAAAAAAGCTGCCATCGTTAAATATAAAAAGTCAATGTGTGCACACATTCACACACGACAGAAGTGAAACTTCTGAAAAGTAGCCTTCACCGAGAATATAAAATACTGTATATAAAATAATGTACATAGGTATGTAATGTATTCTATCTCCTGCTTTCTTACTTCTTCTTACTACCTAATCCTATATATTTATGTGTTTGGCTCTTTATCACGACGCATTTTCATTTCATCCAGTCATAACGATTCCAAAGAAGTTTCACTTCAAAAAAACTTTATTATATAATACTAAATAATAATAACTGTATAATTATATTATCCAGGTGCTCCAGTCACCTTACTCACCACAATTACACAACACTGCTTGAAAACAGTGTTATTTAGCTTTGAGCAGGATATTTCCTGCTGTGCTCTGCCTTAGTTAAGTTAGTCGCTCCTCTTGTGATGTAAGGGCTGCAGAACCCATAATGGCAGAAATAAAGAACTGTACGAAGTAGAATAATGTCAGCAGTGGAGTGGATTTGTATTCATTGCAAACTTAGACTTTATCCATTTGACCAGTAAGGCGTTAGTGCTGTAATTTCATAACAAATATGTATATAAATATAAAAAAAAATGTAGATTTTATTTTAGCTATATATATTTCATTATACTTTTGGAGCAATTATGTTTTTTTCTGTGGTATTGAAATTACTACTACCTATTTAAAAAAAAAAAACATAGTCATGGGGTGAAAAGGGAAGCCCTAGTAAAAGATTTTTCCTGTACGTTACTTTAAAAACGTATATTTTAATAAACGTTGCGGTAATTTATTTAAATAGTCTCGTAGCAACGTTAAAAAGCAGTAACCAATAACGATAACACGGGTACTAAGCCCTGCGGTGATTCGTTTGATGTTTATTATAACTTAATCATATTTATTGCGTAGATAAACATTAATTTAGTCGGATTTCATCAGATAATGCCGCGTGTTACGCACACATGTACACCGGCCGCAGTCAATTAATACCATCAATTGTTATTAATCCAAAATTACTATTCTCCTTTCGTGTTTGTCGAAAGTTTATTATAAAACTAGTGA
The DNA here is from genome assembly GCA_905220545.2 of Melitaea athalia. Taxonomy (NCBI): domain Eukaryota; kingdom Metazoa; phylum Arthropoda; class Insecta; order Lepidoptera; family Nymphalidae; genus Melitaea; species Melitaea athalia. The sequence goes on from HG992179.1 coordinate 22,542,773, forward strand.
ATCTACTGGGGTTTGCTCGATTTCAGTATTTCCTAAATAATAACATAAACAGTTTGTTATTTGAAGACTAAGTATGGACCACTGTTGTTCAAACTTTAAAGTTTTAAATTTCTGATGACACGCTAAGTTCTACAATAAACTAAAACAAGGATGTTTATCAGTTTTAAATAATAAAGAGGTACAATAAAAGAGAGAGAAAAAAACGTTCCGACTGACGTTCTACGTAAGATTTCCGGTGTAGGCTGGATGAGGATTGCGGAAAACCGGGATGTCTGGCGCGAACTTGGGGATGCCTATGTCCAGCAATGGAGTGCAATAGGCTGAAGTAACTGACTAACAATATCCGTTTCGACGAAATTGGCTATTTGACAGTTGTAACAATAAAATATAAAATATATTTTATAAGCTAGCTTAAGAGTAAAAAGTAATTACACTATATTTTTTTTGCATTAAAATACATTGTAAATATTTTATTTTTGGAAAATAAACTATGTGGATCGTAACGCAAGACGCCCAGAGTTAGAAACGCGGGCAGCCATGATTGACACCCGTGTGACGTCACATTTCACAAACTTGTTTGACATTGTTTGATCGTTCGCGATTTTCTGAGAAAATTCATTAAATATTTCGAATTTTCGATTTGTACTCGTAAGAAGAATTCATGAAATGGAGTCAGGCTATATAAAAGCTGATAGTAAAAATTTGCCTAAACTGGATTCTTTTATAGTCCCAATTTTTTTTATGCAATCCTGACTTGCTCTGCCGAGTTTCGGAATGCAAAAACTTCCGTGTATGCATAGACTACTACGTATCTATATGTATCGAAATAAAGAAAGTAATAGTATATAATTTACTTGTAAAAGGCCATAGTTATATATAATACTAGCTTCTGCGCGCGACTTCGTCGGCGTGGACTCCGCTCCTATTGGTCTTAGCGAGATGACACATAGCCTATAGCCTTCCTCGATAAATGGGCTATCTAACAGTGAAAAAAATTTTTCAAATCGGCCCAGTAGTTCCAGAGATTACCGCGTTCAAACAAACAAACAAACAAACAAACAAACGAACAAACAAACAAACAAACAAACTCTTCAGCTTTATATATTAGTATAGATTTAGTCAATATTTTATGAAATAACTTATATTACATGTAGGTAATCAATAGGTAATGTTTATAATTTCAGATCGTCGTGAGAGTCTTACGCTATTTTTTTCAGTTATTATATTATTTCAGAGGTACGAACAACGGGCAGGAAATAGGTAATAAGTAAAATATATATAACGTATTAGCTTGTTTTGTTCATTGAAATATGACGTCACAGCCCCCAAGTGCCACGTGACTGACAGTTTTGGCGCGAATTTAAAATCAATGAATGTAAGTTTTGATTTTCTCTATCAAATAAGGCTTTTTTGGAAAGAAGATTACTTGTAATAGGTATAAAATAAACCTAGGAAAATTTTAAATTATCTTTCCGAAAATTGTCAAGTAGCGAATTATAGTATCGTTTATTGGTCGTCACCCAGTTTGAAAAAAATGACACAGACTATTCAACGTACTGGTTTATTTTTTTAATCAGCCATAGTTTTGTTCTGCTGCTAAACAGACAAACTCTTCTTTGCAGTATTAGTTCTTCTTACTAATGCAAGTAACGTATTAAGATATGCTAATATTATTAGAAGTCGACGCCGGTTTTATCTCGAAGCGCCGATAAAGTGATGTTTTCCCCTTTATAAGTGGCCATTGTATCGGAGATTGGAGACGGTTCCGTGATCATTAGCAGTTTAATGTATAATCCCAGCGAGCGAGGTGCGTTCAGATAACCGAGTTGGGGCAACGGGGAAAGTGAATTTTGATCAGTGTCGCTCGGATTTTAAATTGAATTTTCTTCAACGTACGTAGGTATAATCAGTCAATTCTGTTGAGACTTGGAAGTCTTAAGGCTTATACTTTTTTGTGTTTTTTTTTAAGGAACTTGCTATGTATGAAATTAGTACCCATCACGAGTTATGTAGTACAAAACTAATCCTCCGTGAAATAAGATAGGTATGGTAATTCTTAGGTAAAAAAATTTACCTAAGGACAATTTTTGTTGTTAATTTTATGATCTGCAATTTTTATTTATGCTATATTTTTTTTAAATCCAAAAAACTGAAAGTTTTGACCTTATACCGTCAATAACTTTTTTAAAGCTTCAGCTTGTAATATCCTACAGTTGGGTAGGCCTATAGGCCTTTTTCGCCATGTATAGGAGAAGGATCAGAGCATAATCCACCACGCTGCTCCAATGCGGGTTGGCGGATATATTCCCTACTATGAGTTACGATCGCTATCAGGTGTACATAATAACAACCGGGACCGAGCGATAGCTTAACGTGCTCTCCGAGGAACCTCGGACCCACAGGGACTGCACAAACAGCCAGACCACGGAAAACACATATATGTACAAATGTTTGTCATGTGCGGGGATCGAACCCGCAACCGCTCTGAGTTCAAACGAATACATCACGTGTATATAGACGTAGAAGGCAGCTGTATTGTGGTGTAGTCGGGAAGTTTGGGTAATTTGCATATCTTAATCCGGCTCGGATGCTGCGTGATTGACGATGGACGCTCGCGTTTTGAGACCGTTTCAAACAAAGTTAACGATTTGCGATTACGTTCTGGTTTTGTCATGTTACATTGTTTACTTTCCTGTCATTTTAATGTGAATAAAAATAGTAATCTATATATTAATAAATGAAGCAAAACTCCTTTATACAAAAATTGCGCGGACGGAGGATTATGACGCACAGTTATAATTTATATAAACAAGGAGTGCTGAATGCTAATATATTTTTAAAAATTGTATATAAAAATAAATTAAATCAATAAAACAAGTAATATAATTAAAAGAAAACAAAAAACCCGCCTGCGTAAAAACGGAAAGAGCAAAGTCAACATTTTTTAAACTTTCTTATTGTATTTCTTTATTATTATTACGGTAATAATAATCATAATATACATTTTTGAAATCCTTGTATTGAGCCCTTTAATTTGATACCCATACTATAGTATTCTAAAAAAAAATTTATTTCTTCATTAACTACAATGGCTTTGCACAGCCGCCATGTTTTTTTTTTTTTAATGTCACCTATCTAAGAACACTTGGGCTGCTAAGACAAATCTAACGATATCTCAATTATGCAAATCCGTTCAGCGGTTCTAGAGAAATGAGGTAATTAAGAATATTACATACATACATACATACATACATACATACATACAAGATACGCGCGAAAAACATAACCCTTCCTTGGCAGTCGGGTAAAAAAACATACACACTGCCATGTACCATGTCTTTTGTTTATTATTAAAGTCTGTGGTCAAATAGAATAGATTTCAGATTATGATTGAATTTCGATTACTGGGCGACCACGAGTATTAATTTAGATTTTTAGGGTTCCGTACCCAAAGGGTAAAAACGGGACCCTATTACTAAGACTTCGCTGTCCGTCCGTCCGTCCGTCCGTCCGTCCGTGTGTCTGTCACCAGGCTGTATCTCAAGAACGGCTATAGCTAGAGAGTTGAAATTTTCACAAATTATGTATTTCTGTTGCCGCTATAACAACAAATACTAAAAACAAAATAAAATAAATATTTAAGGGGGGCTCCCATACAACAAACGCGATTTTCTTGTCTTTTTTTGCTCGATATCAATAATGGCAACAGGTAGGCACTTGAAATATTCACAAAATACTCAGTTCTATTTTTACTTTAATAATAAATAATAAAATTAAAATAAAATTAATATTTAAGGGGGCTCCCATACAAAAAAACGTCATTTTTGCCTATTTTTGCTCTCATACAACAAAAGTGATTTTTTTAGCCACTTGTTGCCCGGTATTAAAATCAATGTACCTAGTCAATGGTACGGAACCCTTCGTGCGCGAGTCCGACTCGCACTTGGCCGATTTTTTATAATTATTGTGACTGTAACTTTTAATGCTCAATATAGGCTTTAAGATAATGAGGTCACGAGTCTCTTTCAATTTTGTATATTTCCTTTAAAACTGTGCTGTTGTTAAATATTTAGTACCTATACGAATTTCAAATAATTGTCTAATAGAAACAAACTTGATTGTACCTATTACTTATTTTTATCTTTTGAACATACGAAAAAAATAATATGTGAAAACAAAGATAACACATTTGGATTAAATTAAATTATTAATATAGCAATTCTTATGCTACACCTCTACGAAACGCTACGTGCTACGCGGGTGGGAAGATTATCTGTCGATACAGATAATTAAGTGTCGTACGGAAAAAAAGGAGGAATAATAAAAATAATTCTTAAAACATTTTAAGTTCTATATATATATTTATTTATTATATCTATTAAATAATTAGCATATTTACAAATCGTTTGTTTTCTAAAAATTTATTACGACCATCAAACATTGACCACTCATATAAATTGTTAAACATAAAATCATGGTAAAATATCTTAAGAATGCAGTTCGCACACACCCTCTAGGGATATTCTCTCACCATTCAGTAATAAAATACGGAGAATTTTGCACGAAAAGCTTCCTTTGCAGAATCCAGCATCTTTACTTGAAAGTAACCCAATTCAAATAATCTTTTACCAGTTAAAGATGAGTACAGCTATGCGGCTTAACATGTAGTTCTCACAACGTCTTAATATTAACCATGGGCGTATGGAAAATTTCGTAAAGAGCGTTGTAGATGTAAAAATTCAATAAGTATATACCTAGTGAAAAATTGAAATTTTATTTTTTTTGTTGTGTTTTATTTTGTAATTTTATATGTTTGATGTTTTTAGATGCAGTTTAGTAGCCAAATTTCTGAGAGTCTGATGCTTTGATAATGTAGAACCCCAAAAAACTTAAGAACTTATTATATAACTATATTGTTACCTAATTAAATTTAAATGTTGTAGTACAAATTTCCAAAATTCATATAACCTTAAACATAACTTAAAATATAAAAAATAATTAATAATGTATCTGGACTTAGAATCGCATATAATAGAAGAATTTTAACAAAGAGATGTCGATTGACTGCTTCGAGTAAAGGTAGTTTGGTTTCTTTATTTCTTATGAGATTAATATTGTTTATACAGCTTTCTTGACGTTTATGTAATAATATTTTGTAGATGCCTGATGATGATCCAATAAAGGATTGAAACGTTGCATAATTTACAATTAGTTGTTTGATTGACGCCTCACGTCCAAGTTCCTGAGATCCGTTCAACAATATTTTTTTTTTTAAATTTAATATAACTATCTAAACTATTTCAATAGTCTTGCGGACGTTTTGGCTGTTCTAAAATTTAAATTATAATTCTAACAATTCTATCATGCCTATGATTTTGACAGAGGTTCAAGTAAAGACGTCAGGAATCTTGTGATAAAAGCAATGATGAGGAATTACGACGTAAGATTTCATCAGAAGAGACGTGGAATGTGGTCAATAGCTGTAGGGACAATATTTTGCAACTAGGCGCGCGATGGTATTACTTTGACTTAAAAAATCAAAATAAAGTGGGTTTAAAGACAAGAAAAAAAGGCAGTAAAGTAACATTTCATATACCTTTAAAAAACTTGGTAGGTAGGTACAGAAAGTTGTTGTAAAGAATTATTTCTAGAATCGAAAGCCGATTAAACCTGATGAAATAACCCCACAAAATTGTAAGATCTAAAGTATAGAATACGCCAAATGCTAATGGTTCACGTAAAAACTTAGTTCAAAATTTAACAAGCAAACGACATTGTTCCAAGGTTCTAGTCTTGTCAAATAGATAATCCAGTATCAACCAACGCAGAGATAGACTCAACGTAGAAAATACGTCCATCATGATGTTGAAAATTTACGCATCTTCCACCTAGTTATCTTAATTTCGATTCGATAACGCAAGTACGTACGTTCGGATCTTTTCACTGATCCACTTTAATTTCCCTCGGGTCGGCTTAATTTTATCATGCAAATATCTTTTTGAGTATGCGACTCAATTATAACTTAGAATGAGAAAAGAAAACTTTGTCTAAAATTAATTTCGATATAATATATGTATAAGTGGTAAAGTTTTGGATAGAGGTTATACAGCATTCATTCTAATCCCATATCATCATCTATTTATTTGGGTACGAGAAGGTACTTTCAAGAGCTTATCACCCCCCCCCACTCTTCCTTTCTCTTGTATCTGTCTGGTTTACATCTATTGTGCAAGCTTCGCGCTTTTTTTTCCTGTAATCATGCTATTGTGGAATAACATTCTGTAGCGACATCTATCTACGAACTTTAAAACTGACGATATTCTACATCGCGCTATCGAAGTTATCAGAGCGATTGAACAATATATACAAGAACCCGGCAACAACCGTCGGGACAGTAGCCCGCCAGACGCAACATATGTCTGGTTAGAGGATCCTCCCTTTGCAGTGGTGGACGAGGGACTCTACACCCTGTCCCTCGCGCTACCAAAATTCCTCCAAAAGTTTTTTCAGAGCGCTATAATTTCGGGGTTTTCAACGTCGCGTGTATACATTATTTCTCTAAAGTCCGGCAACGCAACCGTAACTCTTCTGATATTGCAGATGGTGAATATAGAGACGGTAGCCATTAAACATCCAATGGTCCACTTATTTGCTCCCCACGTTATAAAAAAACGAGTGTGCTTTAGACCACTCAACTGAAGTAAAACTTACGAAACGTAATTCTCTCTCTTTCTATCTTCACTAATTTATATCTCCCTCTCAACTTCAAGTTTTACTTCAATATGTAGTAATTTTATTTCAATACGTAAGTATATCACTCTATGTCCTTAAAAATAATTAGCTTATATGTATAACGTCGTACGAAAATCCTGTACAGACGTTTCAGCCCGACTGGGGTAGTTACCTTGACACCTTACAGAAGATCACAGCTAAATAATACTGTTTTTAAGCAGCGTTGTGTTCCTGTTGGTGAGTAAGGTGACCAGAGCTCCTGAGGGGAACTGGGGATAGGGTCGGCAACACGCTTGCAATGCTCCTGGTGTTGCAGGCGTCTATAAGCTATGGTAATCGCTTACCATCAGGTGAGCCGTACGCTTGTTTGCCGACCAAGTAATATTAAAAAAAGATGTTTTAATATAACTTCAATATCAGTCGAAAACTAATGATTTCGATTATCAAAACTGTAAAAGTAACCAGTATTAAGTCAATGATCTACCAATTTGACACGAATGTAATAACAGAACACAAGAACAAGACCAGGCGCAATTTTCCTAGTTTGATTTCTATTTTGTTCCGAGATTAGGCGACTAGCAAACGAAATATAAATGAACCGTGCCCGAACAAGCGTCGCGGCTAGTTGCCAACTATTTTAATCTAACTTGCGAGCCCTTCCCGTTCCTCGGAAAATTCTGGGACTCGTTTAACCGTTAATAAGTTTACAGGGCAAACTTTATTCTTCCATGCTTTTATTAATGTCAGCGCACTTCGGAAATATTATCCGATCCGATCCTTCTCCTACATGGGGAAGAGGCCTATGCCCAACAGTGGGATATTACAGGCTGAATTGTGACTTCGGAAATATTAACAGCCATGTTGAATAGTTTGGCTAAAATGTGTATTTATTGACATACAGCGTCCTTATCAGAAAGATAAGAATTTTTTCAAAATAACAGTTTGTTTCGTAGTTGTATTGTATCAAGGTGTTGTAGATAAATTGATACACAAAGGAATTTCAGAGTCCACAGAATTAATTTCTAAGGAAATTTAGCACTTGAAAATGTTATTGTAGTTTCTAACAAGATAAAATCGATCAAGGGTTGGTACGACTCTTACCATTTGGAAGATTCCAAAAGGTTTTCTTATATCTAATATTGTCGAAACAGGGTTGAATGTACGTAAGCGACGTTAATAAATTGTCTGTAAAGATGCACGAACTGCAACATTAATTGACGAATAATTAAAACTTTTACGTTATTAATTTTAACAATAATATTTAATCCAAGTGAACGTTGATTATCAAAAATCATCACATTTTCACTTCGGATATGATAATTTTATATCAATAACGAGCTCAATCGGTCATAATTACAAAATTCATCAGTTTTACGTTGATATCCAATTATAACGTTTCAATTTACGGATTTAATTCGAAAAAGCATGTTGCCGGATACTGAATTAATTTTTAATTATATTTTCTTGTTTTAAATTAGTTCTAATATAATAACTGTTTGCTAGCAAACGAAAAAAATCTACTTCAATTACATCGACAAGTAATACAACGTAAGTAGACGAAAAATAAAATAATAAACGCACTAGTAGTCACTACGATTTTCGAGGGTTCCCTTCGATTTCTCTGGGATTCCATCATCCTTCCTTCATTCCTTATCATGGTACCACCCTTGGGATATCTCCTTTCCACGAAAAAAAGAATTATCAAACTTAGTTCGTAAACGACGAAGTTATCCACGAACATACATAAAAAAATATACATATTTATACGGTTAGATTGAGTAATCTCATCCTTTTTTGAAGTGGGTTAAAAACATTTTTATTTTTACATATAAAGTATTAGTAGAAGTTATGTTTGTAAATCTTTAGCTTATGTAAGTTTTTAGTCAGTTTTCTATTAAGATTACGTGTTCCTCGAACGATCACGATATATTTTCCGCATGAGATTTAGGACGTTATTTCGTAAACAAAAATCCATTTTTCTAAAACCAAAAACTAGCAACGTTTCAAATTTACGATCAGTACCGTTTAGAATTTCGGCGTACCTGTAAAATGCATACAAAATACTTGCACGAAATTTAATTCTTTACGCCTTGGATATAAGAGTGAAAATTCAGCGACTGTTCGGAAAATATAGGATTGTATGTCTGCGTCGTATAAAAATGTGCGGCAGAAAACGCGTGTTTGACAGCTTTATGCTAGTAGTTTTAAGCTCTTCATATGCTACGGTGGGTTTGAAATAAATGTCAGGGGTTAAAGTGGAAAATATTATTATTCTTAATTTGATTTTTTTGTTAAATATTGTTCTTAAAACATGGTATTCCCATTATAATGGATCCAAGAATCTTCTAAATTGAATTATTTAAAGGAAACGCTTATTACTTTGTCAAAGATAACTTTGAAGATAGACAGTCATGAGGTTCAAGGGACGATTATTTTAATTTCTGACGGAAAGTTGCACCCAAAAAAAATTTAAATAATTTAGGTACAAAATGGCTTGTTGTAACTAATATGGTCTCCCTCCTAGATGGACCCCAACCTATCGATTTTAATTTTATTCTATCGCATGCAAATACTCATTTTGTAGATATTTTCAGTACATTTATTTTAACTAACAATATTAAATTGTGAAGTTTTTTTTTAACATACTACCATTTGTTATGTGTTTGTTTTTTGTTGTAGAGAAATAAACGGTTTGAAGTAAACCGTACATAACCTTGTAGTATCACAACGCTTATCTTATGAGCAGAGTCTTCAGAAGTAATTGATGGAAGACACTCTGAATTTGGCAATTCCTATGGGGTTCTATTTATTAAAGGAAGAAAAAGAACTAATTTGGCCATAATGGTCACAAAAGCTGACTACTGTGCTATTTGAAAAAAAAAATTGTGATGTAGAGGTTTTGTTGATGAAAGAAGTGTATTTGAACGGAATATAAACCTGAAATTGCCTGTAGTCTCATTATTTGGCAAATATTTTTGTTTTGACAGAATAACGGTTGGAGCTTAATTAACCACACTGCTCTAATTTGGTTTATCTTCGTTAAATATCAAAACTCTAAGCCTAGTGTCTACAATTTTATCTCATAGTTGTAATCTAAACTATACTATAGAAATTTTCCCTTTCTTTCACTCTTCATCCCTTATTTGTGTGTTTTAATTACTACGTGTATCTCAGTCCACCATAATATTATGTTAGAACAATGTAAGTATTGTTAATATTAAATTGTACCCTAATGGGTGTAGTTTGTCCGCTTGTATAGAGGCACTGTCATGGAAAAAGGTTACCAGGTACATTTTACTTTAATAAGATTTAAGATTTATATAATAATACACAAAAGAATAAATTAGCTTTCGTAGGAAATGGTTGTGTCAGGTCGAATGGGAAAGGATACATTTTAATCATAGAGGTACATTTTGTTTAATGTAGTGATTTTTGAGTTTGTTTTGCTTCAACTGATGAGACTGACGAATATTACTTGTTTGATTTACCAATTTAGCAATCACTGTAGTATGCAGTCGTTGAGTGTAGTGTTTATTTTATTAAATTAATTTTTGTGCAGAATGACATAGATGAAAGTATTATCACTTATAGAAGAAAATACTACTATTTTCTGAAGTAGGGCACAGCAGGAAACCTGCTCAAAATATGGAGCAGCCATACTGGGGTGGTACCTCGACGTTACAGAAGATCACAGCTAAATAATACAGTTATAAAGCAGTATTGTGTTCGTGTTGGTAAGTAAGGTGACCAGAGCTCCTGGGGGAATTGGGTACAGGGTCGGCAACGCGCTTGCGATGCTTCTGGTTTTGCAGGCGTCTATAAGATACGGTAATCGCTTACCATCAGGTGAGCTGTACGCTGGTTTGCCGACCTAGTTACAATATAAAAAATAGTTTTATTTTTGTTTCTGTTTGTATTTGTGGAATCTCTGCGCCATGCTTTGGAGAGAACGTAAAGTGGAAAAATTGATAAAACGTAATTATATTATTTGCTATTTCTGTTTTGATTAAAATATTTATGACTTATTATTTTATACTTTATACGATCGTTTACATTCATTTTATTAATGTCTGCCAGTAGTGCTATAGGTATACCCAGTTAGGTCTCTGAAAATCATCAAGATTTTGGGGATACGTACTTGGTAATCTCAACACAAGTTTAGATCATTTTGTATCGCTACTACAGAAAACTGACATGGTATTTTTTATTTATTTAATAAATAAAAAGCTGTGTTTGACAAATTTTATGTTATAACGTAGGTATATCTGTAAGTAGTTCGTGCAATTGATGTTTTATAACAGCATGTTGGTACTTGGCTTACAGTTATAATGACGACTGACGATATTTCACAAATATAAGCGTAGAACAAGTAAAATCATATTTCTTTTGTTTTAAAAATGTAAATGCAGACATGCTTTATCGTTTTATTATGATAATTATTAATAAAACGCTCCTTGCGGTTCCAGTCGTAAAAGTTTGTCTTTTTTTTCAAGTACAGTTGCACAATACATATAGTATATACGTAGTGGTATGATGGACTTTTACTACTTGGTACTTATTATGAACTAAACGACCGTCTCGGCTTTGTCTGTATTGGGTTTTGTTATCTCCTATGTATCTAGGATATATATTTATATAGATTTTATTGTATCCTAGTAGTCTGAGATGACAAACATTCGTATAACAAGCTTCATGGTATGTAATTATCGTAGGTTACAGACGCCTGCAACACCAACAAGGATCACAAGCAGGTTGCCGACCGTACCAGTGTACACTTGGGTTTTAGTTAGAAGTAACGGGATACATACAATAATCTGCACGATAAAAAAATGCCATAAATAAGCTTTGAACAGTATCTTAAAGAATACAAGATTGTGTCAAAGGCTCAGAAATATAAATTACACAAACAAAAACGCAAACCTTTGCCATGGTTCTGGATCGAATCCGCAGCCGTTATGACAACGCCATGTAACTTTTACCCACTTTTACCAAATTGAAACTTGAATCTTCCTAAATATAGAAAAAACGAGATATAAACGACCAGCCGTCATGTGCCTACTTCGTTGGGCGTTAATTATTTTTGTGATACAATATATACATAGTGAAATTTTCATCTCGCTCGTATTTCTCCGACTTGATTTACATATACTAATATTTTTCACTGAATTTTTTGTTCAATAACAATAAAATATAGCCTATGTCACTTCTGAATAGTGTAGCTTTCTGTAAGTAAAATAATTTTCATGATCGAAACAGTATTTGCGAAGATTACCCCCTACAAACAAACAATGTTAAAAACTTTACCTCTTTATAATATTAGTATAGATTAATTAGCGAGTATATCACCAGAACAGTATATGTTGCGTATTGAACAAATAATCAATAGGCACTGCGGCGGTGTATCCGGAATCCGGTATCAATTACCCATGTCTCAGTCGAGTGCCGAGGATTCCTAGATAATAATGGCCGAAGATGTGGACGGAAGATTACTTTGGCTGCATGTATTTGAATGGACTACTTAGAGTATGTATAAGCTTTCCATGACAACTCTGATGACAAAATTGTATGATGATGTGAAACTAATCAATTACTGTGATTAAGGGGGAATACAGCAGAAAATATCTAGCACAAAATCTGGGACAGCTCGACTGCGGAAGTAACCTAATCTTACAGAAGATCCCAGTCAAATAATACAAACCTTAAGTAGAGTTATCTCCCTGCAATAAGTAAGGTAGACAAGTTTCTTCGAGATGCTGTGTTTACAGTAGTGGTAGAATCAGCTCATCAGTAGAGATGCTCCTGGTTCATATAACATATCCTGGTGTATAGGCTACGATAACCGCCTAACGGCAGCTGGAACGAAAATTTGTTTGTCCCAGTTGACCAATATAATCGTTTTTGGCCATTAGATCTGACTGGCTACTGTCGTCTCTGATACCTGATTACTGATTACCGTCAAGAGTGATACTCTAATTTTAGGGCGATTTAAAATTATTTTCTATATAATAATTACCAGGATAAAGTAAAAGGATTACTTAGTTAAACTTATTTCCTATTACTTCAGAATAATAACAACCTTTGAAATAATAATTAATTTGTTAAAGCTATATCAAAATGCAATCTTAAATATAAAATTCTCGTGTCACAATGTTAGTTACAATACTCCTCCGAAACGGCTGGACCGATTTTTATGAAATTTTGTGTGCATATTGGGTAGGTATGAGAAACAGCCAACATCTATTTTTCATACCCCTAAGTTATAAGGGGGTCAGCTAGTTAATATATAAATATAATATTCATGTTTCAATCATAAGAAATACTGTTCTGATGTTCAAAATCTATTTTACGCTGCGCATATACACAGAGTAGTTGACGCAACTGTCAACTTTTTACAAGTTTTTGTTAATGGTTGCCAGTTGTAGCAACAAAAGTTGCCTAGTTGCCTAATTGCTTAGTTGCATGTTCGTTGCAATTTTAAACAAACTTCGAAATTGAAAATTATGTGAAAAACGCGTTAACTCAGTTATTATATTTGCTCGCTATCGAAGATAAAAGTATATATCTTTGGACGTTTTAATATCATAATCACCTTTCTTATTTATTTATTTTTTATTTTAACCACAACATGTACTGATAAAGAATGAATGAGAGATAAAAGTATGTACGCCAGTTTACGATGAGCTGTACGTTCAAAGTTTTAAATGTACAAAATTGGACCTGTTACAATAAATTAATAGGTGACAAAACATCACACAAGCTTCGCAGAAATGCCACATCAATCAACGAATCTATACTAATATATAAAGCTGAAGAGTTTGTTTGTTTGTTTGTTTGTTTGTTTGAACGCGGTAATCTCTGGAACTACTGGGCCGATTTGAAAAATTCTTTCAGTGTTAGATAGCCCATTTATCGAGGAAGGCTATAGGCTATGTATCATCACGCTAAGTCCAATAGGAGCGGAGTCCACGCCGACGAAGTCGCGCGCAGAAGCTAGTATATTATAATGTTGAATTATTCAAAACAATCAAAATTGTTTGGGACTTCAAGCCGTTATTAAACTACATACTATTTGATATGCACTGAGGTAACAGGAATAGTTTAACACGCAATTTCTAAATTGTGTATTTGTTCATTCAATCACTTTAGTTGATCGCGATCAACATCATCCAAGCTTCGTACATAATGTGTATATAATGTATGATTTAAGGCCAGTTTCACCAGTTGTGGATAACGTTATTTGACAGATTATAGTATCAGACAGTTTTTTTTGTAGTTCTTTAGAATCGTTGTGATTTCAAACCGGATGCAACGGCAAAAAGACAGGGAAAGACGGCCGGACCGCTCTGCAAGCCGCTAATTTTAAATTAGTTTTTTTTTTTAATTACTTTGCCATAGAAGTTTCGCTTCTATCGTGTGTGAATCGCACACACACTTTTTTTTTGATTCATTCTCATTTTTTTACCATCGAATTCTACTATATTTATAAGATACTAGATTCTGCGCGCGACTTCGTCGGCGTGGACTCCGCTCTTATTGGCCTTAACGTGATGACACATAGCCTATAGCCTTCCTCGATAAATGGGCTATCTAACACTGAAAGAATTTTTCAAATCGGCCCAGTAGTTCCAGATATTACCGCGTTCAAACAAACAAACAAACAAACAAACAAACAAACAAACAAACAAACAAACAAACAAACAACCAAACAAACTTTTTAGCTTTATATATTAGTATAGATTTCGATTCGCATATATTAATCTTAAAGTTACAGTTTATTAATTGAGGAGGAACAGGTCCTAGTGGTCTATTCTACCTCCCGCTGTCAAAGTCTATTTGTATCACGGTCTTATACACAAGTCGTGCAACAACAGAAGTGGGGGTACCTACGTCGGCTTAATGGTTGCGCTTATCTTTTCAATTTACTTTCAATTTATTTAGATGGATTATGTTTTAAAATATAACCAATGACAATTAAACGTCACTCAAACGGCGTGCGCACTGCGCAGTGCGCACTGTGCACCGCAACACGTGACTGCACCCATCGATAGCTGTGACGTACAGCGGCGTTGATGCGAACGAAAAGCTATGTCATTATCGTACTAATCTCTCACCATTGAAATTGGGCTCCGTTGCATGACCTGTATATAAGACCGTGATTTGTATCGTCATCCGTCAATTTTTTTTTTTTTTTTTTTTTTTTTTTTTTTTTTTTTTTTTTTTTTTTTTTTTTTTTTTTTTTTTTTATCGCAGGGTAACCCATTTACGGGTGATATCCAGGACGCCCGGGTAGGCAGTCCTAGACCGTATGTCGGACTCAGCACTTGGGGGTGCCACTACCGCACTAAACCCCCTGCGGGAGCCTTCAGCCGCTCTAATTGGAGGGTCCCGGATCTGCAGGCAACAGGATCCCTCCAGCGACAGGCTGGCCTCGGCGAAAAGGCCAGACTTCTCCTCCATGGGGACTGTCCGGCTCACCTCTGAACAGTCCCGACGACGCCGTGTCTAGCAGGCCCGGGTTCCCATCCCGGCCCGACACGGGCACAGGGGCGTTACTGGAAGCGCATTAAGTAGCGCCTCCTACGCACCCCCATTCGTCGCCCGCGGGTGGAAGCCACGTCGGCGGCCTCCTCTCTCACCCGCTCGTCAGCCTCCTTCTGGGACATAACTGTCTCGCAAAAGGAGACCATCGCCTTCCAGGACTCGTCGTTGCCGAGCATCGCGGTGATGACGCTCGGGAGTGACAAGTCCCCTCCGAGGACTGTCGTCAGATCGCGACGCAGCGCCGCCCATCTCGGGCACACCTCGAGGGTATGCTGGGCAGAGTCCACCACCGCACCACAATCGTGACATTCAGTCGTCGGCTCCCTTTGGGCCGTCCGACACAGGTAGTCACCAAAGCAACCGTGCCCGGTGAGAACCTGCGTCAGACGGAAGGTGAGGGGCTTGCGTTTTCGACGCATCCACCGCTCAAGGACCGGGCGCAGGGCAGCCGTAACGCGTGTGCCATACGGCTCCTGTGCCAGGTCCTCCCCCCACCTCTGCATTAACGCTTCCTGCCCTATCCGGCGCACCCGTAGGATCCCGTCCAACGTGGGGTTCTCACCAAGAGCCCTCCTACCCGAGACGTATGAGTAGGTCTCGGCAAGAACCTCCGCCAGTCATCCGTCAAATGCGCTATCCAAAACTTGTGAAACTGGCCCTTTGTGTTATATTTAACTTCATTTGTTATTGATCAGCGACATTGCAGTAATAGTGAGATTAGCAAAACATACGCAGTATTAGTTTATTTAGGCATTGAGCTATATAACGAATTAACGATGTACACACATTATGGAAATTGCGAGATAATGTACAAAATCTCTTGTTTCATGATTATATGTACATAACATAACATAACAGTACACTTTATTGGACACTAAAATAGAAATAATACATATCAGATTGATTTTAACAAAGTATCATAAAATAAAATATAGCTAAAAACCAATATCTTGAGATGGGAGAAGGGAACTTTTAAGATGCCTCATTGGTTCACATTACGCGAGAAAATTTGATGCAATCCCTGGCAAGAGAAAAACATGGCGCGCTTTAAACCCCACCAAATAAATAGTCAGGTTACTGATGACAAGAAAATATATCGTCAAAATTATTGGAAAACCCTTTCATCACTTCAGCCTATCGCAGTCCACTGCTGGACATAGGCCTCCATAAGTTCGCACCAAAATTGGCGTGAACTCATAGGGTTTTGCCCATAGTCACCACGATGGGCAGGCGGGTTGGTGACCGCAGGGCTGGCTTTGTCGCACTGAAGACGCTGCTGCCCATCTTTGGGCTGTGTACTTCAAAGCCAGCAGTTGAATGGTTATCCCGCCATCGGTCGGCTTTTTAAGTTCCAAGGTGGCAGTGGAACTGTGTTAAACCCTAGCAAGACAAAAACATGGCGGGCTTCAGCTTCTTCTTATCAACCAAATAGTGAGGTTACTGGTTACAAGAAACAACGTCAAAATTATTGAAAGACTTTTAGAGAACATAAAATTTCGATTCATTGTAAACCTCTGATTAAGTAAATCAATGTGCTTTAAACGTTGATGTTCGTGCGGAAATGAGCTTGGTTTATTTTGGCCTACACCGCCATTCTTTTAAAAGAGTTCAGGTAAGCTTTCTCCCCAAGGACTTCTTAACGAACCCAATTTTCAACCAACGCTCGTTTGCCACCTTCTTTGTAAAAAAATTTAACCTTTAAGGCTTAAAGTCTTGAATGTGTGTAATGTTGTTATTAAAAATAAAACCACCATTTTAATACAATAAAGTTTGTTTCTGTTAGATTATGTTTACCTCAGAAGTTACAACATCGATTTAAAAAAATCTTTTTGCTAACATAATCTGTTTATTCAGGAAAGTTATGAAACACGGTAAAGATGCGTGCACACTAAGAGAGTATAGTATATTATTTATATATTTTCTGGTTTTTCATTTATTAAAAC
Source organism: Melitaea athalia (assembly GCA_905220545.2). Taxonomy (NCBI): domain Eukaryota; kingdom Metazoa; phylum Arthropoda; class Insecta; order Lepidoptera; family Nymphalidae; genus Melitaea; species Melitaea athalia. The sequence continues at coordinate 22,559,989 of HG992179.1, forward strand.
TAATGTATCGGTTGTAATACAACGTTGTATGATGGATTCGGTTGATCTTATACACCTGAATACTGTTACAGGTATTTAGTTAAATTATTACGTAAGCACAAAAGTCAAAATAGTTTAAATTTAAATAGCGTACAAAACTAATTTTTTTGAAGTAGCGAAAGTCATAAAACTACCTGGCTCTAGGTTACAATACTGTGATATGTGAAATGTTTCCATTAGAAGCTCTGAATTTGGCCTCCTCGATAGGTATACAAAAAAGCAGTTCTGAATTTGGCCTCCTCCATAGGTATACAAAAAAGCGGTTCTGATATGTAACGAATTAAGACGATCATCATTTAGAACCAACAAAAGCTTACATCCATATATACCAATTTTTTTTTTATACGAAATTAGGTCGGCAAACAGGCGTACGGCTCACCTCATAAGCGATGACCGTAGCCTATAGATGCCTGCAACATTAATAACCTTACAACCAATCCCACCAGGAGCTCTGGTCACCTTACTCAACACACGACTACAACATACAAAAGGGCGTGAAATTGTAATCAAATAATAGTCCGTCACCATTGCATCTCCGGCTCTATGGATCGATTCCCCCGCGTATTAGCATATCATAATGGAGTTATTGCCACAATATATATCCCGCGTGCACTTAATCCGTATATATTTTGATAACAATCGCTATTGATTGTTACTTACAGTAATTGCGTTGCTCCGAGCGTGAAATCTATTTACGATTGTCTCTTGTTGAAATTCTATTATATTATCTCAGACGTGACGTCATTAATATTGTATACTTATCGCCAGTTTCGGTAAACAGCCATCGGTATGTATTATCCGTTAAATCCCTACTAACATTGTAGGGTTGTAGAGATTGTGAGTTAATTTCACGATTCGATGTATAGATTATAATTATATTATTATACAAGGTGATAGGAAAGACTTGTTGAAAAGTTGAAAGAAAGGTTGCTTGTCGATCTTGCGATCTGTAAAACGCTTAAAGTTTAAATAGTCTTTTCTTTTCTGTTTATAATTTTTAAGCACGTTAAGCCGTCGGTCCCGGTTGTTATCATGTACACCTGATGGCGATCGTTACTCATAGTAGGGAATATATCCGCCAACTCGCATTGGAGCAGCGTGGTGGATTAAGTTCTGATCCTTCGCCTACATGGGGAAAGAGGTCTATGCCCAGCAGTGGGATATTACAGGCTGAATCGTCGTGATCGATCACACTTTTCGTACATTAGATAAATACATACAGTGTCTCATATATGCACTATACATATATGAGACACCGGTATGCTTGAAAATATCCAGAAAATTCTAATAAAAATGTCTTCATGACACATACCGAGAAGATTGCTATTTATTGACAAAGATGGAGTAGCCCTTTTAAAGGCTCACGAAGTCGCTGTTTCGTGTTCAGTCATGCACTTGAAACTTACTAATCGTTTTAAAATTGTTTCTTTGATGTTCGTCAGTAACTGTCATAAACGTTGCCCTTATTATTTACGGCAAATACAGTAAATATAACTATGCTGTTGTAGAAACGTCTGGTAACTAAGCTGTTAAAAGATCTTTAATGTATTCTTATTGGAGTATACTTCTTAAGAAACTGTATAAGCTGTAAGCTAAGACGGAGGGACGCTTTGCAGCGCTTTTTGCTGTTTATCTATACTAATATATAAAGCTGAAGAGTTTGTTTGTTTGATTGTTTGTTCGTTTGTTTGTTTGTTTGAACGCGCTAATCTCAGGATCTACAGGTCCGATTTGAAAAATTCTTTCAGTGTTAGATAGCCCATTTATCGAGGAAGGCTATAGGCTATATATCATCACGCTAAGACCAATAGGAGCGTAGCACCAATGAAGAATGTTTTAAAATCGGGCTTTTTTTCCTTTTGAGAGCTTCCGCTGCGTAAACGGCAGAATTGGTCCTATTCCACGCGGACGATGTCGCGCGCAGAAGCTAGTGTAAGATATAGGTTTAATAGTAAACCAGACAAGGCGTTTGCGCAACGGTCACAGCACTGGTTTGTGGCTGTTGCGCTGGCGGTTGCGGGTTTGATCCCCGCACATGACAAACATTTGTATTGGCCATACAGTTGTTTGCCATGGTGTAGGTGTTTGTGTAGTACTTGTGGGTCTCCCCATCCCGCCTCGGAGAGCATGTTAAGCCGTTGGTCCCGGTTGCTATCATGTATACCTGATAGCGATGGTTACTCATAGAAGGTAATAATTATATCCACCTACCTGCATTGGAGTAGCGTGGTGGATTAAGCTCTGATCCTTCTGCTACATGGGGAAAGAGGCATATGCCCAGCAGTCGGATATTAAGCGTATGTATAATAGTAAACCATATTTTACCGTACAGATATGAGCGTCGTATAACATTATCATGGAATGTAGCTAAAAAATTAACAATGGAGATTCAGTCGCCTTTCAAACGGAGGAGGGCTGGATCAAAACACATCCACACCCGTTGAACATAATAACCCCCTATTTTGTTAGGAGTTTAATAAATAATAGTTTAAAAAATCTAAAAAACACGCCTTTATAAATAAACTAAACTAAAAAGTAGAAAATTGACTATTGTGCCAAAGCGTTAGGATAATGGAATAATTTTATAAAATTAGTGTATTGTCATCGGTCCTCGATAAGTCTACCAAGTTTAAATGAAATCTGAACGTTAGAAGCTGGTCAAAATGAAGTCCAAAGGAGTCGGTTACAATCATATTAACAAACATACAGGTGAAGCTAATAAAATAAATAAATAAATATATACACAATACACACACGGTCGTCTGTTCCTAAAGTAAGCAACTTAATGCTTGCTGACTATGACTATGCTGTTATAGGTAACAGCCGACTGGTCTAGCTACATTTTTTTTACGATAAACATACTTATAAATAATACATATATATATAAATATATAAATAAATATGTTTATAACACCCAGACTCGAGGTGGGAATCGAACCCACAACCCCCGGAACAGAAAGCAGGATCACTAAAAACTGCGCCAACGGGCTAGTCAATAATAAAAAGCGTGTAAAAAAGCGTACATCGTAGCTATGTTAGAGACAGACAAAAATAAATTGTTTTTTGTCGGCTGTGATACGGTGATACCGCGTGCTAAACACAGAGGTTTTGTCTCTCATGTTGTAATAAAATTAACACAGCCTTTTAATAAATGGCCTCAATATATCACAGGTATGTGATATATATTAGTTTAATGTAACGCCTCACTTAAAATGTAATTGCATTCTTTTATACACAGCATATTGTTATCAACGTTAATGATATTGTAATCAATAAAATTTCGAATGTGTTGAGTGCAAAATTTAACAGTTAGGTGTACCTATTTGTTTTTTAAGAAACGAAAATTAAAGAATAAATAAAAAATATGTTATGTACATAGCAACAGTGTTTAAGGTTTTATTATACACTAGCCGACCCGTGCCCACTTCGTTGGGCGTTATAATCCATTTCACATAAGAAGGGTACGGTGAAATTTGATATGTTCCAATACACTCTCACTATTTTCAGCAAATCAGATAAATATAAATGTTTTAAAATCACCAATTAATTTCTTAGGCAAATAATAATGCTTGATTAGATTGAATTGTTGACACGGCACGTCAGAGGGCGCAGGTTCAAATCCTGCTGATTTAACATCTTTATATATTTTTATCTTTTTCCTTTTATCTTGTCACTCCTGAATAGTGTAGCTTTCTGTTAGCGAAAGAATTTTCATGATCGGATCAGTATTTGCGAAGATTACCCCGTATATACAAACAAAGTTATAAACTTTACCTCTTTATAATATTAGTATAGATTGTAATATAGAGGCTAAGTCAACAGTAAGTAATAATTGGTTCTGAAAAAATCCCTAATCTATACTAATATATAAAGCTGAAGAGTTTGTTTGTTTGTTTGTTTGTTTGAACGCGGTAATCTCTGGTTCTACTGGGCCGATTTGAAAAATTCTTTCAGTGTTAGATAGCCCATTTATCGAGGAAGGCTATAGGCTATGTATCATCACGCTAAGGCCAATAGGAGCGGAGTCCACGCCGACGAAGTCGCGCGCAGAAGCTAGTCATATTATAAATGTGAATGTAAGTTTGTTTGTACCGCTTTTTCGCGAAAACTGCTAAACCGATCATCATGAAACTGTTCACATAATTATTCCTGGAGGTATTAGAAGTAACATTGGATACTTTTTTATAAAAAAAATTCAATGAACGTTAAAGCTAATTTTATTATAAGTATGAATGAAAGTAGGTACATAAAGAGAGTTATAATTATGTGCGAGTATTTACAACGCTATCCGTACTTATTTGAACAAAACGTATTTTTAAGAATAGAGTAGGTTTGACAGATAGATTATAAAATTTTTATATAAAAAAAAGAATTAACAAAAAAAGAAACTGAAATAAACGAAACGTTAATAATTTTTTTAATAATCAAACTTCTGTATCAATGTAGATGAACCTAAAAAAATAAAAGATTTGAAAAGAAAACTTTTTTGTTAAAAAATACACGCTTAACAAAATACATTTAAGTTCGCACTCCAAACGACATAAGGAAAAAAGGACGTCACAATTTAAGTGACCCTCGACTTATCTATTGAAAGTTCAGAACCAACTCAGAGTATGGAGGTCCGAGATTAGTGGGCAGTGGCGTGTGAAATCAAATCTCTCAGCTTTCATCAAGTTACGAACGTACAGCGTTAGATAATTATTATTATAACATTTAAATATATGTTTATGTTTCAATCGATATGTAAGCAAAGAGAAAATAATTGTGTGTAAACCAATTTTAAGAGTTCTTTCATTATCATCATCATCATCATCATTTCAGCCTATCGCAGTCCACTGCTTGACATAGGCCTCCACAAGTTCGCGCCAATAATGGCGTGAACTCATGTGTTTTACCCATAGTCACCACGCTGGGCAGGCGGGTTGGTGACCGCAGGGCTGGCTTTGTCGCACCAAAGACGCTGCTGCCCGTCTTCGGCCTGTGTACTTCAAAGCCAGCAGTTGGATGGTTATCCCGCCATCGGTCGGCTTTTTAAGTTCCAAGGTGGTAGTAGAACTGTGTTATCCCTTAGTCGCCTCTTACGACACCCACGGGAAGAGAGGGGTGGCTAAATTCTATGCCGTAGCCACACAGCAAAGCAGTTCTTTCATCATTCATCATCATTTAAGACTTATAAAAGCGGAATATTAACTGTAAATGTGAACGTATAGTTCCACCACGAAGGAATTCTTAAGGTAAGCAGCTATCAGATGGTCAAATCTAGATGCTTCTGGTGTTGCAGGCGTCTATAACGGTTTGCCGTCTAAGGGTGCGTTCCCACCTTGTCGTGACGATTAATTATCTTTTTACGACTGTCGTCTCTAGCTGTTCCCACTATAACGATTGTTTGTCGTCAATTTTTTTTATCTTTTAGTGACTGTCGTGCTAGCCGTTCCCACTGTCACGACAATCTGTCGTCACTGCAAAAGTGTCGTAGACGACAGTAAATTGTGTCGTACTATATGTGAACACCTCCATTTAAACATATGAGCCACGACACTTAAAACTACACGATTATCTGTCGTCACGACAAGGTGGGAACGCGCCCTAAGTTGTACATATAAAAAAAAAAAAAAAACTAAAAAGCATTATTTAATACAAGCATGAAATGAACACAATATAAGTAATATGTCAAATTCTGTAATTTAGATTAAAATTAAAATATCTGCCCACGTCTGCAATTTTCTTACAAAAAACATCTAAAATAAAATAAAAAGTTCCTTGTTTACTTTCTTTTACGCTTTTACTTTTGCGTAAAATGTAATAACCCCTTTAAGACAAATAAATATCGAACACTTTTTTTTAAAGTAAATCTATATATATAAAAGAGATTTCCACCCATTGACTCATCACGATATCTCTGGAACCATAAGGCGTAGAGACTTGAAATTTGGTAGGAATATTCCTTTCGCCAAGTAGAGGTCAGCTAAGAACGGATTTTACGAAATTCCACCCACAAGAGGGGGTTGCGTGGGTTAATAACATAAATGGCAAAACAACGTTTACGAGGTCAGCTAGTTTAATAATAAGAGCATATAAAACTTCAAAAACATCAACCATTTCTTTGTCAAATTCAGTCGATACAGTTTATGAGACTGCGCCCTTTTAGAGCTTGCTAGACTATGAATATTTTGATATTTTTAGATCAGCCTACGGCATTCTTATGCCTAATTTTGTTTTCTATCCTTTCGATACTTTTGACTTAAGGCAACAATATTAAATGTGTGTATATTGTTATATATTATATAGAGAAGATTTATTTGTTTATTTTAACGCAATATACTAAGAGATTATTTTAGGGAACTTTGAAGCATTAATTGCTTGAAAAAACACTAAATAAAATAAAGGGATTAGTTAGCTTATAATCATAAAAAAGTAATAAAATAATGTTAAGCATTTTCCTTGGATATGATTCTTATAAAAATTAAAAATACTAAAGAGCAAATAAAAAATGAATAAAATAATTAAGAGAAAAATACTTTTTGAAGAGAGATTTGATAAAAATAAATGTTTATTATATTATTTGATTCAATGACAAAATAATCAAAAGAGTATAAGAAAGATTTTATCAAAATCATCTTAGTTGAGGCACCAATAATGCAACTACAATACAATTTTGTAATATATTAAAATGTGAAATTGCTTTTAATTTGGACGACAATTTCTTATCGTCGATCGTACTTCTAAATGTAATTACAGCACCGTTTGAGTGTGAAATCAAAGACGAGGATATACCCTTAACGCTACGAAGTTACGGCTCTTAGGGTGAAACGGTGTATAGTACAAACCCATTGAATTAAATAGCTGTCCTTCAAATTAGGACCCAGGAAATATTGTGATCCTCTCCTTTAATGTTAGATGATACAAATATTTATAATTGAAAAGTGAGAGTATTCAGTAAAGTAGCTCTACGTAAGAAAGGTACTTACAATACGTTCTGGTGTAGAGGTTAAAATGTTAATTAAAATACTTTTTTTATTCACTGTTGGGCATAGAATTATCAATTATTATTATCTCAATTGCAATGGAACGGACTTAGCTTGGCGTCTCTCTTAAAGATAGGATCAGAAATGAAAATCTGCGAGAGAACGAAAGTAACCGACATATCTCATAAATCAGCAAGTTGAAGTGGTAGTGACTGGTCCTCTGTGTCGCAGGACCGAGCAGCCTTACCCTGGTGTGGAGACCGCGTGTTTGCAAACGCAGTGTGGTACGCCCTCCGGGACGCTGGGCTAGATGACATTTTTTTTTTTTTTTTTTTTTATACCACGACGGTAGCAATCAAGCATACGGCCCGCCTGATGGTAAGCGGCTACCGTAGCCTATGGACGCCTGCAACACCAGGGGCATCACATGCGCGTTGCCGACCCTTCAAAAACCTATTTACTCCCCTCTTGAAGGACCCCATACTGTAGCATTGTGGGAAAACCTCGGCAGGGAGTTCATTCCACAGCCGAATGGTCCGTGGGAGGAAGTTCCTCTGAAACCGAACTGTACGGGACCATTCGGGCTGACATACGTAAGATTGGCGAAGGAGGCTGGATAAGGATTTTTTTTGCGCGAATTTGGGGAGGGCTATGTCCAGCAGTGGACTGCGATATATCGCCTAAATATAATATAAGCCTATAGGCTTAAGTAGTTAAAAGTAGTTGGGACTAGTTCTCTTTCTTCATGCAGGAGAGGAATCGAAGCTTAATCCAAACTGCTAGATTGCGGGTAGGCGGATATGTATATCTATATACGCAGTAAGTCAATAAAAGGAACTAAGAATATAATATAGTTTTCAATGTTAAACTATACTGCAGTCTATTTTGGTCACAAATATATTAACGGCATCTACGTCACGGCAAATAAAAATAAAATCACTTTACGTATAAACTTGATACATCCTACGCTACTTCTAAAATACTGTAACAAGAATAAGTAACAAAGTACATCAACTTAGTCTAAACAAGGGATAACACGGTCTTCCACTCCGTACGAGAATTGAGCTCACATTCAAAATTATATTAGGCGTTTATCACATTTAGATAGTTAATATAGATTCGGAATGGCGTCCGTAACTACCAAAACTATAGTTGTAGAAGTCGAATCTTCCGCCACGCTATTGTTAGTCGAAACAATTGTCCTCTATTGTACTTCGTTATGTAATTAATTTTGGAATCTATAGCAATCCTTATGCAAATTAAATTCTTATGTATCTGTACGCAAAACTGTTTTTAAGCAACTTAAAGAAAGAAAGAATAAACTTTATACCTTTAATTTGACATAACCTTTTATTTGACACATACAACACAAAAAATATATGACAGGATTAAATACACAAAAGGTCAAAAAGGCAGTCAGCTCAGCATGTGCGACTGCACTAATGGCTGACGCGCTGATTTTCAGCTGACGAACTTCAAAAGGAGTTTCCCAATTCGACAGTATTGTTTATGTGTGTTACCTCATAACTTTTTACTGGGTGTACTAATTTTGATGAATCAGAGATTAGCCGGAACAAACAGACAAACAGACAGACAGACAAAAATTGTATAAAATGCTATTTTGGTATATGTATCGTGTACATCCATGTGCATTTAGTACAAATCGGTTATTTTTATATTACAAATAGACACTCCAATTTTATTTATTTGTATAGATTATAACTATTTCAAGGTCACCTCGTTTGAATTATCGTTAAAACACGGGCAAAATCACGAGACATTACTCGTAAATATGGATCGTAACGGGGGCTTTACACGCTACGGTAAATTGTAACAATTTATTGAACGATTTATCGCTCCAACAAATCGAAAGAGTAGAGCACTGTTCGCTCCAACTCCAATCCCAATAAATCGCTACAATCTCCCGTTTACACACAACGATAAATTGTAACAATCTGATCGTTACGATAAATTGCTCCGACTTATCGTTGCGTGTAAAGCCCGCTTAAAATAAAGATTAGAATATTCAACAATCTAGTACCTTCTACGAGTGTTCCGTACACACGGCCGCTGTCGAGAGCTCTCGCTCGAGAGAGACTCGAACGGGCTCTGAATTAACAGTTTAGAGACCCTGCGATCTTTCCACGTTCGTTTCTTCTGCTTGTTGAGAAAACAACCTGTGACGTGCGAGGAGCAAAGGTCAAATAAGACATATAACTACGCGTCCTGATTTCAATCGATTCTAGTAGAAGGTATATAGAATTTTTTTTTATAAACGGAGTAACGCGAATATGCACATATATATTTATTATGTATGTACATATATGTATATATATTTTTAATCACACACACTTTTTAATATTTTAAGTATATACATATTGATACATGACTTTAAAATAAATAGATATATTTATACTAATATAATAACTTTACACGTACAATTACCTTGACAATAATACACAACGCAACTGTATTGTACAATCATCTCATTCCTGATATTAACAGCTGAGAGAACTCCCGACAGAACATCGCTACACCGCTGGCAAGGTAAAGTGTGAAAGGATAAGCTACTCGTATTTTAAAGATGTTTGGCAAATTTTAAAGTTCTAACATAAACGTGAAAAAAAAACGTGATAAAAAAATCGTCAAAAAATTTATAATATCTGACCAACCCTACCACCAATACCATACCTTTTTTTTAACGCGGTGAAAATCCATCATGGATACCCTCCGGCGCGGGGGCACCTGAGGGTTATGTCAGACTCCTACTGACCAAAAACCATCCACGTGTGAGCAGAGATCCGCCTGAGTGGGGCGAGATGGGGGCGCGTTAGCAATCTCCATCCCGCCCCGGCGGTTGGCTCGAATGTAAACATCCGGGCCCCGGCACCCAGAGGGGCGGCACCCACAAGACCACCCCTCCCGACGACGTGGGATCTCAAGCCAGCCGAGGATCCCCCGACCCCCAGCCGGCCACCCTACTTAGGGGACGCTCAACCGGACCAGTCTACCGTCTGCAGAATGGGGACACATGTCCAGGAGCGTCCCCCCCTCCAAGTCAGGCAGACCTGACCTCCAACGCCCGGCATCATGGCGTTGGGGGTCAGGCCTGCCCGACCTCCAACGCCGGATCGCACCGAGTAACCGAGCAAAGCTACAGGGAGCCCAGCACAACCCGGTAACTACCCCAAGGGTCCGCCGGACTGCACCAACAACCGAGCTTAAAGCTCCAGGGAGCCAGCACAGCCCGGCCCTCACACATCACGTCTGCCAGATTGCACCAGCAACCGAGCAAAGCTGCTCCAGGGAGCCAGCACAACCCGGCCGGCAAACCGCGCTTTCGCGCTACAGGGCGGGCAAGCGACACCCCGTCACTCCAGTGCGCTCACGGGTCGAGCAGTACCCGGAGCGCACCCTGCGAGTCAGTCGTTAGCCGCGACGAGCAGCAGTACCGCGACTGCGATACTGCTGCCCGTCCCGTTGCCCAGGGTGCACCACGAGGAGGTGACCGACATGCACCCCACCAATACCATACCTGGTCCAACAGCGTATCAGACTTTATAAAAAAAAAAAAACAGTTTTTTAGCGCGTTACGTTGGTTGGTGTTTGTATATTACAGCCAAAATAAAATTTAATAATATAGACTGCATTACGAGTTCCGAATTCAATACCTATTAATTGAAAGAAGTTTTATCATAAAAATATCGTTATTGTGAAATGATACTTCTTCGTGTTTGTATGGTTCATTCAAACTATTAGATTTCATGAAACAATATAGTTTTGGTTTTTTTTTTTTATATACAATTAGATCGGCAACAAGCGTACGGCTCACGTCCTGATGGCAAGCGAAAGCCAAGCAAGAATTCTCTCCTATAGGTACATTTATGTGTTTCTATCTTTATTGTGACGCATTTTCGTTTCATCGAGTTTCAAATCCAAAAGATTATAAAGAAGTTTCACTTCAAGAAGAAAATGTTATAGAAATAAGTCTAGTACTTTAATATGGCATACGTTGTAAGAACGAAGTCACAAAATATTGTAAGTTACGACTCCATCGGGCTCCTTTTGTTAGGTTAGGCCGCACAAGGAAACGGTCGGCCAACGTTTTGTAAATATCGTTTAGATGGCGGCGTTACACTATAATCGTTTCTTATAAGCCTTCATTATTGTTACGATTTGTGTTGTTTAATTGAAAATTATTTGTACAATAATTATTATTAAAGTACTCTTACGTACGTACTCTGTGAAAGTTATGTCTAAATGATTTTCATAACAGAATGATTCAAATTGATCCAGCTGTAAAAAATAAAATAAAAATAGGATAAGTTAACACGTGTCTCGGCTAATCACAAATATATTGAAACACTAGCTGCTGCCCGCGACGTCTGCGTCATCGTCTGCGTGAACGCTATACAGCAAATAAAGGTTCACTGCTCGTTCCCCGTAGGTGATAGCGTGATAATGTGTAGCCTATACCCGACTTCCTAATAATATTCGTGCCAAATTTGACTTTACTTACTTGTACTTTTTGAGTTTATCCCGGACATACATACAGACAAACAGACAAAAATTCTAAAAACTATATTTTTGGCTTCCGTATCGATTGTAGATCACAGCCCAAGTATTCTTTTAAAAAAATATTCAATGTACAGTTTTGACTCTCCTACCATTTTATTATATGTAATAAAGATAAATTAAGAGATACAAAATAAAATTATTAAATTAGAAAATTTTGTTGGTTTCTATTGCAGGTTCTAACACTGTCGAAGCACCAACAAATAGTTCAAAGGAACCCGTGCGAAGCCGGGCTGAGTCGCTAGTTTACTAAATAAAAGAAAATGTTATATAATATCATTTGGTATTAAAGTACAGGCATTATGTTACTTTAGAAAAAAGTTAACGTGTGTACGTTTAGTAAAAAAAAAAAACAAGGATTTAAGTATAATATCCTAGAGGCATTATGTACTTATGTTTTCAAGAAAATTAATATTATTTTACTCTATCACGTTATGCATTGCATACAAATATTTCATGACTGTTTACAATTGCGGAACTATTAATATTAATATGCTGTTTAACACATTCAGTGCCATTGACACGCCTAGCGTGTCCACACTAATTCTTATCTGCATGCCGCCAGCACGCCGGGCGTGCTCACCGTTTTTCATCTATATCTCAAAGATTAGACAATATTATTGTCCGAAAGACTCTGAGCATAAACTTTCTGCCGTAAGCTAAAGTATTCTGAAGTGGTTCCAGGATCTGATATTTTTTTAAGGTTCATCAAAAATAATCTATTATGTAATGCCGCGAACATACCAGGCGTGTTCATCTCCAGCAGTTCTCAATCTTTTATATTATTAGGTCAATTTACTACATTTATAATGCCAATAATAAAATATAGAATATTTTTTATAAGTTATCATTTATTTTATTCCTTGGCACTTAGGTTGAACAAAAAAGATAAAATAAATTGCATAAAATATTTACCTATAATGTACCCCTTTAGGTACCTAATTATAAACGCTTATCAGCTGTTGTGTAACTCGGATCTGTTTCCTTCTCTCTCTTTCACCAATATCTTTTCATTCATCGGAAGAAGACAAAACCCTGCCCAGGATCTATTCCAATGTTATAAAGCTGAAGAGTTTGTTTGTTTGGTTGAACGCGCTAATCTCAGGAATAACTGGGCCCATTTGAAAAAATCTTTCGGTGTTTGATAGCACATTTATTGAGGAAGGCTATAGGCTACTTTTTATCCCTAAAAAGTAAATGGTTCCCGTAAGACGTGGGTAAAACCGCGGGGCACTGCTAATATTAGATACGTTTGGCGATCGTTTATAAATAAAGTCCCTAGTAGGAATACCATTTACTTCAGTTGCTTGCCAATTATTTTTTTGGTAATAAAACAAACCCGAGTGTCATAAAAAGATTAGGTGAGCCGCACATTGGGACGTTACCATGCCTGCCGTAAGGTCTGTAACAGAGAGCGCAACAGGCGGCGTCCTATTCCCACGTTTTATTGCACCACGGGCAGCAAGTCTTTAACATTAGTATAGCTCCTTACATCAGTGTTCGAAGTGTTCGACATCGGATGTTTCCTACGATCTCTTCCTTTCACTGGATTTACGTTTATACTTACGAAGACCCCGGCTTGTGTTATTGGACCCTGTGATTGCTTTTGCAAAGACCCCGGCTAGTGTTATTGGACCTTGTGATTTCTCTTGCATAGACCCCCGCTTGTGTTATTGGACCTTGTGATTACTCTTGCAAAGACCCCGACTAGTGTTACTTTTGTGATTGTTTTTACGACGAGCTCAGCTTGTCCTTGTGAAGAATTTGGTATCCTTACCGGCTTCGCTAATTACTTCGCTTAAAACGGTGGTAAGTTAAATTATACTCTTATTATAAATGTGAAAGATACCTACATAGTTCGTTTCATTAACGTGAAAAATAATAATCTTAACAAATACAGTGTAAACTCCAAATAACGACACTGAAGGGACTGTGCATTTTATGGCGTTATAGAGAGGTGTCGTTAAATGGAGAGAAGAAAAATCAGAATTCTAAAAATATTTCAGACTAGTTTTAGTAGTTATGTACACAAAAACAATCTTATTTAATCTTATTGGGTATAGTCTGTTATTTTTGTATGACGTCTTTTGCTTTTACTTCGCCATGTTTACAGTTTGAAAGTTTGTGAGCAACTGAGGTCTGACAAAAATGATACCGTATAGATAATGCATGACATGTATACGACATCAACGCATTGGGTAATAACCTGTAATGTTGGTGTAAGTGTTTATAAATAAATAAATGACGCCTATTTATTAGTCATGGTCAAAAACAGTAGATACACGTGCAAGCAATCCCAATTTGAAAACAAAAGAATGAATTTCTTAGAAAGTTCGGTTTGCATGGTGCCGACTGTCGAGATTATAGTGGGCTAGGATAATAAAACGACAAAAAAACGTACACAGCTGCGCAGTTTTTATAAATTTTAGCAACTTACAAGGTATTTTACGTCGTTATTGAGAGTGAGTGTGACGCTATGTAGAGTGTATCATTGTATGGTAGACAAACTAAACCAACCAAAGTCAATTGATTTCGATGCTTTAGAGAGTTTGTCGTTAAATCGAGTGACGTTACATGGAATTTACACTTGTTGTACGAGTTTACACTGTATAATAAATTCAATAGATACATAATTTGTTTGTTTCATACACTTTAATCGGTCCAAACATTGCGAGTTTTGGCGGGATACTTTAAACGTATTGTATTTGTACACACAATTTGTACACTGCAACTTTAATCATTTTCTGTCATATTAATAATATTTTGATGACTTTTGATATTTGAAAAAATGATTTTACATTTTAGGTAATGGATCCAATCGACAATTCTATGCCATCTTGCTCATGGGAAGACCCAAATTGGGTTTACCATGGGATAGAAGAAACTTTAGGAGCTATGGTAACTCTGGAATCAACTCCTCCAAGAGATGAACCAACTTCGTGTTTGACTGACGCTGAGCTCTATGGCATACTCTGTGACAATATTATTGACGAAATGGAAACAGATGAATCCGAACCGGAACCAGAACCCGAACTGGAAGTGCAGAACATTGAAGAAGTACCTGCTATTAATGTACCCGATCGTGAATGGTGCCCAGGTAATCCTTGTGATTATCCAGTAATACCATTCACGCAGACTCCAGGCCTCAAAGAAGATATCGTCGATACACCCATTGGCTACTTTGATGCTATATGCAATATGGAGTTACTTCAATTGCTAACAGATTGCACTAACAATTACGGTGAACGCGAGAAGTCGTCAGCTAGTGCGGACAAAAGTAGAAGTAAATCGTGGAAGGCAATAAGTTGTGAAGAGTTGAAACTGTTTTTTGGCCTACTTCTTCATATGGGTTTTATAAAACTAAATAGATTATGTGATTATTGGAAACAAGATATTTTTTTTAATCAGCCAATATTTTCATTGACGATGGCAAGAAATAGGTTTTTACTTATTTTAAGAATGTTATGCGTTAGTATAGGAGAAACAGCAACAAGTTATAGCAAAATCAAAAATATAATAGATTTTTTTAACAAAAGAATGTCAGAATTATATTACCCAACAAAAAATATTGTTATTGATGAGTCAATGATGCTTTGGAGAGGTAGATTACGCTTTAGGCAATATATGAAAGGAAAAAAAAATAAGTATGGTCTGAAGTTCTATGCACTAGCTGACCAGTCTGGGGTAATATTGAAACTGCACCTGTACGGCGGTGCGTCTGATGTTATTGTGGGAGGATTAAACCACGTTAACAAAGTGGTAATGCATTTGATAAAAGAATATTTAAATGTAGGGCACCATTTATTTATGGATAATTTTTATACAAGCGTTAATTTGATAGAAGATTTATACTATAAGAATACTTATTGTACAGGAACACTACGAAAATTTCGAAAAAATAATCCTCAATTAGTTGTAAAAACAAAATTAAAAAAAGGTGAATTGTGTATACAACATAAAAATAATGTGTGTATAATTAAATGGTTGGATAAGAGGGAAGTCATGGCGATCTCTAGCAAATACAAAGGCAACTTTAACATTATTACTAATCGAAGGGGGCAAAGTAAAGCAAAACCAGAAATGATAACAAAATATAATAAAAATATGAATGCAATAGATAAGCATGACCAAATGCTATCATATTATACGTGCGAGCATAAATCTTTGCGGTGGTATAAAAAAGTTATCATTCACATCATGCAGATCGTCATGATCAACTCTTATTTCCTGTACAATGAGTATTCAACTCGAAAATTAAGCTTATATGATTTCCGATTAAGCGTCATAAAATCCATCGTGGAACCCTACATAGAACGGGAACAACAAATCCCATTACATAGACAGGTACATTGCTTGATGAAATTGGAAAAAAATTATCACGGAAAAACCAAACGAAAAAGATGCGTACATTGCTGGAGAACAAAAAAAGGAAGAGTAATGTCGCTATTTGGTTGCGACACCTGTCCGCAACAGCCAGGCTTGTGCATGGAATGTTTCAGACCGTATCACAAATATTAAGTGGTACTAAACTTATTCATAGATACCTACTGATTAAGTAAGAGTTGTACTCCACTTATCAAAAAAAAAATTTTTCCAATGTGCATTTGATCAAAGAAAAGGACAATTTCTATTGATAATTATTGTATAATATTGTTGGTCTAATTACGTTGATTTTTTAACATTTATCTTTAACATAAGTAGTAACTATAATATTGTACACACAATAAGTGCTTTAATAAAGACGTTGATTTCTCAAATCACTATTATTATTTCAATTGAAATCACAACCCTTAGGAACTCAATTTCTTTCCTCAAGAGAATCATAGAAACCTTTTAAACAATCAAGGCAACTAATTTCTCACTTTTCTTTAAAAATATCAATGATAGCTTTCATTTTATCGTAACGAACGCGACCGTGATAATTTGCTAGCTCGCATGCTACAACACTTCCGAAATATTCATTGCATCGAATTTCAATATTAGTATTGTTGTTACAAGTCAACCCTGGTTCAGTCATGGTACCAATTTCTTTATATTTAGTAATTGTTGGTCTTCCGTCAGTCATGGTGTTTACATCCTTTTTGTCATATTCATCCATTTGTTGCGAATATGTCCATTTTTGGGAGTAAGGTACATCTTGTAGTTCTGTAAATATATCTTGCGATGAGTTCGGTGAGCTTGATGCGTTCGCGATGTATTCTGAAAGCAAATAATGATCAACAATTATTTAAAGTCGTATAAAGTGGCTATAACTTTTAATAAATGTCATTTTTATCAATACGTCACAATAAGTGCACTAAAAGTTTTAAGACAAGATAAGAGAAATATGTTATCGGCTCACCTCCTACTTTTGGGCGTTTTTGTGAGGGTGGGCTATCTGCTTGCGTCGCATCATCATCATATTCCACTGTTTCTTGCACATATTTTGTTTTCCCTAAAAAATCATAAATAAGTAACCAAAGGTTGAAATTCACTGATCAAATTACGATAAATACTTACCTTGGAATCTACTAACTGCCATAATTTAACTTTCAAAAGCACAAACACTGCTAAAAACAAAATATCTCTTCAGTAACTCGAGAAAGACTGATCAATAAACACGGTTGAAGCCGAAATAACGCTTTCTTTGATTTTACCTCTTAACAGTGCCGGTGAACACGCCTAGCGTGCTACGTAATTCCATCCTGCAGTGCCGCGAGCACACCTAGCATGTTTGCGTTTTTTATAGGGCGGCATCGCTGGGAAGTATTAGAAAATCGTGGTGGCATTGAATGTGTTAAATGCTTACCTATTTCAAATATTGAGAACGGAATGTCTTTGTATATTAATAATTATGTATTCGCTGGTACAATTGTTATTGCTTGTAGTCACACAATGCTCATTATTATATTTGAATTGGAATTGTAGCTTTAATTTACGAAAAAAGGGATGTTTCATGGTGTTAGTCATCTGTAATTTTAATCTCTGTTAAAATACATGTCATAATATTTTGAATATGTATAATTGTATATTATTATAGACGTTATAGAAGTTTACATACGTTCACACTCATATATTAGATTACATACTTACACATATACAATATACACCTATATAATTTTATCAATCCATATTCAGGGCTGAATGTTTGACTGTTTATGCTTTGATTTTCAGAGTTTCCAAATCAGTAGTAGAATATGAATTCTACAGAAAGTCATTGAGCGTGACGTGTTTATTTTTTTTTTTTTTTTTTTTTTTTTTTTTTTTTTTTTTTTTTTTTTTTTTTTTTTTTTTTTTTTATTACTGTGCCCCCGGACGTGATCCGAGACTTTAGCTACAATTTTTTCCTACTCTTATTTATTTCTGTTTCTTGTATATATTTGTTCATATTTTTGTATTCCCAGGATCTTACAATCTATTACACTTTTTTGTTACTATCTTACAACAAAGTTTCAAAATCTTAGTCTAGTACTAATCTTCCTACTTACGTAAATTTATCATTCTCGAACTCAACCTATGGAGGCTACCGTTTAGGTATATCATAGTTATTTATTACACTTATGGCTTATCTATAATACTTATTTACATTTCTATGCAAAATTTCATTAATTTTTACATAAAAAAAAAGAAAAACATACCAACTTATTACTAGTCCTGCTTTATATTCTATTTGTTAATGTTATGCTAAATATATTACACAATATTAAGACAACATTATTTACTAGGTCTTATTCCTATTATTAACTACTATTGTTACTTTTTTACAGTACTGCAGGAGCAGTTCTCTGCTATCATTTTCTTGAATAACTTTATGCATTGTTTCTCTTTCTAATTTTACACCTATTTGAATTTCCAGTTGCAACCTCTCATAAGCGAAGATCGGGCACTCCAGAAGGACGTGGAAGACAGATTCCGGACAACCAGGGTCGCAGATGCACGATGGACTCTCCTTACACTTGAACCTGTGCAAGTATTCGGAGAATCCACCATGCCCCGTCAACACCTGGGTGACAAATCTGTCTACCTTTATTTTACGCGTGATCCCATATGCGGCTATCGCGTCAGGGAAGAACACTTTGGTGACGCCAGCCGTTTCACCATCACGATACCGCTGGTTCCATTCATCAAGCGATTGCATACGGATGCTCCGCTTGATGAATGAAACCGGGCAGCTGTCGTAGTCAAATGCGCGTTTTAGCTTCAGCGCAGCCTCCTTGGCCAGATGGTCGGCACGCTCATTTCCCTCTAGGCCTGCATGGGCTTTGATCCAGAACAAGCTGACACGTTTGTCCTGGAGCAGAGCCCTTCGCAGATATCCCCGCGCCTCGACGGCCAGGGGATGGAGGGCTTTCGGATTTTTAAGGGTGAGCAGTGCCGACAAGGAATCGGAGTATATCCCGACTGATCCGGCCAAGTGGTCCGCGGCCATCCGCGCCGCCCGGCATATCGCCAAGAGTTCCGCCTGGTATACCGTACAGTACGACGTCAAAGCAAGCTTGACCTAAACATTTAAAAATAAATAAAGTAGATACAATTTTAATTTTAATTTACCTTAATGATATTTGTCCAAGCAACATACAGCGTAAGCGTGCTATTTAAAAAAAACATCCATTTCTTTTTTTTGGGCTGAATATTGAAAATTTTTAGCTCCAACGCAGCAGCTCGCCGTAAATATGAAATTCGATGCGTTATCCGCAGACTGTCGTTTTTATGTTGTCGTATTATTGGCGAGTGCAGTGTCGCTGACACCAGCTCGTAAACAGTCCGCCGCTTCGAATTATATAGACTGGTGTATGATGTACTGTTCGATGTTGTGTAAAATAGAGATAAAACTATTAAACGACGATAAATGCATGTCAAGGAAAGCGGTGAAATTTTGATGTTATGATTGACTTGGTTAAAGTTCACAAGTTTATCTATATTTCGTGTCACGATGTATGTGGGTGATAAACTCCGAAACTATTAAACCAATTTTTATAAAATTTTGTAAGCATCTGTAATTTGGTCCAACTTGGGAGATAGAGTAGTTTTTATCTCAATTGGACCCGGTAGGTGAGGCTGTTTTCAGTATGTAAGCAATCAAATTTGGTAACTGTTTTCCGGGCAGGACAACGTCTGCCGGGTCCGCTAGTATCGTACATAGATAGGAATCCTTAAAAAGTAAAAGTTCAAACTAAATATTTGTCTAAGACCTTTAACGCGTAGGTCTCGTTAGGAAAGAAAAAGTTTTCTTATCATGTATTTTTAATAATAAAAACCAGAAAGTTATTTTGTTGTTACTAATTTATTTAACGAAAAAGTTTTGAAGTGAAAGTTGTGAAGTCACTGTGCTCTTTATACTGTCTTTCAATCCTTTTGTTGAGAAATATTTAATAATTTACCTTCAATGGATCTTATATCTTAGTTGTAAAGCTTATTTTCGTTTAATTTATTGTATTTACAAGTTTGTTAAGGACAACCACCTACAGATTAAGTAGCGCTGGGTAAAATGAATATCAGAATTTTAGATTCTTTTGGAAAATATTTATATTAAAAATCGGTATCTTTTTAAGCGCTCGGGCCTAGTTAAATATGTTAATATAACTCGACAACAGATCATCGATTCTCTAGTGCAGTGTGTAGTTTGAGATGCGCGTTTGTCTGTGTTTAAGTTAAGGTGAGGTAATTGATGTATTCCTGCAAAACACGTTTCTATGAATTCAGTTTTGAAATAGTAAACAGTGAAATTTTTATCTAATAAATTTAATTGATATTGTTGAGGGTATATTCTAGTTCAGGCTTTTGTCGGAAACATGATTTGATAAATTTGGCTCGATAGAATAAATTCACAAAGTTACCTCTTTTCGGGTCATTTTATTTACTATGATTGGGTTTTATTCTTAAAATAACTGATTTGATATTATAAATAAATTACCAAAATAAAGTTCATATATAACTGGAATAATTTGATCAAGTGTTTTTTTTTTAATTCCATAATTTTTTTTAATCGATTATTCAAGTGATTTTCGACCGCTTTTTTGCTCTAGCGGTATTGATGTTCAAATCCGTTATTAACTAAAAACGCGTTTTCGACTATTAACTATCTTAAGTTAACGCGTTTTTTTATACGTTTTCATAATAACACGTTTTTATAAAACTTGGCCGCAGTCTCAACGCGGAGAAATTGTCATTTTATCTGACAACCATGGGCTGGAAACTTAGAAGTTAGAACATCGGCCACAGTAAAAAATTAGCAGTGTCATCTATTAATCGTGCCCCGAAACTATTAAATTTATTAGCGACTACCAAGTCCTATCAAAAGATGTCGCTACGTTGGCACTCGTCAATTCAGCAATCCAGTACACGCATACCAATTAAATTTGCATACAAAAATAACTATTTACCTATACTTAAAAAAAAAGCATGTCACATAAAAAATTATCCTGTTTTTTTGCTTTAAGTAACAAATTAAATATTTCAATCGATATAAATTTATATCGAAACAGCACGTAAAATATATATAATTTAATTAAATGTGTGAATTGGATCATTTTTTCGTGGTTGGTATTTTAAACTTGTTTGTTGTCAAGAATTGAAAAAATATACAAATTCAGACTAGGCTGTATGGACTATAGTCTTTTGCCTTTCCCTATTGGGGATAAATTTTAAAACAACAACATTGTTTGTTGTCAAATCAAGTCAAAATAGACATTTTAAAATTTAAACTTGTTTGTATTTTAAATTTTATATTTTTATCATTGATGATTGAACGGTTGTGATATCGTCGATTTAAATGAGATCTCTCGACGACAATAATTGCACACAGCTGTTTTATTGTGATCATTGGACTTCTCAAAAAAGTTCCAAATTGGTAAATCACTACCGCGAGGCATTTTACCAATTAAAAATCCTTGCAATTCAAGTCCTTATTAATTAACTACCTAATTAATTGTCTAAAACTTATGTACACATCACTATACACACACTATATTACAGTTTCACTTTTTCAACTCACACAGTAATATCCTACCTAAGTACCTATTTACAATATTCTTAAAAACGAAGAAGTCGGTTAAAAACACAATATTTACAATAGCACGACGAATTTACGAAACGAGAATTATCTTACTATTAAACGAGCAATTCTTGTATATATATCTATATCTATACTAGTATTATAAAGAGGTAAAGTTTATAACTTTGTTTGTATATACGGGGTAATCTTCGCATATACTGATCCGATCATGAAAATTCTTTCGCTAACAGAAAGCTACACTATTCAGGAGTGACAAGATAAAAGGAAAAAGATAAAAATTATCAAAATTTTCGACACAGCAGGATTTGAACCTGCACCCTCTGACGTGCCGTGTCAACAATTCAATCTAATCAAGCATTATTATTTGCCTTAGAAATTAATTGGTGATTTTAAAACATTTATATTTATCTGATTTGCTGAAAATAGTGAGAGTGTATTGGAATTGGAACATATCAAATTTCACCGTACCGTTCTTATGTGAAATGGATATATGGATTATATTATTCATTTAAAAAAAATGTCGTTTTATCACTGTTTTTAGGCAATGAAAAAATATCATTATAATACGAAGTTTAATTTCACCATTATCAATATAGCTGTAAAATAGCGTAATTAGGAAAGCGACGGATATCAAATCGTTTTGACCCGGGTTCGAATCTCAGTCTCCAGATTATTATTTTTTTTCTTTTTTTTTAATTTCACTCGTGATTTATTATTTAAATAAAATAAAAATATAAAAATACCGAAAAAAAAAAACAAAAAATAAAATAAAAATACCGAGCTGCCCAGCTCGGTATTTTTCGGTCACCCAGGTACTTATAATATTATTTACACAATATTTACAACAGCACGACGAATGTATGAAAAGAGAATTATTATATTATTTACAATTATTATAGTACTGTAGTACAACTTGCATATCAACCAAATTATTATATTAAAAATTTAAAACGAACGAGCCATGTTTGTTTACGAAACAACGCGAACAACGTTTACGGTAAATTAATACGAGTAACGGAGTAATGACCTAAAAACGAATAATACGGGCCGACGACGCGTCTACGACTGTAATGTTATCTCGCTCTAGCCTCGCTGCAGAGCGTTGCGCGCTGTGGGAACGTTTTAGACGTTTTGCGTTTTCAGACGTTTTCGACAATTGTTTGTTGAGACGTTTTTGAGATAACGCAACGCGAAGTCAGAGTACGAATAACAAACGTTACGCGTTTTTAACAAAAAACGTGTTACACTTTGACGTTTCCGTTATTTTAACCACCACTATCTAGCGGCACTGTGCAGTGTCCTGTCGGACGTCATAGACGCTGGACGTGTGAAAAATTTTTCGATTTTTCCCGCGCAACATTTCGTATTCCGTATTTTTTAAATATTAGTATGCATTCAATATTCGTACCTACTGAAATTTGAATTCGCTATTTATAAATTTAAATTAATATATTTTGTTGCTGTTTTTGTAAAAAATACCTATTTATCTACATAAAATAAAATTGGAGTGTCTGTTTGTAATATTACGGTTTTTAACTAAATTCATATTATGTAGGTATGTATAATATACATACATTGTATATATACCAAAATAACATTTTTGAAGTGAAACTTCTTTAGGCGCATGAGGGGTAAAATTTGGTAGGTGGCGCTGCTATCGGTATGTAGGTAACTCCGAAACTACTGAACCAATTTGTATCAAAATTTGTAAGCATCTGTAATTTGGTCCAACTTGGGAGATAGGGTACTTTTTTCTCAATTAGACCCGGTAGGTGGCGCTGCTATAGGTATGTAACTCTGAAACTACTGAACCAATTTGTATCAAATTTTGTAAGCTTCTGTAATTTGGTCTAACTTGAGAGATAGGGTAGTTTTTATCTCAATTGGACCCGGTAGGTGGCGCTGCTATCGCTATGTAACTCCGAAAGTACTGAACCAATTTTTATCACATTTCGTAAGCATCTGTAATTTGGTCCAACTCGAGAGATAGGGAATTTTTTATCTCAATTTGACCCGATAGGTGGCGCTGCTATCGGTATGTAAGCAATCTTTGGTAGCTGTTTTCCGGACAGGACAACGTCTGCCGGGTCCGCTAGTTTAATATAATTATTTTGTTGCTGTTTAAGTTTTTGTAAACACTATTTATCTATATAAAAATTAATAAAAATGGAGTGTCTGTTTGTAATATTACGTCTTTTAACTAAATTCATATGTATGTATATATACACGGTACATATTACACCAAATTAACATTTTTGAAGTGAAACTTCTTTAGGCGCATGAGGGGTAAAATTTGGTAGGTGGCGCTGCTATCGGTATGTAGGTAACTCCGAAACTACTGAACCAATTTGTATCAAAATTTGTAAGCATCTGTAATTTGGTCCAACTTGGGAGATAGGGTACTTTTTTCTCAATTAGACCCGGTAGGTGGCGCTGCTATAGGTATGTAACTCCGAAACTACTGAACCAATTTGTATCAAATTTTGTAAGCTTCTGTAATTTGGTCTAACTTGAGAGATAGGGTAGTTTTTATCTCAATTGGACCCGGTAGGTGGCGCTGCTATCGCTATGTAACTCCGAAAGTACTGAACCAATTTTTATCACATTTCGTAAGCATCTGTAATTTGGTCCAACTCGAGAGATAGGGAATTTTTTATCTCAATTTGACCCGATAGGTGGCGCTGCTATCGGTATGTAAGCAATCTTTGGTAGCTGTTTTCCGGACAGGACAACGTCTGCCGGGTCCGCTAGTTTAATATAATTATTTTGTTGCTGTTTAAGTTTTTGTAAACACTATTTATCTATATAAAAATTAATAAAAATGGAGTGTCTGTTTGTAATATTACGTCTTTTAACTAAATTCATATGTATGTATATATACACGGTACATATTACACCAAATTAACATTTTTGAAGTGAAACTTCTTTAGGCGCATGAGGGGTAAAATCTGAGCGACCGGTAACGCGTCAGTGTCACGACGAGTACTTGGATGGGTGACCTCTTTTTTTTTCAATTAGATTTTTGAAGTGAAACTTCTTTAGAATCGTTGTGATTTCAAACCAGATGCAACGGAAAAACGACAGGGAAGGGCGCGCGGCGCAGCGACTTGCATGAAAAAGGATGACACATTGTAGCGTTACGCTCATTGTAGCGTTACGCTATTTATATCGTTACGCTCATTGTAGCGTTACGATATTTGTAGTTACGCTATTTGTAGCGTTACGCTCATTGTAGCGTCAGTACTTGGATGGGTGACCGCTTTCTTTTTCAACTAGTTTTTTTTAAAGTGAAACTTCTTTAGGCGCACTTAACTTGGAGAGTGAGCAGGCGTGACGAGAGCGTTACGAAAAGTGTGATTGGTCGAGGCGAACGGAAGTTGAGAGGGAGATATTTTGGTTAAGATAAAATTTGATCGACCGGAAACGCGGCAGCGTCACGACGGTCAGTTCTTGGATGGGTCACCGCTTTTTTTTCAAATAGTTTTTTTGAAGTTTAACTTCTATAGGCGCGCTTAACTTGGGGAGTAAGCAGGTGCGTTACGAGAGTGTTAAGAAAAGTGTGATCGGTTGAGCCGAACGGAAGTTGAGAGTGAGATATGTTAGTAAAGATAAAATTTAACTGACCAGAAACGCGGCAGCGTCACGACGGTCAGTACTTGGATGGGTGACCGCTTTTTTTTCAACTAGTTTTTTTGAAGTGAAACTTCTTAAGGCGCATTTCATCACATGAGGTACATTTGAGCGACCGGTAACGCGGCAGCATCAGGTACTTGGGTGGGTGACCACTTGGGAACACCACGTGACGTTGCCATTTTTTTTCTTTGTTATAATATATTATATTTAATTAATATTAAAATAAGAATTATTAAATATAAAAACCTACTGTGAAATTTTTAAGGAACATACAAAAATAAATTAGCCGAATCGGTCGAGCCATTCTCGAGTTATGCGCTTAGCAACATTCTTTTTTATTATATAGATTATAATAATAATACATAACAACAAAATAGAGTTTTCAAAATAGAGGTAACCCATTTTTAATATAATATTATCTAATATATATACTAAATTTATTACAAAGTATGTTTCATTATATTATCAGCTCGGTGAAGATCGATTTAGATTCGGATCTTAGACCACTAGTACTAAGCAGCGCTTCATGACAAACTTTACATTCGTATGTTACACAGCTCAAAATGAATAATTTAAATTATATTTTTATTTCGAGTTAATACAATTAGGTACAAAATTCAAAAGTATAAGTGTGTCTGTTACATTTTTACGCCTATGGCGATGTAGCAAATTAGCAATTTTAAAATTCATCAACATCGGAGAGCTAATACTGCCTACTGTACCTATACAGATAAATTTTATTTAATAATTATTATTTTAAATTTAATATGTAATTTGTTTCATTTAATAGCTCTTATTCCATTTATGTCCAACAGTATTTATACTAAATAACCCTGAAATCCTTTACTTATTTTATTTATTTACGAAAGTATTATTATTTTATCACTACTATAAAAAATGATCATTATAAATGCATTTCTATTTTAAAGCCAAATAAAATTTCATGACGGTCAGTACTGAGATGGGTGACCGCTTTTTTTTTCAACTAGTTTTTTTGAAGTGAAACTTTTTTAGGCGCATGAGGGGTAAAATTTGAGCGACCGGTAACGCGGGACCGTCACGACGGTCAGTACTTGGATGCGTGACGCTTTTTTTTTCAACTAGTTTTTTTGAAGTGAAACTTCTTTAGGCGCGCTTAAATTGGGTAGTAAGCAGGTTAATGCGTGACGAGAGCGTTACGAAAAGTGTGATCGGTCGAGGAGAACGGAAGTTGAGGGAGATATAAGTTACTTAAGATAAAATTTGAGCGACTGGTAACGCGGCAGCGTCATGACGGTCAGTACTTGGATGGGTGACCACTTTTTTTTCCAACTAGTTTTTTTAAATATTGTAATTGTATTGTGGAATTTATTGAGATACGTTTTATTGAATAATAATTATTTTAAACTACCTATGCCCGCGACTTCGTCCGCGTGGAATTTAACAAAATAATTACTGTTCAGTTCGCAGTTATAAAATAATAATAAAAAATCTAAAATAAAAGTAGCCTACGTTACTCCTTATTACATCAGCAACTATCTGCCAATGAAAGTCCTGTCAAAAACGATCCAGCCGTTTCAGAGATTAGCCGGAACAGACAGACAGACAAATTATAAAAAATGTTATTTTGGTATTTGCACCATGTATCACTACATAGTATAAAACAAAGTCGCTTTCTCTGTCCCTATGTCCCTATGTCCCTATGTATGCTTAGATCTTTAAAACTACGCAACGGATTTTGATGCGGTTTTTTTTAATAGCTAGAGTGATTCTTGAGGAAGGTTTGTGTATATAATTTAGTATACTTTTATGTAAATTAGCAGAATTACGGCGGTAAATGTTGCAGAAGTCGTAAAAAATCGCGCCAACTGGGAGCTTTCCACGCAAACGCCGCGTAAACTAGCAAAGATACAGTTTAGTAATGTACTAGCGAATTCAAAATCTATAAAAATTCTACAAAAAAGTCCGCGAGAGCATATCTCTATCTCTTACGGTTGACTTACAATAACCACGTTTATGTTCAAATTTTTAATTAAAAACCTTACGTTATTTTCATAGCTATTTTCTTTAGTTCAGTATTAATCCTTATCCATATAAATATGTTAGTTAGCTTAGACATTTAATGCAGATTAAAATTGCCCTTCACACTATATCAATCAGATGAATAGTTTTTGAGATATCGTCGTTAGAAGCAATTAGCAGCGAAACATTTAAAGTTCTTAAAGCGCTTACTATGCTATGCCTACTGCGCGGCGCGGGCGAGTCAATCCTCTCTGCCCCGCATGACGCAACGCTCGACCACCACCAGTACATCTTTATCTTTATACATAGTATAAAATTAAGTCACTTCCCGCTGTCTGTATGTTTAATTGTTTAGAATTTAGATCACTAAAACTACGCAATGAATTTTGATGCGGTTTTTTTAATAGATAGAGTAATTCAAGAAGAAAGTTTATATGTATAATACATGCATAACATGGTAGAAAAACACTGATAATTTTAGACTAGAGGTTTCTAACGTATCTTTTATTGTTGATAGTATTTAGTATCATCATTGCACCCGTGCGAAGCCGGGGCGGGTCGCTAGTATTATATAATATGTAATTTAGTTAAAAGCGGGTATTACAATATTACAAACAGACACTTCAATTTTATTTATTTGTATAGATTTAATATGTAATTTGTTTTATTTTATATAGCTTATTCTATTTATGTCCAACAGTCTTTATAATAAATAACCCTGAAATCATTTACTTATTTCATTTATTTACGAAAGTATTACATATTTATCACTACTTTAAAAAATGATCATAATAAATGCATTAATTCTATTTTAAAGTCAAATCAAATTAGTTCGCTTTACAGCCACTGACGCTTTCAGGTCACGGACTGAGTTCAACAGCAACGAGTTCGCGCGACGTGTGTCCAAGGGGGACGGGGTAGACGTTAAATGCCTACTTTTGTCATGCGACGGAGCCTTAAAGAAAATAATTATTATGCGTATACATTTTTTATCATGATTTTTCAATCGATAAAAATAAAAACTATGATATAATAATAATAGCAAACTGCAATAATAATGTCAGTCATTACGTGGACTATACATTAGACACTGTATAGCCATCATACATAGACTATACATAAAAATAGCTTTTTTAATGTTACGGACGTTTTTTGCTGGCTAGGGTACTCCTCCGCAATGTCCCATAATGAACTTCGTTTCAAAAATACAACAAGAATAAAAATACGATGAATATAATAACTAATTGGAGACCACCAGGAAAACAATCCTACTTATGAGTAGTATTATTTTGCTGTGAATTTCTGTTTTTGAAGTTATACTTCTTTTGGGGCGTTAGAGAAAAATGATAAGAGTAAATTTTTACTATGCGCGAACGGAACTACGTAGTTCAAGCATGCATGAATAGATGCCGCCACTAAAGTACCTAGTCTTTAGCATTTCTGAGAGGTGGCGTTCTGGAATTATGAGAGTAAATTTTTACTATGCGCGTGTAAAGCGTGAAAAAACGGAACGAAGTTCAAGCATGCTAAAGTAGTCTTTAGCATTTCTGAGAGATGGCGTTGTGGAATTATTTTGGAAGTATTTTAATACTCTAGCTTGAAGTATAACTTCTTACGTGCGTACATACACACATACTTTTTCTTCTCGAGTCTACTCTAAATTTTCAGTAAGATCCTTGCCGATATTTACCTAGCTTGCCTCAAAAAGGCTTGGAATTATATAGTAGTATCCTATAAACTCACCAATGGAGACATGTCCTTAGATAAATAATTCACAGCGCGGGTCCGCGGCGGCTTACCGCTCGCCTGTTCATCTCCTACTCGGTGCTAAGCTCCTATTACACCATACTTCGTTAACTGCGTGTGTTGCTAAGCTAATGATTTATTTGCGCTGCCGAGTTAAGCCCGCTCTTATGTTGTGTGAAGGGCTTGAGTTATTTATGATTCTTTTTTTGAATCGTTAGATAAATGTTTTTTTTTTTTGAATTATTGTGACATTTTTTTAAAATGGCTTTTCATTTTTTGGCATTATTGCAAATAAAGGTATGTGATGTATGTATGTTATTAAATTATTTACTATTTATAATTCGTACGTAGGTAAGTAATAACATAATATTTTTTAAAGTGAAACTTTTATTAGATCGTCTCAAACTTTTTCGTCTGTGTGTTGCATGTCGCGTGACGGTCGCCCGCGCGGTAAGATTGATAAAGCGATTTTTATACCCTTAATGTAATATTATTCCAAAAAATTTTAGTTAAATGTCTGTAATGTGAAAAAAAGGTTTGACTTTTATCGTGGTTTCATAAAATCACACAGGTTTTTTATATATTATATTTAAAGATATTTGTGTTATGTTACAGAATAATAACGAATATAACAGAGCAAGAAATCAGGATTAAAAGTGAGCCACAAAATAAAAAAGTCGAAAGGCGCAGTAGGTAATAGGAGTGTAGGTGGACAAAGAAAGAGATGGCTGGATTACATCAATAACAAAGCAGGAAATGACTGGGTAAAAGCTTCATAAAACCGCCAAAATGGTTCAGAGTGCAAGAGTTTTTCGATAAATTAATTTGAAATTGTAATTTTATGCCATTTTTTGCGCCTAAATGGAATTTTTCATTACGTATTAAACCAAATAAAATGTTCGTATTATACATTTGTCGAAAGCGAGAGAAAACTTTATCAAACCACAAACACGAAGTAAGTTTTATCTCAAATAATATTAATAACTAAGTTTGTTTGTCTAATGCGTCAACTTTGGAGCGATATTCCGTCTCCAAATCGGTTTTGAGAATTATTTATTTTATTAAATAAGTACATATTTTTAATGAGGAAGATCCCCCAACCCGCACCCGTTTCGGTTCGGGATGGATATTTGTGTTTGTACAAATATTTCGTTCCGGTTTGGATGTCTGTCCTTGTGTCGTTGGTCCCGTTTGTTATCATAAATACCGGATAGCGATCGTTACTTATAGTAGGAAATATATCCGCCAACCCGCAGTGGAGGAGCGGCGCGGTCGATCCAATTCTTCTCCTTCACGGGGAAAGAGGTCTACGCCCAGCAGTGGGACATTACAGGCTGAAGCGATAATCATTTTTAGATTGTTTCTTTATTTTTTTAGCTTTAATTATTTTAGCTACAAGTTATTCTCTAGAAAAAATCCTCAGCTTTGCTACGACAATCCAAATCAACCTAAAAATACTTTGGAAATGGAGATATTATAATATTAGCTAGTTTTCGTTTTAATCATGAGTTTATTAAGCAAATTCAGATTTAAAACTTTTCCCCGAGCTATTAAAATGTAATCCATATTTTACCCAATTACAGTTTGTATTTACGTAACCTGAACTAGTGGTGGTTAATATAGCATATAGCATAAAAGTATAGCATGCTAAATGTTTATAGCAGATAGCATTTGCTATACTGACTATGACTTCGTGCTAAATCTATAACGTCTCAAACGCTAAACGTACACAGCGCGCTGCAGCGAGGCTAGAGCGGGATAACATTACTTTTTAGCGTTTTATCGTCTCATCTCTGCGAACTTTTGCGTATGTCCACTCACGAAAAAAAACTGTCATTACCCATTTTTATTTTTATTATAAATCAATGTACGAATAAAATTTTCCTAATACAGTGACCAATAAAATAAACATCATAACACTTTAAGATGCTACAAAAATAACTTATAAATTAAAAATTCAATTTCAATACCTCACCTTTCGATAGTGGCAGATTTTTATCACAAACAACACAATAATATTTACACTTAATACTTTTTATACACATTACCACTTATTATTATTTAACACATATTTACACTTATTATTAATTATTATTTAATCACTGTCGCTGAGGTGGGAAATCCCAAAATCAAATCACACTTAATACTAACACTAAATAAAACAAAATTAATACTAACACTAGATAAAACAATTAAAACTAAATAAAACAAACTGAATACTATAACACTAATAAACTAATTACTAATAATAATAATAAAAATTAACAACAATAAAAACGAAAACTTTTGTAGCCGATAGAGCTCAAGACAGAGATAGTGGCACGAATACTAACGTGTGACTGAGACAGATTACCGTATATCGAGTATCGAGCAGCGCGGCCAAGTTTTGTAACAATGTGCTAAAATTATAGCATATAAAATAGCATGCTAAAAAAATTTAGCATTTAGTCTATAGCATGTTTATAGTTTATAGCAGATTTGAACATCATAGACCTGAACACACCATTTAAATGTTTGAGTAAAACTCCAAAGGCGGTAACTCGGCCACCAGGCACACATACCAGTTCATTTCGTTCCGTATGAGGTTAGTTATTGTAACTTTAATTATCTGTGACTGTACTTACGTACATACTATTGTATTGTATTTATTTTTTAACTAGCTGCCCGGACAGACTTCGTTCTCTCTGTTATGTTTTTTATTATTATTATTATAAAAACCTGCCGTGGGATTTTTAAGGAACATACAAAAAACATTTAGCCGAATCGGTCGAGCCGTTCTCGAGTTATGCGCTTAGCAACATTCATTTTTATTATATAGATTATTATATACTATCTATATATCTATAATCGTTACGTCATTTACTCATCACGTAATTTTTTAAACTGCTGGACGCAAGTTGAATAACGGCGAATGAGTTTGTTTTAAAAATATTTATTTAATAATTATATACACTACTAGCTGACCCCGCAAACGTTGTTTTGCCATATATGTTATTAACCCCCGCAACCCCCTCTTGTAGGTGGAATTTCGCAAAATCCGTTCTTAGCTGACCTCTACTCGGCGAAAGGAATATTCCTAAAACAATTTCAAGTCTCTCCGCCTTATGGTTCCAGAGATATCGTGATGAGTCAATATATGGGTTTAAAGCTCTTTTATATATATAGATAATATTTTCAGTGATGAATGTTCTACAAGACTAATTTTTAAAATAACAATTAGTTCAGACATTACATTATAACTTATTTGCTTAATGCACTTTTTAAATTGTCCCACGGGAACGCGGCGTCGATAAGTCGCATAACTTTCGTAAAGATTAGGCAGGGAGGTAGTTTATAGTCAGTAGACGTCCGCTAAGAACGGATTTTTGCTAGGGCCGGATTAAAGGGGTCTAAGGGCTTATAAGTTTATATGAAAGTCCTTCCATTTCTTTGCTACAACCTTAAAATTTGGCGGGAACATAGTGAAAGCTAGTGAACGTCATTAAGAACTAATTTTGCGACAGGGCCGTATAATGAAATTCTAAGGGCCCTCGAAAGATTTTATAAAAGTTCCTAAATTTTTGTGTTACAAACTTGAAATTGAAAACAACGGAAAATCTTTCGGCTAGGCGTCCCATATGAATGGGTTTTGTGACAGGAACGGATTAATGGGATCTTAGGGCTCACGCAAGTTTGTATAAAAATCCTTAATTTTTTTGGTACAAACTTCAAAATTTGCAGGGACATAGTTAACAGACAGTAGACGTTTACAGAGAAGGAACTTTGTGACAGGGCCGGATTAAAAAGGTCTAAGAGCTCTTGCGAGCTTATATGAATGTTTTATTTTTTGCACTACCCACAAAAATAACAAACACAAAAATTACAAAGTGAAAAAAATATAACAAAGGTTCATCCCGTGACCATTGTTGCTGTAAAGTATCCGAAACGTCGTGCCATTTAAAAAACTTAATAAACCCCGATAAAATTCGAAAAAGTTGTTTCATTATAATGAGCGAAATTCGTGTAAACAATAGAAAACAATAATAGAACAAAGTGTTTATATAACATTTAACCCGGGTAAACAAGTAGTCGATATACCTACACAAGGATCCCGAAACTTCACCGCTTATTTTCTTGATCGACTTAGGATACTATGAACCAACAACATTTACATAACTTGTTATGTATTGGTTAAATTTATTCATTCAGCCTGCATCCCACTGCTGGGCATAGGTCTCTTTCTCTATAGAGGGATGGAACTTAATCTACCACTCTGCTCCTCTGCGTGTTGGCATATATACCTCACAGTGAGGGATGATCTTTATCGGGTGTGAATGGTAACGACCAGGATCGCCAGCTTTACATACTCTCCGAGGTATGATGGGGCGATCCATAAGACATACACTTATATCGATATACATGAGCTGAAATCGAGCCCATGACCGACGTCGTTTGAGCGTCTACACGTATCACTAAACCGAAGCGGTTGTTATATGATCATACTAGCTGTTCTCAACGGCTTTCACCCGTGTGCACAAACTATTTCCCGTGGGAAACTATTATTTTCCCGGGATAAAAGTAGCCTATGTTACACAAGTATTACTAAGCTTTCAAATGGTGATTTGCGCTGCGCTTGCGCTTAGCAACACATTTAGCGATTCCTTTTTATATATATAGATATTAGTATACATTGATACGGCCTTAGACAGCTCCGCAGTGCCTCAGAGGTCGGGGCCCATCAGCGACCTCCGGCGAGCTGGCTAAGGTCGGGCACAAATACCGATGGAAAATAATCAGCTGCGCGAGAGAAAGAACTTATCGTCAGTCGACAGCAACCCAGTCCCGGCCTTCACCTCACGGTTATGCAGCACCGAACGTTTTAACCACGGTTGTATTGTTCACGATTCATTCACGAGCGCTTATCACTCGCGACGAGATTAACAACGCGGCCGAACAATCAATTCTCACAGTTCTTCAGAACGAAATAATTGCATCTACGTTCGCTTCACTTTCGATAAGTTAGTACGGTCTTAGCCGTAATCACGATCAACTCAATTACCCGTACAATCCACAGCACTACTCACAGTTCACAAGGGTTAAGGGACAGAAATATTAATACGCACAATTAACGCTAAATACAAAATCCATATAACACAGAACAGTTAACAGCAGTTTTTAATACACTTTCAATATTACGAGTTAACTTCACGCGCCGGCGATAAAACGACGCAACAGAACAATTAAAACAAATTATGCAGTAAATCGTCACATAAGCCCACAAAGTTATAAAAAATAGATTGCAGCGATTCACGCAGCGAGCGACCGATAACCAAGAACGACGTGCGGTTCGCTCGCCCACAGAAAGTCACTGACGCGGGGTGCGGGCGGTCTGCCTGCGCGGGCGCCCGGTCGAACGATACGTCACGAAACCAGTTATGGCTCAGCTGATTGCGCGAACATACATTATAATAAAATATAAACTATAATAATGTGTAGTCCTTGTGGGTCTCCCCACCGTGCCTCGGAGAGCACGTTAAGTCGTCGGTCGTGGTTGTTATCATGCTACACCTGATAGCGATCGTAACTCATAGTAGGGAATATAATTATTATATCCGCCAACCCACATTGGAGCAGCGTGGTGGATTAAGCTCTGATCCTTCTCCTACATGGGGACTCTCCTATGCCCAGCATTGGGATATTACAGACTAAAGCGAATAGTAATGAGCTGATTTGTCTTCAAACATAAAAAAATTAAATACTGTATAATATTTTTGTATAACTGGAAAAAATATTTTTTTTTTCCTTAAAACAATAATGTAAAAAGTGTATCAGGAATTGTTTTCCTTATAAGGAAAAACGCAACGGAAATAACTCTGGGGACGAAAAAGGATTTAAAAGTAATAATGAAACCCCGCGGGCTCTGTGATCTTAATAAATTAAAATACCACGTTTATATTTAAAAAAAAATAATGCGTGCGTACAAAGTACACATGTCCGAAGTGAAACTTCTTTGGCAAACTAGTTAAAAAAAACAAATTTAAAAAATAACGAATTTAAAATACAAAAAAAACTAATTG
Organism: Melitaea athalia; assembly: GCA_905220545.2. Taxonomy (NCBI): domain Eukaryota; kingdom Metazoa; phylum Arthropoda; class Insecta; order Lepidoptera; family Nymphalidae; genus Melitaea; species Melitaea athalia. The sequence goes on from HG992179.1 coordinate 22,594,998, forward strand.
GAAAAAAAAGAAACAAAAAGCCAACGTCACGCGGTGTTCCCAGGCGGTCACACATCCAAGTACTGACCGTCCGTCCTTGACGATGCTGCGTTACCGGTCGCTCATATTTTACCCCTCATGCGCCTAAAGAAGTGCCACTTGAATAAAACGGCAATACAATTCCTATCTTCTCTGTAAGTCATGAACTATACAAAATGCAATCAATAAAGATATTGATAATTAGCGCATTGAAAAACAGTTATTATTTTTAAATACAATATTAGTAGAGGTCATAAGTATACCTGAAAAATTATAATATTCATAACTTCTAAATTGCTATTAACTTCTACATTAAAAAAAACATTATAAATAATAATTTAACATCATATTTTATTTTATACTCGTATATACCTACGTTTGAAGTAATTATAATTGCGTAATTGTTTATTCATGCACAAACTGCATATCATATAATTTGAATATATCACGTCAGTGTTTTTCAACCTTTTTCATGATGCGACCCCCTGGTATGAAAAAATATTACGCGACCCCCCGACCCTTCGCTTTTTGAAGTGAAACTTCTGTAGGCACATGAGGGGTAAAATTTGAGCGACCGGTAACGCGGCAGCATCATGACGGTCAGTATTTGGATGGGTGACCACCTGGGAACACCGCGACGTTGGCTTATTGTTTTTTTTTAACTAGTTTTTTGTATTTTAAATACGTTTTTATCATTAGTTTTTTTTTTAAATTAGTTTTCCAAAGAAGTTTTACTTCTGACGTGTACTTTGTACGCACGCAATTTTTTTATCATGTATATATGTGTATAGGGCGAGATGAAAATGTCATCAGTGCAAAAGACAAAATACATGGCTTTACAAAAAAAGTTGACTTGTGGTCCTCGTCTATAAATCAAAATAGCTTCGATTCATTTTCGTCGACACTATCTTTTACAGAAGCAGTCGGATGTGAGATAAACATCAAGCCATAAGCCTGGTATGAAAATGGTCTTAGATAATAATTTGAAACAAGAATAATAATTGTGTCATTACTTCTCAGTGCAAAAAACATCGGAGAACACTGGGCAGAGGTGGTTTTTTTTAAAAATGTAACTAGGTCGGCAAACAAGCGTACGGCTCACCTGATGGTAAGCGATCACCGTAGCTCATATACGCTTGCAACACCACAAGCACCGCAAGCGCGAGGCCGACTCTACCCCCAATTCCCCCCAGAAGCTCTGGTCACCTTACTCACCAAAATGAACACAACACTGCTTGGAAACGGTATTATTTAGCTGTGATCTTCTGTAAGGTGAGCCGACTGGGGTAGTACCTCTACTACCCCAGTCGGCTGCTCCATATTTTGAGCAGAAAATTTCCTGCTGTGCCCTACCTCAGTTTAAAAATCTTAAATTCGTTTTTAAATGCTGCTATTAATGAGGCTAATTTGCCAAATAAGCTCAAAAAGAATCTGCTAGAATTATCTGTCGATGAAATTGGAATCCAAGTCTGCTAATTTGGATACCTATTTGGTTAAGAAGAAAAACAGAATACCCGGAATTGACAACTGAGGCCTTGAAGTGTTTTATTCCATTTGTCACCTCGTACTTATGCGAGTTGACATTTTCACCAATGGCCAAAATAACAAGTAAACAAAGAAACCGCTTAAATTTGGAAAACGATTTAATTCTATGTGTAGCAAATAAAGATCCACGATGGGAGAAATTGGTTAATCAATAATTGTGTTTGCTCGCAAACGAAAAAACCGACTTTAATTACATCGACAAGTAATACAAAGTAATAAGACCAAAAAACAGTCAAGCAAATGCGCGTTATCAAAGATTACTCAAAAAGTTGTAATCAAATCTCGATCGAATTTATACAAGACTACATGACAAGTATTAGCTTTTGATTAAAGTAAGAATCATCAAAATCGATAAACCCAGTGAAAAGTTACGCGGTTTAATACAACGTAGGTCGACGAAAAAGTAGTCAAGTAAATACGCATTATTAGATATAACTGTAAAAGTACTTGTCAGATCTCAATTAAATTTAAATGGGACCACATAACACGCAAAACCTTTCAATTAAAACAAAATTCATCGAAATCGGTCTACCCAGTCAAAAGTTCTGAGCTAACATACATAAAAAAATACAACCGAATTGAGAACATCCTCCTTTTTTGGATGTTGGTTAAAAACAAGCACAAGTGAAGCACAACCTTCGCAATAACATGAGTATTAGGATTTTATTTCTTGCTAATTTGTTTGTACTAACATAAAAATGTTTGAGTATATCCTTTTCTTAAAATTCTCTTACTTAATAAATCAATCTTTTTGATCTTTATTGTTTTTTTACTAAAGTTCTCTCGACCTCTGACGACCCCCCTACGGCAGCTTCGCGACCCCCCAGGGGGTCGCGACCCACAGGTTGAAAAACACTGTATCACGTGATACTATATTTTACTTGCTTATATTTGGCGAAATATATAATATACCTCGTATTTACTACATATAAAATCTACCATGTTGCGTATACTTCAGACAGCACGCAAAACTGTCGGGCCCGGTGACATGATGTAAGCGGTAGTTACTCATTATAGGGAAACCCACTAATCTGAGGTCAGAGGCGGCCTTACCCATTGCGAGGCCCCGGGCGGAAAGTCTTTGCGAGGCCCTTTGTCCTTCGTGAAATGCTAAAGTTATAAAAATAACTAGAATTTGAGTTTTAAAAATATTTTACATTGAAAAATTTACAAAATTAACAAATATAGAGATGATAAATTTTAAAATTGATGTTTGCGGCTTTTGCTACGACTAAAATCTTTAATTAAAGCACAATAATCTAACGAATGACCAATACTAGACTAGTGCTTTTTAGTGGTGGTTAATATAGCATATAGCATAAAAGTATAGCATGCTAAATGTTTATAGCAGATAGCATTTGCTATACTGACTATGACTTCGTGCTAAATCTATAACGTCTCAAACGCTAAACGTACACAGCGCGCTGCAGCGAGGCTAGAGCGGGATAACATTACTTTTTAGCGTTTTATCGTCTCATCTCTGCGAACTTTTGCGTATGTCCACTCACGAAAAAAAACTGTCATTACCCATTTTTATTTTTATTATAAATCAATGTACGAATAAAATTTTCCTAATACAGTGACCAATAAAATAAACATCATAACACTTTAAGATGCTACAAAAATAACTTATAAATTAAAAATTCAATTTCAATACCTCACCTTTCGATAGTGGCAGATTTTTATCACAAACAACACAATAATATTTACACTTAATACTTTTTATACACATTACCACTTATTATTATTTAACACATATTTACACTTATTATTAATTATTATTTAATCACTGTCGCTGAGGTGGGAAATCCCAAAATCAAATCACACTTAATACTAACACTAAATAAAACAAAATTAATACTAACACTAGATAAAACAATTAAAACTAAATAAAACAAACTGAATACTATAACACTAATAAACTAATTACTAATAATAATAATAAAAATTAACAACAATAAAAACGAAAACTTTTGTAGCCGATAGAGCTCAAGACAGAGATAGTGGCACGAATACTAACGTGTGACTGAGACAGATTACCGTATATCGAGTATCGAGCAGCGCGGCCAAGTTTTGTAACAATGTGCTAAAATTATAGCATATAAAATAGCATGCTAAAAAAATTTAGCATTTAGTCTATAGCATGTTTATAGTTTATAGCAGATTTGAACATCATAGGTGCTTTTAGCCTTTGAAATGGTAAAAAGTGAAAAGAATTATAGTAGAATGAAACCCATTGAAAAAGGAAGAGAGTACAACGAAAATGAAAGGAAAAATAAATTACGGGCGATCTGAGGTCGCAATCCAGTGCTGTGACACCGCGTTGGCGCAGCGGTCACAGCACTGGATTGCGATTGGCTGTTGCGGGCGGTTGCGGGTTCGTTCCCAGCACACGACAACATTTGTATTGGCCATACAGATGTTTGCCGTGGTCTGGGTGTTTGTGCAGTCCTTGTGGGTCTCCCCACCGTGCCTCGGAGAGCACGTTAAGCCGTCGGTCCCGGTTGTTGTCATGTACACCTGATAACGATCGTTACCTACTCATAGTAGGGAATATATCCGCCAACCCGCATTGGAGCAACGTGGTGGATTAAGCTCCGATCCTTCTCCTACATGGGGAAGAGGCCTATGCCCAACAGTAAGATATTACAGGCTGAATCGATCTGAGGTCGGGAAGTGGGAGGGAAGGGGGTTTAAGGGTAAAAAACGGTTTATCCCGATTGCGGGTAAACTACAAGTCCTGTTGAAAAAAGTCAAATGGCAAAGTTGTAGGTAATAATGAAATTTACAACTTTTGTATCTACACTTTTTTCGCTTAACCTCAAAATTCATGTGAAAAATTCAAAAACTAAATACCTATTTGGTTTTGTATTGTTCGTTTGCAAAAAAAAAATTCTTTACGTAATTTAATATAAACTTACCTTTTTATTTCCCAAGCGCACTGTAATTTTTTTGATTTAAAATATATTTTTTTCACCTTATTTTGACCTCTATATCGAAAAAGCTCCCTTATTTTCAATCAAAATTTCTTACGTCAAAATATCAGCTTATCAGCAGCTAAAAATAAATGTTTAGAAAATGAAAAGAATATTTAGTAAGACAGCCTCAATATTTTGAGAATTTCATAGAGAAGAGGGGAAGGGGCTAGGAGAGTCTGGGTCTTCCTACCTGTTATTTTTTTGCATTTTCTGAGAACATTTACCATAATAATGTATATTTTTTTTACACCATCAGAAAATAGAGATTTTAACGAACAAAAATCCCACCGACTTTTTTAAAAAGCTGATATTTTGACGTGAGAAATTTCGATTGAAAATGAGGGTACTTTTTCGATATTGAGGTCAAAATGAGGTGACAAATTAATATTTTATATCAAAAAAATTACAATGTGTTTGTAAAATAAAAAGGTGAGTTTTCACCAAATTTTGTAAAAAAAAAGAATTTTGTAAAATATAAATATAAAAAACCAAAAACTTGTTTTTTGAATTTTTCAAAAATTGTTATGTGAAAAAAGTGCGAATACAAAAGTTGTAGATCTTCTTACCTACCTACTAACTAACCTACTAAGTTGTAACTTTGCCATTGAGGTTTTTTCCATAGGATTTGTAGTTTAGCCGGTAATCGAGATAAACCGTTTTTCCCCTTAAACCCCCTCCTTACCACTTCCCGACCTCAGATCGCCCGTAATTTATTTCTCCTTTCATTTTCGTTGTATTCTCTTTCTTTTACAATGGGTTTCATCCTACTATAAAAAAAATTTACTTTCAAAAGCTAAGAGCACTGATGGTCTATAATAGGTCATTTTTGATTGAAAGAATAGCAAGGACTGAAAGCCGATCTTATGTCATCGAATTCCTCAAATATGTTTTAACAATTTTAATTAAAAAATACAGTAAAAAATCTATAGTATTTTAAATTTGTATTGGGTTGTTGCGCGAGGCCCCTGCAAGCGCGAGGCCCCGGGCGATTGCCCCGTTCGCCACCCCCTAAGGCCGCCACTGTCTGAGGTAGATTTAATTATTATCTAGTACTAGATGGCCCGTGAACTTCGTATCACCTACATAAAATATTTGTGAAAAATATACACAAAACACTTTCTGAACGCACCTATATTTCACAACCAATTGACAACGTTTTTGACAAAAGACATTAAATTTCCCCGCTAGGAACATTTTGCATTAGAAAATCGTCGTTTTTAGTCTCGGACTAAGAATCAAAGGTGGACTTGACAACCGCGTACACCCGAAAGGGACAAAGATACTAGTACTTCAAAACGCAGGGTTACCAGGTCATCAAAATGTTACCCCGTTTTTTATTTTTTTTAGAGTGACGCATGACGGCTTCGTGGTATATCATTCTATCCTATTGAATTAATTAATTGTGTTGTCACTCCCACCTTTTGAAGACCTATTGGATCTAGAAGATTATATGCTAAAAGGAAAAAAACTTCATATGATGTTTACTTTTTTAGTGGCGGGGGGAGCGTATAAGGATTTTCAAAAATGTAAATAAAAAGTTTAAAAAATTCTCGAGAGCGTCAGAATATGATAGCGCAAATAGTCTACAAACTTCTGTTTACAGAGATATTAATCTGCCGGTTGCTCTTTGTGGAAAGCTGTATAAAGAGGTAGACATTTTGAAAAAAAAATCTCGGGCGTGTCAGTAATTGAAGAGAATTGTTAATAGGGTACTTTCCGTAGTGAAAAATAAATTATAAATTTTGATAAAAATTAAAATTTATATAGAAATACACCTAAATATTCTGATTTAGAATCATAAAAGCACATTAATGATTTATTATATTGAAATTAAAAGTCGTATATTTTAATCTGTATATCACGTGACCTAAAACACGAGCCGCCATGGTGTGACGTCATACGGGCAATAACAAAGTTCTGTCAGTGCTGTCAACAGCTCCATGGTCAACAGCTAGTGTACATACTAATATCTATCAATTTTAACTTCAAGGAGTAATAGTTGTGTTCTTTCGTATAATAACTCTTCATATCTTGTTCCAACTGAAATAATATGCATTCATTACTAATTTGTTGATGGCTGTCATAGTAATTGTAGGTTGTGTTACTCTCTTACATACGTCATACACTTTTGTTATTGCCCATATTACGTCACCAAAATGGCTGTAGCGTTTTCGCGGTAATAAAAAAGGTTAAAATTTAATTTAATTTTATGGCATGAAAACGTGTTTATTTTGCCGAAATATATTTTTTTGTGGCTTTTTATTAGAAAATCATTATCTTGAAGTACTTTTTCAAACATAGTGGAATACCCTATTGTGTTGGGCTTATTAATAAAAAGACTTCACTTTTATATATTTTATTTAATTTGAACAGCACTAGGAACTCACAAAATTATAATGTTAATTCTTCAAGACGTACTTTTTCCTGGAGTCCAATTTCTTCGACCTGTTAATTTTATCCATGAATCACGCAGTACCGTGTCTTTTGGGAATCTGAAAACGAATATAATTTATCACACCATACACTAAATTTTATATAATCACCTTAATCTCATATTTATGTATTACGTAGTCAGAAAATACTGATTATAAACTATAAACTTATGTAATGGAGGAAAAGAATGGAACCACTTGCTAAAAGTATTAATGAAACTAGGCTAGTTTACAACTTTTAAGTGAATATCTTTGAACAATATTTATAAGAAAACCGAAATAAAGACTTAATTTTCTCTATAAAAAATAAACAAAAAAATTGCCCATAAAATTACCAAAATTATGGGTAATTTTTATTTGTAACTACTGGTATCCCTAAAATAAGAATAATCCGATAAAATTTAAAAGTCGCACAAAATGGCCGCAAGACATTATCATTTCACCGTATTTGACGATTACTTGTGTATTACTAAACTTATCCGGTTAATACTAAATACATCATTAATTTAAAAACGAGAATTTCAGACATTTCTTAGTGTAATCCTGCATATTAGATCTTGACATTGTGTATTCTAAAGGAAACTTTAATTGTCTTTACAAATCAAACGACTCAAAACAAAGAAAATCATACTTACGAATGAAAGGTTATGTTTTCTAATTTACGCTCACTGCGACTTTTACAGCCAACTACTCAGCAATGCACCATAATTGTTGCTTTCTCCTCACTTTTAACACTAAATTTAACGTAAAAACAAATCAAAATCAGTTGAAATTCGCAGTGAATCACGATTACAAATATACACGTAAGATTTGTTGGGCACAGTTCGCAACTGTGCCCAACAAAAAAAAGTGAAACTATGACAAAGACAAAAAAACATGCTGTTGTCCTTATCACTCTTCGGAACTTTGATATATACTTGGCCTGCTCTTACATGGTATTGTTATTTGGATGTCAAGTCCATCTTGATTCTTAGTCCGAGTTTTTAGTATTTTCCGTTACATATTATTTATGTTTCTCACCATTTAAACCTTTCCTGAATTTCCACAAATATTTCAAGATCAAAATGAGCTAAATCGGTCAAGCCATTCTCGAGTTTTAGCGAGACTAACGAACAGCAATTGATTTTTATATATATACTAGCTTCTGCGCGCAACTTCGTCGGCGTCGACTCCACTCCTATTGGTCTTAGCGTGATACCACATAGCCTATAGCCTTCCTCGATAAATGGGCTATCTAACACTGAAAGAATTTTTCAAATCGGCCCAGTAGTTCCAGAAATTACCGCGTTCAAACAAACAAACAAACAAACAAACAAACAAACAAACAAACAAACTCTTCAGCTTTATATATTAGTATAGATAGAAGAAGAAGACAGAAGATAAGAGATATATAGGAAAAGAGGCCTATGCCCGTTATCATAATATTTTTAATTCATTAGTTTGACGTTGACATCTGTCAAACTGTATTTCATGAGAATTATAATAATGACATTATTCTTTGGTGGCCTTATGATTGTGATCTGAAATTCAATTTATAGTCGAGTTCGCATCGCATAAAATGTTATGTGTGGGTTTCTTTTCGATCATATTGGTCAGAGCGTCGTATTAGACGGGTTATAGATTGGTTGAATATTTATTAACGCCCGCGGCCCGTCGCTGTCCCGCTTATGAATAATGCAGGAGTGAACGAATAAACTGTGAATTTTCAACTTTTTCAACTTCCACGTTGTCTTGTTTATAGTGGTGTAGCGTTGGGTCGAAATGCACTATGTCGTGTGTTGTCGCGTAAATTTTATTGATTTGAATAAAATTTACTTTATTGTATTTTTTATGTTATTTATACAATTAATTGTTTTGTTGTTGAAGTAAAACTTCTTTCCGCTCGTTTGACTTGGGGAGTAAGCTAGTGAATGCGTGACGAGAGCGTTACGAAAAGTGTGATTGAGCGAGGCGAACGGAAGTTGAGAGGGAGATATAAGTTAGATGGAGCTAGAGAAGTTTTACTTCAGTCGTGTGGTCTAAAGCACACTCGTTTTTTTTTTATTTGTGTAAAAAAAAATTCAATTTCATAGATATAAATATTGTTAAGTCCATAGTATAACTCTGTACATAATTAATTCTATGTTATTTGGTGTACAGTAGCATTTATATATATTTTTTTTTCATATGTATTAGCGCAATTTTTTTATTGTAGATAGGACCATGCGGGTACTCCCAGTTGTTTGTTATACTCATAGACAGTAAAAGGAGTTTGTCTGACAGTGGAACTATTACAGGTTTATTCAGTTCATACGTAGTGTAGTTTTGTTTATTTATAATCGTCTAAATATTATCATAACCTCAAAAATACTTCACACGCACGTAATTACCTTACAAAAATTGAGAAAGAAATATCGGCATGAATCAAAAGATATTTATATCTTTAGAAATATTAATAAGAAAATATTAAAAATAAAAACACTATGCTGTATTCTTAAATTTTGTAATTAAAAACTTAATTAAAATTTAAATGTTTTTAGGAAGCAGGAAATATTTGATGATACGTAATCGCTAATAAACTATAACGATTCAGCCTTTAACATCCCAATAATGAGCATAGGCCCCTTTTTCCATTTAGGAGAAGGATTGAAGCTTAATCTAAATAAATAATGTGGCCATAAATACTGCTCTTTTTATAATTTAGGAGGACACAACAGGAAATATATCGCTCAAAATCATAAACAACCTGACTAGGGAAGTACCTTAACCTTACAGAAGATCACATTCAAGTAATCTATCAAGTAGTGTTACATTCGTGTGTTGAGTAAGAAGGCCAGAGTTCCTGGGAATGATGGACGAATTCCTTAGAGGATCGTTGGTAGTGTCGGCAATTCGTGATATTTTTCATAAGGCAAACATATTAACAATATCGATTATGTATTTTGTATGTATGTATGTATGTATGTATGTATGTATGTATGTATGTATGTATGTATGTATGTATGTATGTATGTATGTATGTATGTATGTATGTATGTATGTATGTATGTATGTATGTATGTATGTATGTATGTATGTATGTATGTATGTATGTATGTATGTTTCTATGTATGTTTGTATCTATACTCATATTTTCGTAGGTACCTACTCATTTTTTTTGTACGCCTACAAACGTCCGCTCTTGCACGTCCTAAGGTTGGCTGGTAGATAATGCATTTAGCATCAAGCCCGCCTTTTGTACAATTATGTAATGTATTGTGCAATAAAGTATAAATAAATAAATAAATTGTTTTGATATAAATAGTAATAGTCGAAGTGTAAGTACGAGAAGGAATAACAAAATTGTAACTCCAAGTTTCCGACTGCGCAAAGTTACTTACTTTACCTTTCTGGGTTATTGTATTTGCATGTATAATAAAATCCCACAAACGATATTGAAATTGTCCGAGAATAAATTTAAAGTTTGTATTAAAAAGAAATTAATACCAAAAGTTTATTATTCAGTACTGAATTACATCAATACATATTAAAAAACAAAGTCGCTTCTCGCTGTCTGACTGTCCCTACGTATGCTTAGATCTTTAAAACTACGCAACGGATTTTGATGCGGGTTTTTTTAATAGATGGAGTGATTCACAAGGAAGGTTTATATGTATAATACATGCATAATATAGTAGAGCAACAGTGATAGGTTTAACAACCGTGCGAAGCCGGGGCGGGTCGCTAGTAAATGATAAATATGTGTGGACTTAGTGAAGCTGTATTTCATGCAAGATTTTGTTTGAATAATATCAATTTGAGTCGCATTAAAATACGATTGATAGCTGAACGTTTGCGTACAAGTGTGTGTTGTCCTTTAGTTTTTGTGCAAAGATCATGAATCTGTTATGTGGTCGGGTAAGAAGTAAAAAAATCACGTTGTTCATTCTATTGTTCCCACGTGTTTCGTACATTTTACATTTGCAATAATGTTGCAACTTAAACTCTTAGACCGAGATGAGTTTATAAGGAAAATATTTATAAGTTATTTTTTAAAGTAAATTTTTTCTTAATTTATGCTTTTGAAATGGCTGTTTTTGAAATTTTATGAATAGCGACAGTAAATTGTAATTTGTTTGCTAGTATAAATTAAAGTATAATTTGTTTTAATATATACCTACATATTATCTTGCGTCGATTTTCATTTTATTAAGCGACTAGCAGACCCGTGCCCACTTCGTTGGGCGTAAAATCGTAATAATATCGTGTATTTATTATTTTAAATTACAGAACCAAATAACATACTAAATTTTATAGCACTTAAATAAATAATATGTTACTCCAACGCCATCTATCAAAATTCCGAAAACGACGTCGATAGGTTAATAAAGTCTTCTAATAGCGATAGATGACGGCGAGAGATGGCGTTATTATATATACCATTTTGGAGTTATATTTTTATCTTTTTCTTATTTACAGAATTTTTTGTTCAATTACAATAAAATATAGCCTATGTCACTCCTGAATAGTGTAGCTTTCTGTTAGTGAAAGAATTTTCATGATCGGATCAGTATTTGCGAAGATTACCCCGTATATATACAAACAAAGTTATAAACTTTCCTCTTTATAATATCAGTATAGATTTCAAAAAAAGGAGGAGGTTTTATATTCGATTGTATTTTTTTATGTATGTTACCTCGAAATTTTGACTGGGTGGATTCGAGGATTTTTTTAATGAAAGGCGGTGCGTGTCATGTAGGCCCAAATTTTGTCGACCTACGTTGTATTATGCCGTTGTATTACTCACTGGGTATACCGATTTTGATAATTCTTTTTGTAATCAAAAGCTGATACTTGTTTTGTAGTCCCATTCAAATTAGATCGCGATCTGATGACTTTAAGTAATCTTTAATAGCGCGTATTTACTTGACTATTTTTTCGTCTACTTACGTTGTATTACATGTCGATGTAATTGAATTTGGTTTTTTTTTTCGTTTGCGAGCAAACAGAATTATTAAGATAAGTAAACAGGACACCATTAATTATAAAACTGCTTGTAAAAACGTATCGCTTTCGTTTTATTTACTTTTTTTTGTGAAAAGTTGTAACAAGTTTAACGCTTGATTTTATAAAGTTTTAAAGGCATCCTATTAAATTTGGTTTCGTTTAAAATATTTCACACTGCGAATAAATTGCTTTTATTAAAAAAAGACTACCTATCTATATTTTTATATTGAATTTTTATATTGAAAAATCTCATACGGCTTTCACATACAGTTACAACATCTGTGACTATAGCTTTTCAAATTTAGATTATTTTTTATATACTTTTTAAGTTTGCTAGTAAAACTCTTATTTTGAGATGGAAAGTCGATTTTTAACCGACTTCAAAAAAAGGAGGAGGTTACTCAATTCGACCGTATATATATTTTTTTTATGTATGTTCGGGGATAACTTCGTCATTTATGAACCGATTTTGATAATTCTTTTTTTGTTGGAAAGGAGGATGCCCTTGGGCTCGGGCGGCATACGAGTCCATTAACCCGGCTGCAGGGGAAATAGAGTTACCTTCTCTATCTCCCACTGCAGTAACTCCTGTCTGGCGCGTCCACGTCGCGGGGGTGGGCGCCGCTCACTTCAGTAGGCCGGAGTGAGCTGGTGGCGGAGTTCAGGCAGGGACCCAGTCCCGCGGGGTATATCGCGGAACCCGTGCCCAGGGATATGGGTGAAGTCCTCAACGGCTGCAAAGGCGGAAATGGAGACCATTGGTACGGCGGAGCAGGCGGAAGGGGCATACCCAACAGCGAGCCGACCCCACGTATTGGGGTGACAGGGTTTTGTTGGAGTTGCATTATCAGGCACGGTGGTGCAAAAGAGTCGGCGGCGGAAGAGACCCTACTGGGTCCAACGGCGGCGCTCACAGTCCTAAGATGGATTAGTGTCTTGGCGTCAGGTGGCAACCGGCCATAAAACTAAATAGCCATTCAACATTCCTTATCCTTAAAACATGGAAGTACAAAATAAGAAATTGAGCACTACTACTAGGGCGTCCCCCTTAAGCGACGGTCGAGGAAACACAAACAATAGGGCGTACCCCGCAAGCGACGGTCGAAGCAACACGAATTCATCATCATTGCGTTTAGCTACCTGGAACGTAGGTTCCATGACAGGCAGAAGTGCCGAATTAAGCGAAGTCCTACAAAGAAGGAAATTAGATGCATGCTGTGTGCAGGAGACCAAGTGGAAGGGTGCAAAATCAAAATTAATTGGAAACGGGTTTAAGCTTTTATATAACGGAACTACTACCGGTAAAAATGGCGTCGGAATTATATTATCTGAAACTCTATCTCGGAGGATAATTAACGTTAATAGAGTAAGTGACAGACTTATGGCCGTAAAGCTAGCCTTCGAGAAACAACCTTGTTTCAATATAATATCCGCATATGGGCCTCAAGTGGGTGCGGCCGAGCATGAGAAGGAGGAATTCTGGGAGGAACTCCAAAGTCTTCTACAAAGTATACCTCAAGAAGAAACCCTTCATCTTGGAGGAGACCTGAATGGCCACGTAGGGACTAGTAACACCAATGTAGAGAGATGGCATGGAGGATTTGGCTACGGCACACGTAACAGTGAGGGAGATACCATCATAAATTTAGCGTCAAGTTCTGACCTCGCCATCATAAATACATTCTTTAAAAAAGGGGAAAGCCACCAAATCACCTATAAAAGTGGAGGGCATTCCACTCAGATTGACTATTTCCTCGCAAGGCGCAAGCATTTGGGAAACTACAAGGACTGTAAAGTCATACCCGGGGAGCCTCTCACAACTCAGCATAGATTGCTAGTCACCGTATACCGACTTCCAAAACCTATTAAATTCCATCGAAAACTAACACCAAAAATTAAATGGAGATCACTAACAGAGTCCGCTGGCAAACTGTTCACACTGGAATTAGCTGAAATCCTGAATTCGATGAATACCACAACTACAACACCAAATGAAATGTGGACAGCCTTTGAGAAAGTATGCATCAGCAAAGCCGAAGAACATCTAGGCAGAACAAGAAGCAAAAAAGGACCTAACAGAGAAACTCAGTGGTGGAACAAGGAGGTAAAAGAGGCAGTAGCAGCAAAAAAGGATGCTTTCAAATTGTGGCAGTCAACCAATGATAGCACTGATTTAGAAAACTATAGGCTAACCAAAAAGCAAGCGAAACGCCAAGTAGCTATGTCAATAGCAGATAATAATACAGAATTTTATAACAATTTAGAATCAGCTAAATCAGAAATAGATATACACAAAATTGCAAAATTACGTTACAATAACACTACAAACATATCGACTGTTAAATATATAAATAATATCAACGGTAAACTACTAACGGAAGACGAGAGCATTAAAAACAGGTGGTCAGAATTCTATCGACACCTCCTAAACGTATCCCATATAAGAAGCCTTGATTACTGTAGGCCGAGAACAGTGCAGGGCCCTCTCCTGGACATTGCTCCAGAGGAAATTAAAAGAGCAATACAACAAATGAAAAATAACAAAGCTCCGGGGCCGGATGAAATACCAGCAGAAGTGTGGAAGCACCTGGGCGATCATGGGGTAGTTTGGCTGCACAAACTATTTAACAAACTTATTCAGGGATACCCTATACCTGATGCCTGGCGCAATAGCTTCCTAATACCATTCTACAAAAGGAAAGGAGATGTCAGGGAATGCAGTAATTACAGGGCTATAAAACTTATGTGCCACACGCTAAAAATATGGGAAAGAATACTTAATAATAGACTAAAACACATTATAACATTAACGCAGAATCAATGTGGCTTTGTGTCGGAGAAAAGTTCCTCAGATGCTATACAGACAGTTCGGGTAATGCTGGAAAAGGCTAAAACTAATAAGACCAATCTACACATGGTCTTCATAGACCTAGAAAAGGCCTTTGATCATATCCCACGTGACCTTATATGGGAAGCACTCAGGGGGCAACTTGTGCCAGAGTATTACATACACCTCATAAATGATATGTACAAGGCAGTCACTACACAAGTCCTTTGCCCGGCAGGTACAGGCGAGAAGTTTGAAATTGAAGTCGGGGTTCATCAGGGCTCCACGCTTAGCCCATTGCTCTTCAACACCACTATGAATCATCTTACAAAGCATTGCCAAAAATCGCTGCCCTGGAACATCCTATATGCCGATGACGTTGTTCTGATTTCGGAGGATGCAGAGGAGCTTCAGACGAACTTGAACTCGTGGATAGAGGCACTAGAAACGAACGGTCTCAAAATCAGCAGAAATAAGACAGAACATATGTCATGCATATTTGATAACACCACAAATCCGGACAACATCAAAATCTCGATAGGAAGTACGGTCTTACCTTCGGTGAAGCAATTTAAATACCTCGGCTCGATACTTAGCAACGATGGCAAAATCGATAATGATGTTACTCACAGAACTACAACTGGATGGGCGAAGTGGAGACAACTCACAGGCGTAATGTGCGACAGGAAAATGCCCCTTAGAGTAAAAGGACACATGTACAAGACTGCTATAAGACCCGCGGTCCTATATGGTACTGAATGTTGGGCTACTACCAAACAACACCTAAATAAATTGCAATCAACTGAAATGCGTATGTTACGCTGGTCAGCGGGTGTCACACTTCTAGACAAAATCCGAAATGAGTACATAAGGGGAAGCTTCAAAGTTACCCCGATAGCTGAGAAAGTTAAAGAGAGGAGATTGCGTTGGTACGGCCATGTGCAGCGGCGACCGAACGACCATATGGTGAAGCTTGCCCTGAACATACCAGTGACGAAGCGCAAGCGCGGAAGACCACCCGCCACTTGGTTAACGACGGTCGAAAAAGACCTGAAAGATGCTCAATTAAATAAAGACCTGGTACAAAATCGTGCCGTATGGAAGAAAAGGATAAGGAAGGCCGACCCCAAGTAGATGGGAAAAGGTCCAGGAGGAAGAAGAGAGAGAAGAAGAAGAAGTTGGAAAGGAGATATCCCAACTTGGCTTGGTATCTCAAATGGTACCTACAATGAGAAGGAAACCAGGATCTGATGATGGGATCCCAGAGAAATCGAGGGCAACCCTTAAAAATCGTAGTGACGACTAGTGCGTTTGTTAATTTATTTATTATTTATTACTTGTCGATGCAATTGAAGTCGGTTTTTTTCGTTTGCGAGCAAACAGAATTATAGATGTTAATTTTGAATGGTACCTACAGTTGCTTTGATAACCTTACATTATTGGATTTGTAAGACAATTTATACATAATTATATAGAGATTGTAATCTTAAAGATAAAATAATAAGCGTGGACTTGATTTAATTAAATTCCTTAATAGACGTAATCTTAAAATAATATTTCTAATCTTAATTAATTCTATTCAAAATTCTGTTTAAAGGTTTTTAAAGGAATACCCTGTGTGATTCAATAAGGATTTTCGGTATTTCGTCTACTTGGTAATAGTTCATTCTGATTCGATATTTTTACGATAGAACAGTCGTGAAAAATTACAATTAAAAAGCGTATAGACATACATATATGTTCAAGATTAAAGTTAACAAACGAAGTTTGATTTAACATGGCAATTATTTATTTTTGTGTTAAACACACATTAGGGAATTCTAAACATTTTTATCATATCAAAAATCGACCGTTCCCGCGGGGATCGAACCTGCTACCTGCATCTCCGACTGACCGTGTCTGACGACGCGTTGGCGCAACGGTCACAGCACTGGTTTGTGCCTGTTGCGCTGGCGGTTGCGGGTTCGATCCCCGCACATGGCAAACTGTGTTTATATTGGCCATACAGATGTTTACCGTGGACCATACTTACATATGTACAAATACATACGTTAAGTTCAGTTTACAAGCAGTTCAAACAGATTCAATGATTTTTTAAGACCTCAGTACTTCCTTCACTAAGCGTACTTAATGTTAACATTTTATGGACCCGACCAATCTCGAAGTTCTCTGCAAAATGTTTTACAATGTAAAGTATCTCTTTATTAACGAAAAACTTTTCTAAAACCCTAATTTTTTTTTCAACCGGTAATCTTGGCATTGTAAGAGGGAGCGTATGCTAAAGTACAAAGGAATATTTACAGAAAAAAATAGTTTTTTTGAAGTGAAACTTCTTTAGGCGCATGAGGAGTAAAATTTTAGCGACCGGTAACGCGGCAGCGTCATGACGTTCAGTACTTGGATGGGTGACCGCCTGGGAACACCGCGTGAGGTTGGCTTTTTGTTTTTTTTTCAACTAGTTTTTTTTTGTTTAAATTACTTTTTTTGAATTAGTTTGTCAAAGAAGTTTCACTTTTGAAATGTGTACTTTCTACGCACGCAATTTTTATTTTAATATGAATAACGCATAGACGCATCACAGTCTAAACAATGCTAAGAAGCTAAACCAGTCTTAAATTTTTTTACCCAGTTGACTAGTATTCGGAATCAGCTGCATACATTTTCCCTTTTAGATATGTGGAACTTAAAATGGTTGTCGAAAGTTGCCGGAAGTTGAGTTTTTAGTAGCAATTGATTTTTTCAAAACCTTTCGCTGTAAGTTGAATCACCTGAGTCTCAGCATACGCTGACTCTTACAACAGCCGTGCATATTTAATGCTGTTGCCGTGGTACCCTCAATCCCATCCTTTAAGTATGCATGTCTTAATCTGGCTGCTACATTTTACGGGGCTACCCTTTTTTTTCAGCTGTCGAATTTTATGAAATTCTAATATGGGTTTGAACAAAGGATACTTTTACACGAGCCCTTGAAAATGTTTGTTATACTCGTGTTGTGTGGTTCATTGTTTTATATAGGTTTGGTAATTTTTGTTTTAATTTAATTTTAAATGTGTCAATACATCATCGTCAATGTCATACAGTCATACTTTCTTTTTAAGTGAAACTTCTTTAGGAGCATGAGGGGTAAAACTTTTGCGACCGCTAACGCGGCAACGCGTCACGCGCAGTGGCGTAGCGTATGGGGGGCGGGGGGGGCGGCCCGCCCCGGGTGGCACTTTTTAGGGGGCGGCAAAATTTAACAATAAATAATAAAAATATTTTGAAAATATTTGAACCATTTTATATCATTTTTATCGGAACTACACATTCGGACCGATTAAAAGGATCACGTAATCTTTCTTTACTTATTTTGTGGCGAAGTCGGTGAATGAGTGATGGTCAACTCGAGTTACTAACTCGAGTTAACTCGAGTTGGGCTTAACTCGAATCAACTCGAGTTGAATTCTCTCCGACTCGAGTTCGAAAACCGAATGAAACAGACATGGAGCGAAGTTTGCCGATCATATATGACTATAATATTCATTCATAACAAACAAGTTAAGAGTTAATTTTAAAGTTTTAGTGTTCTGTTTTTGACAAAATGCCGGATCTTAATAGGAAATCTTTGATAATTTGGTTCGGGATATATTTGAACCACCAGTGAGTGATGATGATTTTATATTTGTCTGATCAATACCCCAGATTGATAAGAAGATTGGTGCGATCTGGTAGCTAGGATTTACCGAATTATTTTTTAGCTTTTAGTATATAACCTAACTACATCATTTTTATTGTAATAAAACCGTTTAACATAAAATATTTTGTTGTTTATTTTATTTTCCAGTTTATAGTTTTGTTGAGTAGTTTTTAGATTAGTAACAAATATACCTACAGTCCTACACTGTCTAATAAGCTATATTCTACCAGTCAAGCCATTTCATTAGATTCCCATATTGAGGTATTTGTGGAAAATATGTTATCCACCAATTTGTGGCGGCAGCTATCTTGGATTTTTCATAGTGAGCTCTATTCTACTAATCAAGCCCTTTCATTTGATACTCATATTGAGGTTGTTGTGAAGTACTATGTGATCCGCCATTTTGTATCGACGGCCATCTTGGATTCGCAATCATAAGGAATATATTAAGTTGTATTGTCATCAAGATTAAGAGTGTGTACCAAATATCAGATCAATCTGTCATCACGAAGGAGGTAAAATTCCAATTACCAAATTTGACCCAAACAAGACTCAAGTCAAGCTAAATAAAACCGTTTAAAAAACCGTTTAAAAATGAAAGAATTGAAACCGATAAAAATATAATTTGTCCGTTCCAATTTTTGAACTGAAACTTCTTTAGGCGCATGAGGGGTAAAATTTGCGTTACTGGTAACACGGCAGCGTCATTACGTTCAGTAGTTGGATGGGTGACCCCGGGCCTGGGAACACCCCGTGACGTTGGCTTTAGTTTTTTTTTTGGAGTTTACTCCTTAAGAATCGATTTTCATATACGGCCCCCGGTATGAAAAAAATATGAGTTGTAAAATCTGTTGAACGATTAACCGGTGGCGATTGAATGTCGTCAATGTCGTCGTCGTGCGTCGTAGCTGACAAACACAATTTTTTTTTTCAATTAGTTTTTTTATGTATTTTTAATTCGTTTTTTTAATTATTTTTTTTAATTATTTTTTTTTAATTAATTTGCCTAAGAAGTTTCACTTCTGACATGTGTACTTTGTACGCTCGCATTTTTTTTAAATTATTATTGCGAAGCTGAGGAATAAATTGGTAAAAAATTTAAAAAATCATTTTCTCTGTTTCATGATTCATCTAGTTAACTCGAGTTACGTAACTCGAGTTCAACTCGAGTTACGTGAATTTTAACTCGGGTTAACTCGAGTTTTGTTTATTCCGAGTTGGCACATCTATGCCCTTTTATTTTGTAGCGACTGGCAACGTCTATACTTGTGGGAATTTCGCGTTTGTGACTTACTGAATTTCGCGTTTGTGACTTTTAGTCATAAACGGGAGTTAGTCTTACCTATGGATGAGCGAGCTTAGCTCGGTTTATATACTCCGTGGTTTATATCGTGTTTTTTGGAAATTTTATTTACATCCCAATTACATACTTATGAAATATCAATAATATTTTTCGATCTTACCGACATAATAAAAAAATAATGAACTGGTTATTCAGATAAAAAACACGAGTGCAATTAGAAAAAAAGGGAAAAAGATAATCGATCTGGTGACATGTGGATTTGAACCGGGGTCATTTAGTTTCGTGACCACCCGATTTCACACCTGAGCTATTATAACTTAATAGATGGTGGCAAAATTTACTTTCCAATTCTAATAATGTTGTATTTTTCATTATCTGAAAACACGGGTAAAACGACATTTTCTAAAAATTAATCCTAGCTAGATTAATATTATATTATATATAGAACATCATACAGATGTTTGCCGTGGTCTGGGTGTTTGTGCAGTCCTTGTGGGTCTCCCCACCGTGCCTCGAAGAGCACGTTCAGCCGTCGGTCCCGGTTGTTACCATGTACACCTGATACTGATCATTACTCATAGTAGCGAATGTATCCGCCAACCCGCATTGGAGCAGCGTGGTGGATTAAGCTCTGATCCTTCCCCTACATGGGGAAGAGGCCTGTGCCCAACAGTGGGATATTACAGGCTGAAGCGAATCCTAGGTAGATCGATTTGTCGCCCCTGAAACCCCCTGCATACTAAATTACATGTAAGGGACAACTTTATAAACTTTTGAAGTGAAACTTCTTTAGGCGCATGAGGGGTAAAATTTGAACGAGCGGTAACGCGGCAGCGTCAGGGACAGTACTTGGATGGGTGTCCGCCTGGGACCACCGCGTGACGTTGGCTTATTGTTTTTTTATTCAATTAATTTTTTTCGTTATTTTAAATTCGTTTTTTTTAATTTCTTTTTTTGAATCACATTTTTTTTAATTAGTTTGCAAAAGAAGTTTCACTTCTGACATGTGTACTTTGTAGACACTCAATTGGTTCAATCTGTTCTATTGGTAATCAATATACAAACTGTTTGTTATTCATCCAAATTTATTTTATCACCTTCAAAGTATGCTCTTTCAGAAATTGCTTACGCCAACGAATAATTCAATCATCAAAACAATTTTTAAATGCTGTTTCCGGAATTGAGTTCAGTTCTCGCTGCGAATTCTCCTTTATGTCTTCTACCGATTGAAAACGGGTGCCACGAAGTGGTAGTTTGAGTTTAGGAAAAAGAAAAAAGTCGGCTGGGGCTATATCTGGTGAACATGATGGTTGCTCGATGGTATTTGTTGAGTGTTTGGTCAAAAACTCGTTCACAGTGATGGCCTTGTGCGAAAGCGCATTATCGTGGTGCAAAATCCAAGAATTTTCTTTCCACAAATTGGCCTTTTTCGTCGAATTTGCTCTCTTAAAAGCCGCATAACGCTCAAATCGACGAATTCCGAGTGCACAACACCGCGATAGTCAAAGAAAACACTCAACATAACTTTGACTTTGAACGAGTTTGGCGTGGATTTTTTGGTTTCGGTTCAGTTGGAAGGCGCCACTCCGAAGCTTGTTGACTAGTTTGCATGTCAAACTCGTAAACCCACGTCTCGTCACCAGTAACAATGCGTTTTATAAATGTTGGGTCAAAATTGACTCGTTCTAGCATGTCCCCAGCGCCTCTAATGCGATTGCGTTTTTGGAGAAAATTCAGGTCTTTTGGGACTAGCCGAGCGGCAACATGTTTCATACCCAAATGATTAGTTCAAATGGTACGCATTGACTCGTGAGATACAGAAAGTTCGCTGGCTATCTATCTCAAAGTTTAATGAGGATTTTCAGTCGCTGTTTCCTTCACTTTTGCAATATTAACTTCAGTTACAGACGTTATAGGCCTACCAGAGCGAGGCAAATCTTCCATCACATCTCGACCACTTTTGACATTTTTGTACCACGCATAAGCACGAGTTTTTGATAAAGACACCGTAAGACTTCTGTAACATTTTCATTGACTCCGAACACGAAAATTCTATTGGCAATGCAAAATTTAAGACAAACTCTTTGTTCGATGTGTTTGTCCATTATGAAATTCGCAATACAAACTAGATATGATATAACTAAAAACAGCACAGTATTTAATATAATTAACAGATGCAACGAAAACTCCGCGCCAAAATGGAAAACAGTTGCGTCACACTAACAAAAAAAAAAAAATTGGAACCATAAACAAATAATCCATTCCCGATACTTTTTTGACTGAATGTATAGTATACATTAAATTGTAATACCTAAATAAGGGGGCGGCAAAATTTTTTTCCGCCCCGGGCGGCCGACAACCACGCTACGCCACTGGTCACGCGGTCAGTACTTGGATGGATGACCGCCTGGGAACATCGCGTGACGTTGGCTTTTTGTTTTTTTTTCAATTACTTTTTTTTCAATTCGTTTTTTTGTATTTTCAATTCCTTTCTTTAATTCGTTTTCTTTAAATTAGTTTGCCAAAGAAGTTTCACTTCTGACATGTGTACTTTGTACGTACGAATTTTTTTTTAAATATTACAATTGACAATAAGAATGTTAAAATTTTATTTCGAAATTTCCTTAAAATCTCTTAGCGTCACAGTCGTAAAATTTTCTCGTGTGTTATAAACTGGACGTTGAGGAATTCCTGAATCTTATAAAAATTACATTTTAAGATGTCTCTTGCAGAATATGCTCAAGTATTACAAAGCTGAAACATTTGTTTCATAATTTGTATCTATTATAATATGTAGTCCAATTTCGAAAAATTTTAGGCTACTAAAAATTTTCTTTTGCCATTTAAAAAAGTAATTGAAAATACTACAATTAATTAATTAATTTAAAAATATTTTGTTATTTTTAAACTTATATGTTAAGAGTTAAAATGTTAAGAGTTGATAAGTGTTTTATAATAAAATTAATTAAATATAATAATAATCTATCTATACTAAATATTATAAAGCTGAAAAGTTTGTTTGTTAAAACGTGCTAATTTTAGGAACTACTGGTTTAAATTTAAATGTTTCTTTTTGTGTTGGTTAGTTTATCTACCGAGGAATGGTATAGGCTATTTTTTGTCTCAAATTAACGCGTGTGAAACCGCGGTGCACAGCTAGTTTATTTATATAATGACGACTTAGAAGTGCCTCTGAAGGTACTTGAATGATAAACTTTTGGTCTGATTCGTATTCATATGTTTAACATATCGTACTGCGACTTTTAATCTATACTAATATATAAAGCTGAAGAGTTTGTTTGTTTGTTTGTTTGTTTGAACGCGGTAATCTCTGGAACTACTGGGCCGATTTGAAAAATTCTTTCAGTGTTAGATAGCCCATTTATCGAGGAAGGCTATAGGCTATGTATCATCACGCTAAGACCAATAGGAGCGGAGTCCACGCCGACGAAGTCGCGCTCAGAAGCTAGTACGAAATAAAAAGCTTAAACAAAAGCAATATTACAAAGTTTAATTTATTTCGTAAAAATAAAATGTTAAAACACTGTATCACAATAAGAACGTTGAAATGATTCCAGTTTATAAGAGCTTTTGTTTTTCAATTGTAAAGTAGTACAAAGTGAATTGAATTTGTTGCAGACAGTATAGTTTGCAACAGCCGTGCAAGTGCGACAAGGTCGCATCTCCCTCAGCTGCGGCGTCGCGGCGCGGCGGTTGGAACCGTGTGGCAGTAAGGAATTGTAAGGGAAGCAGGAAGGAAATTTACCCGACTAGACCGCTTTCCTTCGCAGATTTTAATGCAATATTCTACCCAGAATTGTTGTTCTCGAACATTCTCTGGCACTATGTTTAATTAGAGGTCTTGCATCTAAACTGTTCTATATTTTACGTTTATTTACTGTGTTGCCATTTTTAAATAGATATAAATTCATAAGAAGTAGATATATTTTAATAACGGTAATATATTACATACAAGTATAAATAGATACACTTACATAGATACATACATTACATAGATATATAAATAGATATGTAAACATATATTTATATATATGTACATATATATGTAAACAATAAAATCCATATTATTGTAACAAATGTACATTTATATCATACACACATACATCCAGCCATACACAGCCATATTTGGCCATAGAATTGAGCGTGTTAAAGTTTAATCCACCATGCTGCGTTTGGCTACAATATCTACTATGTATATACTTCAGCCTATCGCAGCCCACTGCTACATAGACCTCACCACATACCTCACGACATAGGCCTCACCAAGATGGCGCTCAATATCAAAGTTTTCCGCAATCCTCATCCAATGTCTACTATATATTATATGCTATTTCACCAGTCCTATCACTATCCATCTCGACCCATTGCGTTACTTAAAAGAACTCAGTTTGCAAACTTAAACTTATCCCCGTAATAAAACTGAACTATAAAAAATATTCCGTGAACATTTATCACGGCGATAGTTATAAAACTATATTACGATGTGACGTCCCACGAATACTTTGAACAAATGCGTTGAATCTATTAAATTTGAAAAGAATAAGAGCCGGAAGGTCAGGACCGGCGTCAAATGTTCCGGAAAGATAAAAAAAAGGAAGAGAAAACCTGTGGCACTTAAATCATTCTGTATCAACTTGACAGGGAACGCCGATGTTAAGGCGGAGCGCAGTGGAGGATAGAAGCGATAATATGCTGTGAGATTGTATAGATTTCATTAAACTATTAGAATGATGAACAAGTACTGTAAGATGATAAAATAAGAGTTCGCTAAATGTTAAACGACTATCGTAGTCTTTAGATCCAAAATAGTTGTGTTTGCTGACAAATGAAAAAAACCAACTTCAATTTAGATCGACAGGTAATACAACAAACAACAAAATTAACAAACGCACTAGTCGCCACTACGATTTTCGAAGGTAAACTTCTATTTCCCTGGGATTCCATCATCTCCTTATCATGGTATCACCCTTGGGATATCTCCTTTCCAACAAAAAAATAATCATCAAAATCGGTTCACAAACAACGAAGTTGTCGCTAAAACATATTAAAAAAAATATACGGTCGAATTGAAAAATCTTCTCCTTTTTTGAGTTGGTTAAAATGCGACCCTAATTAGGACTAGGGTATATACTATCAAAACAGTGCATCCTCAGCTAGAATACTTTACTGACCACAGGCATATAACACTAATTGACACCAGTTTTGGCTGTGATCTACTGTAAGTTTGACATACTTCCATAGTCAGACTGTTACAGATTATGTGCAAGATGATATTTTGCTATTATCTGTTAGCTTAAGTTTCTAATAGTTATAGCATAGAAATAACTGTTCTCGTGTGTGCTTTTGATTTAACTACTTCACCTATGCCAGATTATTTTAATGACGTCTCTATCAAACTTGTTTTCATTCATTCATTCATTTAGATTAGTGGCTTCCAACAGTGCCAAATTGGCACAGATGATTTCGCCAATGTCGCGTAGAATGGAGAAGACACGAAGGAGATTAATCGAACTTCTTTTCTTTATTAGCACTTGTACTTCTTACATAATGATTACTTCCATGATATATCTCTCTCTATCTCTTAGTGGACGATGATCTTACAAGTGATAACATTTATCAAGCACTCTTACAAATCAAGGAGGGAAAAATTTAATGAGTGCGCCATCAAATAGATTTGTTTTGAGACCTTGCCATTTCGTAAACAAATGGCTCGCTGCAAATAAACGTTGCACGTCGACCCGCTTTATCTCACCTACCGCGATGGCGTTGTTTATGGCGTTCGAGAGATCTGCTCGCGGTAAATGTCGATTTAAATTTTTCAATACGTGTTCTAGTATTAAACGGGAGATGTATGTGTTTGTTTGATTTGTTGTACTAATGCATGTTATGCGAGTGTGTGTGTATGTGAATGTAAGTTAGCATTTGTGTGTGGATGTGTAAATGTGTGTTATGTTTTCAGGAATTAATTTATAGAGTCCGAGTATGCGAACGAATGTCTAAGTGTGTATATGTTGTTTACGTATGTATAAGTGTGCACTATGCACATTTACGGAATATTTTCGTGAAAAATACGCATCATTTATATTTCCTTTTAGATTTATTAGAAATACCTGATCTGAGGTACTATAAATAATTGCAATTTGAAAAATTCAGAAAGTCAACGGAATGAAATAACCGTTTTGGGAATAAGGGCCCTAGATATATATACATCTCTACATATATCCAATTAATTGTAAACGTAATTACCGCCTGATAAAAGGCCTGTCTGTTTGTTTATCGTCGCTATAACAAGAATAACCGAGATCCTTCAAGGATATTAATGAATACTTCAGGGAGGATAAATGACTTATGGAAGTCGGTTAACTCCCCGCGGTCCCGACACACTGCGTTCGTCTTGTTTTTCTTTACGTTAACTTTCTTGCGATTGTCTTTATAACTTTATTTTTTTGTTTGTGAACGTAATTTTGTGATAATAATATTATAGAAATATATTTCTTATTTTTTAAAAATATTTTACATATTTATTATTCACAACTTAAGAACTAAATATTTACAGATAGTTATGGTACTCAGTCATGTCCGCGTGAAATGGTGCCAATAATGCTGGCAGCATTTTCCCGTTGAATAGAAAATATTTGTCAATTATTATTTGTATATTTGTGAATCAATAATTGATTATTGATTTTTGATTTTTAAAGAGCAACTTTTATATTTAACTTTTTTTTTTTACTTATTGTATCTCTTCGACTGATCAATTAAGAATTTTTTAAATAAATTCTTTCATTCAGATTTTTTAAAGGGTAACTGCGGAGTTTCTTGCCGATGCTTCACAGCAGAGTCTACGTTTCAAATTGGTGGTGGCTTCACTTATAACTATAATTAAAATTTTACTTTGTAAGATGAATATACCAAGGTGCTTTTGAAGACTATACGAATATAGTTATTTTCGATTTTGATTTTGAATTAAAATAAATTTTATATGGTAACATTATAACAACGTCACAGATGATATCATTTACTATTAATTGTTTTCAATGGTATCAAGTAAGTAGTTTTAATAGTTTCAATAACAGTAAGCTGGAAAGCACGGAGGACATTAACGCATATAGCTCCTTTAGGTTATGTACTAAGAGTCCTTTGTTTGTATATCCTGTATGGTATCTAGGTAAAAATAATCTATAAAATGAACATCAAACCAACTTTGAAATGAAAATCCTAAATATTTTATCTAATACCATATTGTTTTTATAATAGCGATATATTCTTTGCATCCTAAGGCTAGTAGTAAATGCAGTTGCTTTAATGCATGCCTTTTGTTCATAGTTTGTATTGTACGATAAATTATTTATACGAATATTAGAATTAATTATACTTATGTTAATACCATGTTGATTTCCATTTCCTTTGTTTGAGTGTTTAAGCTTAGGAACTTCGACTAGATTATGTTATAATTAAAAGTAAGAAATATAAAAGGTGGGATATAACCATGATATAACTAAAATAAACATTGTTTATAAATTTTTTAATACATCTAGGTCAGAAAACAAGCGTACGGCTCACCTGTAGTTAAGCGAATACCGCAGTCTATAGACACCTGCAACACAAGAAGCATCGCAAGTGCGTTGTCGACCCTATCCCTAATCCCCCGCAGGAGCTCTGATCACCTTACTACCACAGGAACACAACACTGCTTGATGCAGTATTATTTGTGATCTTCTGTAAAAAAAATGCACTTAGTAAAAAGATACGAGGTAAAACATGGAAAAGAAAAAATAGTATTACAGTCTGTTGTATTGGAAACCTCCACCTTGTTTTTTTTAAAGCGGTTAAAATAAGGAAAAAGAAAAAATTGTTACGTAATGTTTAAAAATCCTTATAGATCCCGTATCTATTAGATAGCTAATAAAAAGGGTCCCCCCAAGTCCCCAGGTTAAAAATCCCCCAAGTATTTCATATAAATATGAAAGTAGTATGTGAAACGAAAATATACGCGTTTAATAGTAAAAAGGTTCGGCTCCGTAATTACACTCTTTCCGTAAATAATAAGTTTTCAGCCGAAACGGCGAATGTAGCGATTCTGCGAATGAATTTATTACCATATACGCGGGTCGCGGTGTAATAAGGAAAAACTGGCAAACAGGAGACGGACTTGTGCGTGGTGGGTCCCGTATTAACCGCAGCTAACTTCTAAATCACAATCAGCATCTTCAGACATCATTGTAACATGAATTGTCTAGCGGTGCGGACCTCCTCGAGGAGGCCCAGTAAGTCACCAACGATTCCTATTTTTGGATTTTTTTTTACCAGAGCCTGCTAATAAGTAGGTACGCTATAAAATATGCAAAATTATAAAACTATATACGGTGTGAAAAAATTGCTTGTTAATTTTTCCTGAACCAGTTCTTGACTTTAGTCTATACTAATATTATAAAGAGGTAAAGTTTATAACTTTGTTTGTATATACGGGGTAATCTTCGCAAATACTGATCCGATCATGAAAATTCTTTCGCTAACAGAAAGCTACACTATTCAGGAGTGACAAGATAAAAGGAAAAAGATAAAAATATATAAAGATTTTAAATCAGCAGGATTTGAACCTGCGCCCTCTGACGTGCCGTGTCAACAATGCAATCTAATCAAGCATTATTATTTGCCTTAGAAATTAATTCGTGATTTTCACGGAGTATAGTGATTTTAAAACATTTATATTTATCTGATTTGCTGAAAATAGTGAGAGTGTATTGGAACATATCAAATTTCACCGTACCCTTCTTATGTGAAATGGATTATAACGCCCAACGAAGTGGGCACGGGTCGGCTAGTAATATATAAACTGTGCACTTGTATTTGTTTCTTCATGTAATGTATGTAATGTAATTGCTATGTAAGTACACTTAATTAACCTTGGACGTATTATCGAATATATTTTCAATCGCAACAAACAGACCGTGGCGTAGCTGGAACTCAAAAAACAATGTATCAAAAAAAAAAAAAGTTGTGTGTCAGCTCCGACGTACGACTGGAGTTTATTTCTTCTGATCGACTGTCTAAATAAGCACCAAAAAGGCTTACTAGTCTAAGAAAAAGATTAATACCGTACCAAATGGTAAATATACGTTTTCTTAGTTTCAGATAGATGGCGTTGGAGCAACTCAATTAACGCAACGAGGTCATTCGTTCAATAGATTTTACACCTCATATTTTTTCATACCGGGGGCCGTATATGAAAATAGATTTTTAAGGAGTAAAATCCAAAAATAAACAAAATTAGACTTTCCCAAAATCTTGGCCATTCTTCACATGGGTTTCAGAGACCGAAAAACATACACGATTTAGTCTCTCCTTGTGAAAATGGTAATACACATATATTTTACAGATTCCTAAGATTTTCTATACAAAAAAGCAGCATGTCCTCCAGCGTTAAGAGCATTGTTTGTATAAGGAACCCTGAAAGCTGACAATGGGGGCAGATATACGGGTGCAGAAACAATGGGCGAACGCCGTCGAGCGCCTGCCGGGACGCCGGCGATGCGCTGCGTTATTGTGAATGATAGTTTGCAGCTACGCGGTATATCGAGTAGAATTGCAGCCGTGACTTCGTTAGATGCGGTGCAGGATACAGGATTTTATTGCCTTGAAAGATTTTTTTTTTCATTAAAAGTCAAGCATAGAAAGTTGTTTATCGATGTGCAGAATAGAAGGTCCAATATGGCATCAGTCAATATAACAATAACTTATATTTTAAATTATTATCAAGGTAAAGGTTGTATTTTAAAAGTTATAATAATGATTGCATAAAAAAGTGCACTAGTTAAAGGTAGAGTTATAAATACCATCACAGTCCACTGTTGGACATAGGCCTCCACAACTTCGCGCCCGACATTATGACGCGAACTCGACATGTGGTTTGACTATGGGCAAAACACATGAGTTCGCGTCATAATGTCGGGCGCGAAGTTGTGAAGGCCTATGTCCAACAGTGGACTGTGATAGGCTGTAGTGGTAGTGGTTATAAATACCCGAGTTAGTGCTCGAGTGAAACTTACAAATTAAATAAAAAATATTCTAACCTAAAATATTTTTATCAGACAAAAATTTTGCGTTAATTTTTTTTTATCTGTTTCCATTTTTAAAATCCTTTCAACTTCATTAACGAGACTTACAGCCTTGTTCACCTAAAAAAAAAAAAAAAAAAACAGCTCATCGTTTCTGTTTCGCGTGTTCTTGTGCAAGAGTAGAGCAACACGTGTCCGCCGTAAGTTTTGTATAACGCTGATATAAACGTTACGAAGTTAACAAACTTTAAGAGTAATATCTTGATATATTACTCTCAAACTTTGTTAACTTCTTTTCTCTCGATCGGGCCATGTGTTGCGAGAACTTGAGAGTACACCTGTACACTTTTAGCATTAATCACATACACGTTTGAATCGCTATTTAAACATAATTTTAGTTCTAAGTGAAGCTATAGCAGGTGTTGTTATGTTAATAATATTGTACGGGCTACCGCACTTCAGCAATGTGATTGGTTGGCGGATATATTCCCTACTATCCCTATGAGTTACAATCGCTATCAGTTGTACATGATAACCACCGGGACCGACGGCTTAACGTGCTCTCCGAGGCACGTTGGGCAGATCCACAAGGATTGCACAAACACCCAGATCACGACAAACATCTGTATGGCTAATACAAATGTTTACCATGTGCGGGATCGAACCCGCAACCGTCAGCGCAAAAGCCACAACCCAGTGCTGTGACAGTTTCGGCAACGCGTCGTCGATTATCTATATATATAAAAGAGATTTCCACCCATTGACTCATCACGATATCTCTGGAACCATAAGGCGTAGAGACTTGAAATTTGGTAGGAATACTCCTATCCCCGAGTAGAGGTCAGCTAAGAACGGATTTTACGAAATTCCACCCACAAGAGGGGGTTGTGGGGTTTAATAACATATATGGCAAAACAACGGCAACGTTTGCGGGGTCAGCTAGTTACATAATTATAAATTATTACCGAATATAATTTGATCTCACTCAAAGCTGTAGCTCCGACGATATGTATAAATGATTCTGTGTATACTAATTATGAATTAACAACATCCGGATGTTATGTCAACAAGCAAATCATCCCGTTGCGTTTGTCAACAGTTACAAGTGTTATTTGTTAAACTAATATTTGAATCTTTGTTAATTAGAACAACATGACTCAACTTGATTGGCATAAGGATTTGACGTTTATTTTTCTTTGTTACTGATTTTTAAAATTTAGTTTCAAACTAATCGATAAAGAAGTTTTAAACAGCGTTTTAATCGAGTCATCATCACTACTGCCTATCGCAGTCCACGGCTGGACATAGGCCTCCACAAGTTCACACCAAAAATGGCGTGAACTCATGTGTGTTGCCCATAGTCACCACGCTGGCGTTGGTGACCGCAGGGCTGGCTTTGTCGTACCGAAGACGCTAAAAGCCAGCAGTTGGGTGGTTATCCCACTATCGGTCGAAGTTCCAAGGTGGTAGTGGAAATGTGTAATCCCTTATTTAATCGTGTAACCTTTTAATCCAGTAACAGGCTATAATGTATCACGCTATGATACATTAAAGGAGTTTTTTTTTTATTTAACTAGGTCGGCAAACAAGCGTACGGCTCACCTGATGGTAAGACCGTAGCCTATAGACGCCTGCAACACCAGAAGCATCGCAAGCGCGCTGCCGACCCCATCCCCAATAGCTCCCCCAATAGCCCAGGAGCTCTGGTCACCTTACTCACCAACAGGAACACAATACTGCATGAAAACAGTATTATTTAGCTGTGGTCTTCTGTAAGGTCGAGGTACTACCCCAGTCGGGCTGCTCCATATTTTGAGAAGGAAATTTCCTGCTGTGCCCTACCTCAGTTAAGGAGTCATTAAAGGAGTAAATACAAATCAAAGACACGTTGGATATATGTAGTGTCTCCCAACTGTGAACTTGTACAAATATTTACTATCGGTCTGGACGCCTTTCCTAGTGGGTCTCTTCACCGTGTCTCGGACAACACGTATAGCTGTCGGTCGCGGCGTTTGTCACATACACCGCACAGTAACCGTCACTTATAATAGGGAACATATCCACGCAGTAAAACTCCAATCCTTCTCTTACATGGAGAAAGAGGCCTATGCCCAGCAGAGAGTTATAGGCTATGTTAACCAAACATAGTAATATGTTGAAAGCTTTTTCGAATTGCATAGATGCGCATCAAATAAGTCTTGTTTATAACGAACGCGGTGCCAATTAACAGATTAGCTTCATTACAGGAAATCGGTAATGAAAAGGGCTTGTGGCGTCGATGTTGGCTTGTATGCGGCCAACGACCAGAACATTCTAATACTGGTTTTTGTAAAGCCTTATTTAAATTCGTAATTAGTACGATTACATGGAATTTTAATGTTTTTTTGTTATTTTAAAAGAACAACTGTCTATTAGATACGAGTATCTCTCTCTCTCTCTCTCTCTCTCTCTCTCTCTCTCTCTATATATATATATATATATATATATATATATATATATATATATATATATATATATATATATATATATATATATATATATATATATATATATATATATATATATATATATCAGCTGATCCGATTTCGCTAATTCTTTTTTTATAACATTCCGTAAAGTAGGTACGAGGATGGTTCTTACGGAGAAAAAGTTTTAAAAAATGGCCTAAAAAAGTCTAAAAACAACACTTTTCTATATTCCCATACAAAAGTTAAGACAGGACAACGTCTGTCGGGTCAGCTAGTGGTTATATAATTGTATAAATTATTAGAGAAAATTCGACTAATTTATGCGTTACCTTGTTACGATTCAATCTTTAACATCCCACGGCTGGGTAGGCCTCTTTCTCCGTGTAGGAGAAAGATTGGAGCTTAATCGGCGGTTGGAGTGGTTGGCGGATATGTTCCTATACCACGAGTAACGATCATTATCAGGTATTTATGATAACAACCGGGACCAAGGGCTTAACGTGCTCTCCAAGACACGACACCCACAAGGATAGACATCCAAAGTTCCAAACCGAAAAGAAATATTCCTAAAAATATCCAATCCGAGCGGGAATTGAACCCGCAAACCGTCGGTGTTTCAGGCGACTACTCGCACCATTAAACCAGAGCAGTTGTTTTTGGATGAACTGGTCATGGAGAGAGAGTCATCATCTATTATTATTTACTAGTAATTAACATTTTGTACATTTTGATATATTTTTGTAACTTTCTTGTTAAATTTGTCTTTTTTTAAATAACACAATTAGTAAATTAAAAAAAATGTAAATGTATTTATCAGCAAAGTGAGTCAGTTTTAGTATTGTTACAAGTTATTTGTCTTTGATTCTTTGATTTCTTTTGTTTTAATCTTTTATTGTAGTTAATCTTTTAATGTTTTATTGTAGCTAATTTAAATGTAAAACACTATCTTAAGTTCTTGTCATGTGTATGTTATTTATGTATGTTATTAGTGTATGTTAGTTAAGTTCAATGTAGTTATCACCTATAATTAAAGTTACACTTAGAGTTTACTGTTATTGTATTTGTACTTGAAATATGGTGTAGACTTTTTTGATGTTGTATAAATAACTAAATCTAATAAATAAATGCGCACATCCGATATTAAACGATTTATTTTTCTAACACAACAGCTAAATTAAAATGACTAAATCCCTTTGAAACTGGAAGCGTTATTTTTAGTAACGATAGTGTTTTACAAAGGCTCCCGGAGCGGACAATGTTAGTCCTGCTTACTCGTGCATCCTAGTTTAGTGCGGGACCGAATAAAACGCGAAATTGAATCCAGTTGACGGTTATGACGCACGTGAGCTCGCTTATGTTTTTATGGCTCTTAGAGGCGTTGAGCTTCCTTCGTCTTGAATTTGATACATTATACCTCGTGTCCATTGACACACGTTAAATGTAATTAGCACAATTGACTTTTTTATGTAATAAAGAAACGTACGTTTTCTCTGATGGTAAGGGGATACAGTAGCCTATGGATTTAATCCTCTAAGTACCCACCAGAAGCCCTGGCTACCTTGCTCACCTTAGGAACAGAACATAACTTGAAAGCAATATTATTTCTCTGCTATCTTCTGTAAGGTTAAAAAGGCACCAATGGCGGAATGATCCAACTACTGGCTTTCAAATACACAGGCCGAAGACGGGCAGCAGCGTCTTCGGTGCGACAAAGCCAGCACTGCGGTCACCAACCCGCCTGCCCAGCGTGGTGACTATGGGCAAAACACATGAGTTCGCGCCCTATGTCCAGCAGTGGACTGCGATAGGCTGAAGTGTGCGATATGTAAGACAGATATAATTTTTTATACGATACCTTTTGAAAAAGTTCCATACATTACATGACTATATGTGGGTACACATGCACGTAAAAAAACTATTGATATCATTAAGTGTCACTTCGTTATCGTTTGTCATACATCAACACACAGCAAGCTAACTTCTTCTATTGAGATCAACTTGTACCCCTGTGACAAAGGTAAAACTTTTTTCTGCCAGATAACCTATAAAAGTTTCATGGTTTTATTGTACTTATGGTTTGTTACATATAAACAAACAGCTAGTGAACCCAAGTTTTCCTTGATTTTTAATCTGATTAATTTTATTATTTAAATCAAATTAAAAAAAGATTCAAGCTAACTTCAAAAGTACTTTGAATTCTTTTTTGAAAATGTGCAATTTAATGGATAATTATAATTATTACAAAGCAACTATCGATTCGGAATATAGGTTCTGTTGAAAAGAATAGACAATAAACTCAATAGGGAATTCTTCCTTACCCTTTTATAAAAAAACCTATATAATAAGTGTATATAATTATATAATAATAATTAAATATGGAGCAGCCCGACTGGGGTAGTACCTCGACCTTACAGAAGACCACAGCTAAATAATACTGTTTTCAAGCAGTATTGTGTTCCTGTTGGTGAGTAAGGTGACCAGAGCTCCTGGGGGGATTGGGGATAGGGTCGGCAACACGCTTGCGATGCTTCTGGTGTTGCAGGCGTCTATAGGCTACGGTCTTACCATCAGGTGAGCCGTACGCTTGTTTGCCAACCTAGTTACATAAAAAAAAAAAAAAATAAGGAAATAGGAAGCGAATAAGTATGGGGTAATTTGAAATAGTTTCGACCTTTACTGTACAAATGCAAATTTAATTACACAATTTGCCTAATATTTCTATATAGAAAACATAAATAAACTTTCGTTATTTTAACATTATCAGCTCAATCAAGGTACATATATAAGTAAGGCTGTGTCCCGATGTAAACAAATCAGCCTTTACCTGATTTTCTCCATTTATAAATGGTCCACGCAGTTCACTGACCAGAACAGTTTAATATCGTTTTGATAATCGTTCGGGCGCTGGGAATGAATTAAGTTTAATAGTACAGGACACACTGATTTAGATTGGATTAGTGGGCTAATTACGTTTAACGATTAATAAATTAGAAATTTATTCTACCAATTTTTATCAGCGAAATATATGTATGTCTTTGGATATTTAAACGACTGAGAAAAAGAGAGAGAGGTGCAAGCACACATTTTCTTACTCTTTTTCTCTCATAGTTACGTTTCGTATATGTATCTAAGACACAATTCTTATACTGCCTACTTTTTCAATTAGTTTGGCAAAGAAGTTTCACTTCTGACATGACGTACTTTGTAGGCACGCAATTTTATTTAAACTAGAGAATCACTCTTCTAGCTACGATAAAGCTAGCTAGTGATAATGTGAGCAAACGATGAAGTCCATATCCAAATATTAGTTCCTTTTACGGAATTTATACCTTTTATGAAATGAAATCATGAATTACTTTATTAAATTTCGATTCAAAACCCCATTTAAAACCACGTTTGAAAAGTCACATAAAAATGTTTTTACTATTAATATGAATACCACCAATATTGAACATAGAGTTAATCAAGAAGAACTGGCAAGAACATCAAAAACTACTTCTTTAGAAGCTATTAATACATTAAATGATTTCGTACAATAATTGTAAGTCCTTCAATAGCGCCATACCATTTATCATACTAAGACTAAAAGATTTTTTAACATCAATAATTTTTCTAAAATAGAAATCGCCCATCATGACGTTTTCTAGGTACGTAAAATCGTATTGTAGCAGTGGTCACGCACTCACATAATCTTATTATATAGCTGAATATAATGTGCCTAGGAAACTTTCCTCAGCCTCTCATCACGTGAAACGTCACGTCGACACTTCAAGTTCGGTTGTAATAAATTCAATGGCACATTCCTAATTACATGCCTTGTTTGTTTTCGCCGTGTTTACGTTGTAATTTTGTGTCTTTGTGACGTTTGTCGCGCTGTTATGAGACATAATTATAAGTACGAGGCATATACATATGTATATATTTTTCCAGAGGGTTATTGTAGAGTAGTTACAGATAAAAAAAGTGTGTGTGTCAGCTCCGACGCACGACTGGAGTTTACTTCTTCAGATTAACTCTCTAAATATGCACAAAAAAGACTTTATAGTCTAAGAAAAAGATTAATACCATATCAAATCTAAGTATACTAATATATAAAGCTGAAAAGTTTGTTTGTTTGGTTGTTTGTTTGTTTGAACGCGGTAATCTCTGGAACTACTGGGCCGATTTGAAAAATTCTTTCAGTGTTAGATAGCCCATTTATCGAGGAAGGCTATGTATCATCACGCTAAGACCAATAGGAGCGGAGTCCACGCCGACGATGTCGCGCGCTGAAGCTAGTGATAAATAAACGAATTAAAATAACGCCATCTATCAATGGCATTATTAGAAAACGTCGTAACCGATACCGTCGTAACCGTCGTAGCCGGTACCGTAGTAAACGTCGTAGCAGATGGCGCACAAAAACGTAACGAAGTCATTCGTACGAAGTTTCTTATGGGGCGTTGCCGAGGGGTACCTTAGCCGGCAAAAATCGTCCGTAACGTTAAAAAAAGCGCAAGATTTGTATGTATAGTCATGTATGATGGCTATAGAGTATCTAATGTATAGTCTACGTGATGACTGTTATTATTATTAAAGTTTACTTCTACTATTATTATATCATTATATCGATATTATTCATATTCGATATTTATTATATCGAATATGAATTCATTATATCATATTCGATAATTATTATCATGATTACGATTCAGCCTGTAATATCCCACTGTCGGGCATAGACCTGTTCCCCATGTAGGACATAATTATTATACATTTTTAAAAATCATTGTAAGTAAAAAAGGTGTTACGATAATTTTTTAAAGATTGCCCATTTATCGAGAAAGGCCATAGGCTAACGCCTTTCAAATTAACGCATATGAAACCGCGGGGCACAGCCAGTTTTTTTATAAAACAAACTTTATATGCCACATGTTTTACATAACATCTCGACACAAGTAAAAATGTACGAGAAATAAAAATAACATTACATTATAGAGAGAAAACTTTCGATCATCATCGGAATACGTTCGCCGATACAAACATTAGTCCCAATACTTCATACTTCACGGCACATACAAATGAATAAAACAAACACGACTATGAGAGAATCACGTTAGAAAAGATCGAAATGTACCCTTTTTCTTTCCACCGATCTTTATAGAGAAAGTTTTGTAGCATTTTTTATTAAGTTTTCGCTACTTTGGAATATAAAGACACTCTTTTTGTTTGTGAATTTCGTTTTGTAAGAAAAATGTATTTAACATTTCACCATTATTATTAGAAATTAAATGTTTAGTGGATTAATTATTTATCAGCCCATATCTAATTTCTAGCGTGATTTCATTAACATTAAAGACTGAGGTAGGGCACAGCAGGAAATATCCTGCTCAAAATCTGAACAGTGTGACTGGGGAAGTACTTCGACCTTACAGAAGATCGCAGCTAAATAACACTGCTTTCTTTGCCAAAGAAGTTTCACTTCTGACATGTGTAGGGGAACACCGGGCAAGACGGGGTGGTGGGCAAGATGGGGCATCAGGCTTTTCAGGTAATTTGAATTGATCAATCACGTCCACTCTGCAATCTCGCTACTAGCTGCCATGACAGCTCTAAGTCACACGAGTACTAACACGGTGGCTAGTCATTTGTTTTAGTTATCGTCGAAAAGTAGATTTGGTTTGTTGGTATAAATATTTCTTATATATACGTTTGGTAGTGCATGAAATTTGTATTTGGTGATTTTCAAGCGGCATCTTGGTAAATCTTATTTACAATAAACTGCAGTAATAGGTAATAACTTGTTTTGTTATGAAACATTATTCATTTTTTTTTGTTTGATTATTAATTTTAAAACGGATGAACGGGCAAGACGGGGTATCAGGTACCCCGTCTTGCCAAACACGATTTTGATTATTTATATTTTATTATATATTGTTTTAGGATGGTTTATATTAGAAGTTGTTTTGAAGCAACAAATGGGATATATGTCGGCTGCAAAATCCTTCTCAGTTCCACCAACTACATTGAAACAAAAAGTAAAAAAGGCTCATGAAAACGAGAGTACAATGGAGAATATAAAGATACCTTTGGGTACCATTATTCTCGCAAAAAGGAACATGATGAGCTGGTGGATTATTGATTAGACATAGAAAGTAGATTTTTTAATTGTAGATACTGTCGCAGCGCCTCTTACAACAACAGCAATGAGCACTGCAGTTGTTCTTTACACCTCCTGCTACTTCAACAGTTATGACAACTAGTACAACTGAAGTTAACACAGGGGTCCTTCCCCTAGATGTTCTTACTGGCTTAATCCAGTGTGAGATAAAAGTAACTTCACCTTGGTCAGCCCAAAGCAACTAATGCCTCTTCCAGTGACCAAGAAGACATTAAGAGTGACCATGCCTATATTGTATAGGGCTATATTTTGACTTCAAGGAAGGCTGGATTGCTTGTTCTTCTTGTAGTAAATGGGCACATTGTGGTTGCGCAGGGGTGGACGATGATGATGCCGAAGCAACATTAATTTGCGAGTTCTGTACTCCTGAATAGTCAAGTGAATGGCTATACCCCATCTTGCCCATTAGGCCCACCCCATCTTACCCGACCTATCGGGCATGATGGGGTGATACGTCATATTCTACATTTTGTTATTTTATTGATAATTCTATGGTTCTGTGATCCTGATTTAAATTTAATATGTAAGATTGATAACTACAAGACTGATTAAGAATAAAAATGATTATGAAACCATGAACCCCTATGATTTCTGGAGCTTTAAAGTTTTAAACCTTAAGTACCCCGTCTTGCCCGGTGTTCCCCTACTTTGTACGCACTCATTTTTTTTCTATACAAATAGGTCAGCAAACAAGCGTACAGCTTACTTGATGGTAAGCGATAACCGTAGCCTATAGAGTTATAGACGCCTATAACACCAGAAGTATCGCAAACGCATTGCATTTATAAATCGTATAATGCAAGCAGTGATATATAGATAGGATGTTTTGAATAACTGTAATGGAAATTTTATTTTCAAATACATGACATATAGTTTTTTTTTACATTAGACTTTTAATGATCAAGTAATACACAATAATCGTTCAATCAAACACTTGTAAATACGAAAAGCTTAATTTAAGAATACAAAACAAAATCAAGACTTAGTTAAGTCGCTTGTAGAGTCGTAGGTCGTAAAACCGTCGCACGCCTCGGATGCTATCGGCTCAGAGGCTTGGCGTAATAAACTTTATCTCGGCTTTATTAGTCCATAACGGGCTGGCGTTGTATAACTTAATGAGATAAGCCTTGGTGATTAAGGGGTTATGCCTGATTTTTTAATTATATTATTATACACTTGAGAATGTAAAGGTTTGATGGTAATATGAATACATCTCCACTACTACCAGTGGGGAACTATTGGTAGCTTTTTATTTCTATATCATCTTGTACGTTGGTATTTTTCAGCTGTTGTTCCTCCCAAAAAAAAAATCTCTCTGGTGTAGTGGTGTATGTGCCTACACACCGGCGGATTAGATACAATCTGTTTAGAAATATTTCTTTTCGGTTTAGATGTCTCTCCTTTTGGGTCTCCCCAGCGTGCCTCGGAGAGCACGTTAAACTGTCGGTCCCGGTTTTTATCATATACCAGTTAGCGATTGTTAATCATAGTAGGCAATATATCCGACAATCCGCAGTGAAGCAGCCTGGTGGATTAAGTTCTGGTTCTTCTCCTACATGGAGAAAGAGGTCTGCTTAGCTGTGGAATGTTACAGGCTGAATCGTATAAATATGATGACGTGGTAAAATGTAAGAAAAAAAAATCAAAACAGATTTGTAGTAATTGGCTTAAAAATAATTGGTATTCCAGTAATGTAGAATTAGTATTCTAGTAAAATACTATTTGTAGTACTTTGAGTAAAAATGGTAGGTTTTGTCTTTTTAGTCGACTTCAAAAAAGGAGGAGGTACAATTTGACTATATTATATTAATGAGTGCAAAGTGATATTTTGTTTTTTATTAGGCATGTTCCGTACTAATATCTAAAAAATAATAATAGGAGAGAAGTCCATTGACATCGTTAGGTTCTTAGTACTAGAACCTCATTCTCTCAATCTCTTAATTTATTAATATTTGCACGTAATTACGTCAGTCAGTCAGTCAGATCAGCCTATTGCAGTGCACTGCTGGAAATAAGCCTCTCTAAGTTTGCACCCAGACATCCCGGTTTTCCGCAATCCTCATCCAGCCTACACCGGCAATCTTACGTAGATCGTCGGACCAACAGACCGGAGGACGTCCCACACTGCGTTTGCCAAGTAATTACGTATTCGTTGAAAGTAAGTATTGCTGTAACAAATAAGTTAGTTATTTTTACTTATTTTTGTATTAACAATAATTTTTTATGGGACTCCTTTTAGTAATATACCTATTTTAGTTATTGTTATATTTTTTTAAGGTTTTTAGTTTTAGTTTCATTGTTGTAGTATATATTTATTTATTTTTTATTATTATAATTGTTACATATAGTTAAGTTTATTAGTTTAAAGTTATACTTTAAATTTTTTTAAGATACCTAATTGTATGTTAACTTGTATGCGCAATATACTTTTTTAATTTATAAACAAAAAAAATTTACTTATCAATAATAAATTATTCAATTGAAGTCATGTTTTTAAACTAATTATTATAGAAGTAAATTTAGGTATCTAAAAAAAATTAAATAAACAAGAAAGGAATTAAAAAAAACAATATTTAAAAGGTCATCACATGGTGAAACTTCGACTAGGCCGTTGGGGCAGTTTATAGTGGCCCTGCTGTCTGTTCCTCGGGTTGCGGGTTCGATTCCCGTCTGAGTCTGGGTGTGTAATTGTATTTATATATATATATATATATATATATATATATATATATATATATATATATATGTATTATTTCTATGAATGGTTATAAAAAAAAATATGTAGCTTTATCAGTCAACTGTAACATATAACACAAGCATTAAGTCGCTTACCATAGGAACAGACGACCGTGTGTGTATGTTATAAGATATTTATAATTTATTACTGTATTTGTACGTGTTATTTCACATTTTATACATATACATAAATGCGAGTGAATTATTATATATATTATTTTAAGCAAGTTGTATGAAATCTCAAACCAATCTCTTACGAATAGAGCTTTCAGTTTTCATGGAATTCTGAGTGAAAAATTTAACTTTAACATTTGATATTTTAAAAGGAAATCTAAATAGCATTATTTAAATAGAAGCTAAGCGTTAATATGCATAGGAATAAAATCGCCAATGGGATCCAACGATTCCAATCCCATATGTTATCTCATAAAATAATGGCTTTTCAATTCCAAAGAGAATGGTTTCAGGTATTACTAAATTATTATCATATTCGTTCTTTGAGCTCGTGTCCGGTCGGGGTTAGGACGTTGTTGTATAGTGAGAGATGCATGCGATGTATTATTATATTTACTTTTATCTATATCTATACTAATAAATAAAATTGGAGTGTCTGTTTTTAATATTAAAATAACCACTTTTTACTAAATGCATATGGATCTATACACGAAATATATACCAAAATAACATTTTATAAAATTTTTGTCTGTCTGTCTGTCTGTTTGTTCCGGCTGATCTCTGAAACGGCTGGACCGATTTTGACGGGACCTTTACTGGCAGATAGCTGATGTAATAAGGAGTAACTTAGGCTACTTTTAATTTCGATTTTTTTTATAACTGCGAACTGAACGATAACATTTTTGTTCAATTCCACGCGGACGAAGTCGCGGGGACAGCAGCTAGTTCCGTAATAAATTCCGATACGACTTTAAACAGTTGATATTTCAAAAATTGACAAAAATAACATGCTTTCAATTATAATGAAACAACTTTTTCGGATTTTGTCGCGGTTTATTACATTTTTTACATGCCCGACGTTTCGGATACTTTACAGCAACCATGGTCATGAGAGGACAGTTCTTAAAAAACCTAATAAACCGCGATAAAATCCGAAAAATTTGTTTCTTTCATATGTTACGGGCTA
The DNA here is from genome assembly GCA_905220545.2 of Melitaea athalia. Classification (NCBI taxonomy): domain Eukaryota; kingdom Metazoa; phylum Arthropoda; class Insecta; order Lepidoptera; family Nymphalidae; genus Melitaea; species Melitaea athalia. The sequence goes on from HG992179.1 coordinate 22,637,323, forward strand.
TTACACTTTTTCACTTGGCTATAATTTCTCGACTTTGTGTTTGGTCCCAAACGAAAAAAAAAACCGACTTCAATTACATTGACATGTAATACAACGTAGGTAGACGAAAAAATAGTCAAGTAAAGACGCGTTATCAAAGATTACTCAAAAAGTTGTAATCAGATCTCGATGAAATTTAAATGTAACAATATGATAAACTCATCTTTCGATTAAATTAAAAATCATTAAAATCGGTAAACCCAGTAAAAAATTATGCGGTATAATACAATGTAGGTCGACGAAAAAATAGTCAAGTAAAAACGCATTATTAGGTATAACTCGAAAACCGCTTGGTAGATCTCAAATAAATTTAAATGAGACCACATGACACGCACTACCTTTCGATTAAAACAAAAATCATCAAAATCGGTCCAACCGTTCAAAAGTTCTGAGTTAACATTTAAAAAAAATACAGTCGAATTGAGAACCTCCTCCTTTTTTGGAAGTTGGTTAAAAAGCCTACTTCCTCTAACGTACTATAACGATATTATGATAAACAGCCTCCCCCTTGCTTACCTTACCTTATATACTTAGATTAATGTTTGTGTAAGTCATACATATGTTTATCGTGGTTTGGGTGTTTGTGTTCTGATTGTTTTCAGAACAACAACAAAGGATATCCTACGCGACCGAGTGTGGTACCTTATTATATAATTATTAATTTATTATCAAACTTTTAAAAATACTTAAGCATTGATGTAGTGTTTAATTAATTTAAAAAAAAAAATTGCATGCGTACAAAGTACAAATGTCAGAAGTGAAACTTCTTTGGCAAACTAATTTAAAATTATTTACATAGATTTACAAATTAGCGTGGCGTGCAGCGCGGCGCGCCCTTCCCTGTCGTTGCATACGGTTTGAAATCACAACGATTCTAAAGAAGTTTCCCTTTAAAAATAAGGTTATTTTGTGTGTCAATTATTTGTTTTCATACATTTTGAAGAGGCGGTGGGGACAGCAACGCACTTGTGATTCGTTGGTTTTGCATGCGTCCATAAGTCATGTAAAATCTGATCATCAGATGGACTGCGTGCTGTGCGTGCGTGCTGCGTGGATATCAAAACCGGAAAGAAATATTTAATACAAATGTAAATATCCATCCCGAACCCACAAACTGCCGCTATGTAAGGCGCGACACATGCATCACTAGACCAGAGCAGTTGTTTTAATATTTAAAACTATAATATAATGAATAAAAGGTTTAAATCATAAAATGTACTTATAAATTAACTCATATTTAAAATGATTTAAAAAAAAATTATGTGCGTACAAAGTACACATGTCAGAAGTGTACTTCTTTGGCAAACTAATTGAAAAAAAAAAACGAATTGAAATTAAATTAAAAACTAATTAAAAAAAAAAAACAAAAAGTCAACGTCACGCTGTATTCCCAGGCGGTCACCCATCAAATACTGACCGTTATGACGCTGCCGCGTTACCGGTCACTAAAATTTTACCCCTCATGCACCTGAAGAAGTTTCACTTCAAAAGTTTTGTAACAAATTTTATAATCACTACCCGCGATGCTATAACGTATTATAGCACGTAATGAACAAAGTACCTAATATGCTCTTTCAATATAAAAGATAATAGATTAGTATTATAATAATGTGGTACAGAGGGGAACGTTCGATGGTATATAATAGATGTAGCTCCTAACCAGGAGTTAGATTAAAACGGCCACAATCGTAAGGACTAGTTATTGAAATTGTCTTCATAATGGTCGTGGTACTAATTCCAGCTTAACTTTTTATTTCTCAGTCTTTTTTTTTGTTGAGTTTTAGAGAATTACAACACAATGGTTTGCATGTGTGATGTTACTAAGGTTGTAAAGAGTTGAATTGTTTAGTTTATTTACTACGGAGTTTTTAACGCCGTTTTTCGAAAGTAAATACGAAGTAAAAATATAATTACGACCGATACAACATAATTAAGAAAAGTTAATGTTGAAATTAAGAAAATTTGGACATAATATTGAAGGCCACATTTTTTTGCTAATTGCATAGGCAAAAAATAGCCGATGTGATACAGAAGTTGGAAAACGTATAGGTACTTCAACTTAGTCTTACATCTGGGCTAACACAGAGTTTTTTAGTGCTAATTTGCTTAATTCCTTTTGTGATAAGTGTAAAGGCCCTCACTTCTCTGATTTCGGTTTCACGAATATGGATGATGAAAGCGCACAGAATTACATTATTTGTAAACACATTAAAATATTATAAAGATACAACATGTTAAAAAATTTAATCACTAAACTCATATTTCAACCCCTTAAAGCCAAAAAAGGCTTTCCCTCGTAGGCTTTTCATAATGTTATGTAACTTAAGATTTAATGTTTCGCAAACAAGTTGACGGATACCGTGGCTCCTATCCGTTTTGTTTGCGGCTTACGACGGGCAGTCCTGTGCCCGTAGATAAACAGAGCTCCCCGGAAGGGGATCGTTTGAAATCACACTTATAAAATTAAAAATAAAATATGCTTTCGAATTTCGAGCGAGGTTCGTTGGTGCTGTTTTTACTGTTTTCTGCTCCATTGTTGTTGGTTCGTACAGATTATGTATGTGAATTGCGTATATTGTATTTATATATACGTATCAATAAATTTTGTAAAACAATATGAAAATAAAGTTGTACGTATATCGGTCGACTGTTATATAAAACACATCTTGGTGAACAGATAATCTTGTGTGTACGTTACATTAAAAAAAAAATGTTTTTAAATTTGGAAATTAATTACCTATTTTAAATTTTATATAATTTTTTGAAAGTTTTGATAGTGGTTTTAATAATTGTTTACGCTCCTGCCTTGCAGGTTCCTGCCTGCTTGTAGGTTCAATTGTTTTAATTTTGTCTTAGAAACTGATTTTAAACAATAAAAAATGTTAGAGCTATTTAATCAATTTAGCGAATATGATATTTTCTCAGCAGTACTAGAACTTAAGGTTGTCTCTAATACGAGTCATAGCCGATAGTGATGCAAGTTCCACTTATCCACTTATTTCTTTTAAGGAGAATCAAAGTCAACATAAAATGTCTTTTGGCAACATTACTACTAAATTTAGGAGTTTTAAAAACTTTTGTCATTATTAAAAACGTTTCTAATATTTTCTTTATATAATCTACTGTCAAACTATTTTTGATATACGCTCTTTAGAGAATTAAAATTTAAAAGTTAAATTTAAGTTTAAACCCACCGAGTTGTCAATACAGGTCCACAAGGCCTAAATAAATAGCTTTATGATTCAAACTTTTTTAAAGCCTATTTTGTAAATTGACTTTAAAAAAGTTTTGTAAATATTTATTTTGTCACTCTGTGGATTCCCAAAGAGAATTATAAATATGTACACGTAATAACACATTTATGTTGACGAGATTGGTTTTGATTTGCACGCGTTTAACTCACTGTTTAACTATTTAAAAAAATCTCAATTTAAATAGGCTTTGTGAGCTTTATTTTTCTTACTTAGTGACGCTGTATTTCATGCAAGATGTTACTAATTTTGTACTAAAACACAGTTTATATATTATTTTCAAAAGAGTAACTGTGGAGTTTCTTGACGATTCTCTGCAGAATCTACATTTCGAATCGGTGGTAGCTTCACTTTAAATAATATTAATCATTTTAAAATTTTAATTTTGTAAAATTCGAAAATTCTTTCAAAGCCTATTTGAATAAAGTTATTTTTGGTTTTGATTTTATGTTTTGTTTAATTTAATATTATTCATGTAAAGATATCAAGGAATTGAACATTTTGAATATAGATTATGTTGTGTATAATTGCCAAGAAATTCGACAGTTACTCAAAAAAAATTGTATCAATTCAGTTATATTTGCTAAATAAAAACCAATGTTACAAAGGCAACATAGACTAACTTGTTGTGTGTTCTTGTATTTTGTTTGACGTTTGCAGCACCAGAAGCATTGCAAGCGCGTTGCCGACCCCATCCCCATTTCCCCCTGGTCACCTTACTCACCAACAGGAATACAACGCTGTTTGAAAACAGTGCTATTTAGCTGCAAGCTGCTCCATACAATTAATAGAAAAATGCATAATAGCTTATAATTTTAAATAGACATTAAAAAAATCCGATTAGAACATTATCACAAGCTCAGGCACAACCAGGCGCTTAATACAATTTAAACATTTAGTAATATTACAGGAATTGTGTGTTCGTTCACCTTATCTGATCTCCGCAGACCGACCGCGGCTGCCGGAAATTAAAAATACATCTTAGGAAGCGGAAAGCTGCACCAGCGCGAAGACGGCAAGGTGCAATTACAGAAAAATATATTTTTATATTCGTATACAGCTATATTATTTAACTAGCTTCTGCGCGCGACTTCGTCGGCGTGGACTCCGCTCCTATTCGTCTTAGCGTGATCATATATAGCCTATAGCCTTCCTCGATAAATGGGTTATCTAACACTGAAAGAATTTTTCAAATCGGACCAGTAGATCCTGAGATTAGCGCGTTCAAACAAACAAACAAACAAACAAACAATCAAACAAACTCTTCAGCTTTATTATATTAGTATAGATTGATAAATATCTTACAGCGAACGAAGACATTAGTAGAATTCTCGCTTTAATTTATTGCAAGCGGAATTGTTTAAGAATATAGCTTCATTTGGACTGTAATTTATTGTTATAAATAAATATACATATAAATACACACACGGTCGTCATAAGTAACAGTCGAATGTTATAGTTAAATATGTATTTTTTGACAAATAAAAATAGATATATAGATACAAATACACACGAGACTCAGGCGGGAATTGAGCCCGCAACCTGCGGAGCAGAATGCAGGATCACTACAAACTGCGCCAACGGACTAAATTGTCTTCTGTATTTTCTTTGGCAATTTTACAAAAATTAAATTTTAAAGTGATTAATTATTTGCAATGCGTTTTTGTTCCAAGTTATCGCGAATATAATTTTAGTTTCATTCGTAACTTTGTTTCTTAAATAAATAAAAGGTTATTTTGATTAAAAACGATTCTTAATAAAAAACCAATGAAATACCAACAAAACCAACAAACTTTTAGAGTTTTATTTTACATTAGTTAATATGCAAAGTTTTAAGTGTATTTCATCTAAAGCCGTGGATACATGTCGATGCAGAATATTTAACATTGAATCACAATTGTAATCCGTGTAGATCTGGAGGGTAGACGGGCGGACGCGAAGCAATTTGCAAATTGAATTGCTTGCGTAGACTTCTCGATATAGTCGGAGTCAAATCGTTATTGTAGGTCACTTTTCCTTAGCAAACCCTTTTATTATGGTACCTACGTAGATTTCCTCTCTACATTGTTTCTTTCTTATCAGCGATAAATTGAATTTTTTATTTCCATTGGACGTTGTCCATTGCTGAGCTTGTATGGGTATATTTTAATATTCGCCTACAAAGTATCAATGTACTCGAACATTTTAGATTGTACGTTGACAAGTTTTATGGTACGACAACAGAAGTCAAGGGTCAAAGGTCAATTTTTTAACGGGCAAAATATTCATGATATTGAATTTTGTAGTATCGGTTCGGAGTTTGTTATTCAGTATTAAATAGTTCCTAGCTAGGCTCTCGATTTCTTATTACTAACTGATCTAAATTGCTTCTATTCCTAGTTATTTCTTTTTTATATTTGAAAGACATTTTGGATGATTATCTAAAATAAAATAAAATATTATTACAGGAGAAACTACCCTGATTGTAGGAGAGATTAGTGGGTAAAGTCTCCTCCCGACGCCAGGCTAATGTCTCCCACCCTACGCCAAGCTTGTCCGTTATTATATTTTCATAAAAAACTATGACACGTAAGTAAAAATTGTCTACCGTGTCAATAGGATAATTACAGTGGATGTATATAAATTACGTCCTAGAACCTATTCACAGTAAATAACAGAATTCAAAAATCAGAAATTGATAAATTTATTTGCGATCATCTGTAAGGTTGAGGTACTTCCCCAGTCTAGCTGCTCCAGATTTTGAGCAGTAAATTTTCTGCTTTACCCTGCCTCAGTTAATTTAAGATGAGACCTTTTTACAGAGATATATTTAGAAAAATTAATCACGGCTTGATAATGGATAGCGTTTTTTGTGTAGACCAACGGAATGCTAAACAGACACTTAGAAGATCAAACCACTGTCGGAAATAGGTACTAGAAAATGCAAAGAGCGAGATGTATATTTTTATTTCATATGCAATCATAGCTGCATGTAACAGAATGAATTTTAAAACTAAATAAACTCATAAGGGACCGTCACGGAGCGCATTACGCTGTACAGAAATAAGAAGTTGTACGATTGAGATACGCCGTGGTACGTACGTCAGGGATTAAGCTATCAGTGGCGAGTGTACGTCGCTAGACGGCAGTGGAATTATTAATGCTGCCTGTCTGTATGACGTACGCTGTACGACTAAACAAATTGAATAATCTCTAAGGAATACAACGGTAATAATTAATTGCTTCGCTGTATCACAAGATTCATAACGCTCTTCTTGATATTATGTTCTTATTATTCTCGAGAAATTTGTAAGGATGTGTAATTTATTTTTTTACAACGTCTAATAAATCGATGAACGCCGGCGGCATTAACGAAAAATGATGACTCATCGTAGCGTTATGCTCATTGTACGTTTGCTTCGCATTTATCTCTCTTCCACTCGATAGGCCTATGCGTCCGAGGAGATGTTTTGTTATGACATTGTCACGTTAAACTATCGTCCGTAAACCAACTTTATTTGTATTTGAACGTTGTTTGCTACGGTCTTATTTGAATAAGAGACTATCTGGAGGAGACGTTTACAAAGTGTAGTTATTGTGTTACATTACCTAAGTTAGCTTCGTCACCGAACCAATAAAGACAAAGTGACATAATTCTGTCCACAGACTAGATCAAGGCAGTGTACCGAAGTCGAGAATTCGTCTGATAAGTTATCCATATTATCGTACCGGCGATATGTAAATCGGACGAGTTAACTGAATTATGGAAAGCCAGGATTTGCGGCCGGTTTAATTATTTCTCGAGGCGAGGCTGCACGCTCCTTGCATAAAATATTTTAATTTAATCCTCGTGAATGCATAAAGACTCGCCTCTTTGCGAAAGTTAATTGATTATTTCAAATTTTTTTTCTTATTAAGTGTTTTAACGCTTAATCTGTTTTTTTTTTAAACTTTTTAATCTGTCAATTTATTGTTTATGAGGCGTTTTTGTTATTTATAGGAATTATTTTGCTGAGAAGTAATTAGGGAAAATCTCTTATTGTTTTTTTATCTTTCTATAAATTTCCTGAAGTCGTTAGTTTCAAAGAAAAAGCGGTCTTCAATCTCGATAAAACTCGATGTATGTTTTTGTGCACAAGTATGAATCTTTTAAATTATCAATTGAAAACAACCTTTATAACATGAATTCAAGATTGCCAGCAAATCTATATAGCTTGAAACAATGGCTTAAGGCACCATTACTGGGAATATAGATGTTTAGTAAAATTAGTAATCACTACATAGTATAAAACAAAGTCGCTTCCCGCTGTCTGTCCCTATGTATGCTTAAACTACGCAACTGATTTTGATGCGGTTTTTTTAAATAGATAGAGTGATTAAAAAGCAAGTCTTTTAAATGTATCATACACGTATAATATAGTTGAGAAACACTGATAATTTTAGAGGTTTCTAACGTTTCTTTTGTTGTTAATAGTATCAGCATTGCACCCGTGCGAAGCGGGGGCGGGTCGCTAGTTTTAAGTATAATTGCAATATTTTCCACATACAATACAATACAGTGATCTCTTTCAACGCAAGACGCTTTGGAATATAAAACAATAGAAGCAGTCAATAAATCCCGCGTCGTAACCGCGCGCCCGTGATCACACTTTAATTAAATTGATCACAATACATTCCCTTGCTTTCAGTTAAACAATATTTTCTACCGAACGTTCGTTTCTCGTGTCGAGTAATCTTTTCATATGTGAGATTATTCGAGATGAAATTATATAATTACACTTGCTTTAGAAGATGACTCGACTTTGTTTAGTTAAATATTGAATTAAAATTACATACAAATGACAAATATTTTTTTATAAATCCTGTTAAATAAAAGATTTGTTTTAGTCTACGCGAATACTAAATATATTAATAATACTCAGTCACCAATCTGCTTGCTCAGCGTGGTGACTATGGGCAAAACAGATGAGTTTCGGCCATAATGTCATAACTTGGGATGCCTATGTCCAGCAGTGGACTGCGATAGGCTGAAGTGATAAAGTAAAATGACATGTTGACCACCACCTAACCATAGAGACATTCTAGATAATATTTTGTTCAATCTTCTCAGTGACACAAGTATTTATTAGTCCAATTAAACAAAGTGAAAATTCAAAGATAAACAGGTTACATGCATTAATGACACACACAAACTGAGGTAGGGCACAGCAGGAAATTTCCTGCTCAAAATATGGAGCAGGCCGACTGGGGTAGTACCTCGACCTTACAGAAGATCACAGCTAAATAATACTGTTTTCAAGCAGTATTGTGTTCCTGTTGGTGAGTAAGGTGACCAGAGCTCCTGGGGGGATTGGGGATAGGGTCGGCAACGCGCATGCGATGCTTCTGGTGTTGCAGGCGTCTATAGGCTACGGTCTTACCATCGCGTGAGTCGTACGCTTGTTTGCCAACCTAGTTACATAAAAAAAAAAAAAAAATTGCAAATAAAGTACTATTTTTTAAATAAATAATAAAGAATAAACTTTAATTTCTATTATTTCGTGAAATAAACCACAATTCGGTTACGCGTTTCGCTTATATTCACTTTAAAATGGGCCCGTAGCAACCAAATTGGATCGCTCCTTACAAAGAGACGGTACGGCGCACTACAGGTGCTCGGGCTATCTGTGAGGGTAAACATTTCACTACACGTGGAATTAGTTTTGGGGTAGCACCTTTGACAGTATTCTTTTGTTCCACTGTTTAAAACTGTTGTTCTACCAAATAGGATCTGTTTTAGTTCGATGAGGTAATTTTTGTTTTATGGAACTAAAATTGAAAAATAATAACAGATAAAAAAAGAGCTTAAATAATGGCACTGTTATTTTATATGATTTGCTTAGATATCGTGAGTTTTCAGAATGTGGTTTAACTAAGATTAACATTATTATTTTTATTACTATTTATTATTATTGTGTTATTTTTTGTAGACCAGAAAAATAATTAAAATAAATTATTAAAACAAGAAAAAGTACAAAAGACGGACTTATCGCATAAAGAAGTTTCTTTCAGACCACTTTTGGATGGAAATTTAATAATTGTGTTTGCTCGTAAACGAAAAAACCAACTTCAATTACATCGACAAGTAAGACAACGTAGGCAGATGAAAAAAAAATCTGTGTGGTTTTATGAAACCACCAAACCCACCAAAAAAGTGAAACTTTTGCACGCCATCTATGTTTTGTAACTTACATCAGCTGTATGTTGTCATTAGTGTCTTAGTTCTTTGAAATCATAAGATAAATAAGATAAGATAAATATACTTTATTGTGCTAACAAGTTTACATACATAGGTATACAAAAAAAAAACTTACAAAATAATATTATGCACAAAGACGGTCTTATCGCTAGGTAAGCGATTTCTACCAGACAACCTTATCATAATAGGTGGCCGATTGTCAAAACGACTTGCAGAACGCACACGAAAAAGTTTGAGACGATGTGATAAAAGTTTCACATTAAAAAGACTAGTCAAGTAAATACGCGTTATCAAATATTACTCAAAAAGTAGTGAGTTGGGCCATAGATGGGACCATAAAACAAGTATCAGCTGCTGTCGATGAAAATAAAAATCATCAAAATCAGTAGACCCAGTGAAAAGTTATGCGGTATAATATAATGTAGGTCATCGATAAATAGTTAAGTAACTACGCATCTATACTAATATAATAAAGCTGAAGAGTTTGTTTGTTTGATTGTTTGTTTGTTTGTTTGAACGCGCTAATCTCAGGATCTACTTACTGGTCCGATTTGAAAAATTCTTTCAGTGTTATATAGCTCATTTATCGAGGAAGGGTATAGGCTATATATCATCACGCTAAGACCAACAGGAGTGGAGTCCACGCCGACGAAGTCGCGCGCAGAAGCTAGTTATTAGATACAACTCAAAATGTACTTATCAGATCTCAATTAAATTTAAATGTGACCACATGACACGCACCACCTTTCGATTAAAAAAAAATCATCAAAATTTAATGAAGAAAAAAAAAAACGAATTGAGAACCTTCGCCTTTTTTGTAAGTCGGTTAAAAATATAAATTTTAACCTCCTTTAATACATAATTTCTACGTATGTATTAGTAAAGAAAAATGTGAACAGTGAACACCCAATTTTGAAAGTTCTTCTAAAATTTTATAATATTAAATGTATGGTGAGACTGGATTTTTGATCTTGTGAGTTGAGGCTTTCAGGTTAGTTCTAAATTCTTCCGTGATTGCTTCGCAATAATAGTACAATCTTTAGCAAGACACGCAGGCTTCGCTACGGCGCTGTGCTACGACGCTACGCAACAGTGCTACGCTACTACGTGAATACTGAGACTCATTGATGTACATTAATTATCGATAATAATTGAAATAATTATTTTGAGAACCCTATTAAGATATACAAATAAATTTGTTGCTACATTTGGAATATTATCTATATACTACTTAAATACATAAAAATACTACTTGCGTACTTACGAAGCAAATTACTTTAAAACTGTGTAATTTGAAGACCATTATGATGCAAAATTTTCTCTTATATCGAATAATTCTTTACTCATTTTATTCCTAGTCAAGTAAGCTATTATCTTCGACGGGTATAACGAAGCAGGGCGTCGTATGTCAGAGGGCCAGGTACGTCAAAGGAGGCACCGGATATGCAGTGCACCCTACATCCTGGCTATAATCACATCCGCTCTGTAGCTTTCAGTCGAACAGACTTGCTACTGTTATATGTAATTTTCTATATTTCTAATGTTATTTAGTATGATTTTTTTATCTATATTTCATTTCACGATGAATAAATCCAATCTGATTTGAAAAAAAAAACATTACGATAGAAAAAAAATGATAGTCCTGCTGAGTTTCTTTCGCCAGTTCTTCTCAGGTCAGAGGCTTCTTTTTTCCGAACTGGTGGTAGTAGACTCATGACTTTCAGTAAGAAATTGTTATAATTTTATGCTGAATAAAATATTTTTGATTTTGATGACGATTCAGTCTGTAACATCCCCCTGTTGGAAATAGGCCTCTTTTTCCATGGAGGAGAAGAATTGGAGCTTAATCCACTAAGCTGCTCCATTGCGGGTTGGTGGATATGTTCCCTACTATGGGTAACGATTGCTATCTGGTATTTATGATAATAACCGGGACCGACGGCGTACCGTTTATTTATTTTTATGTGATTTTATTTTGCACAGCGAATAGAATAAGTCGTTCTTAAGCGACTCATAATAATGGGCTGTTATTCGGACTAGCACGGTTAGACGTTTTAACGTTCAAACGTTTTAAAGTTAAGCGACGTCGAGCGCGGTCAGTACTTGAATGGGTGACCGCCTGGGAACACCGCATGCGTGACGTTAGCTTTTTGTTTTGTTTTTTTTTCAAATAGTTTTTTCAATAAGTTTGCCAAAGAAGTTTCACTTCTGATATGTGTACTTAGTACGCACGCAATTTTTTATTAAAAATATATAGTTGTCACTTGCATCAGCTTATATTTAGCCATCTTCACATTCTGCAGTTCTGTTCGATTCAGCTTAGAATACACAGAGTAGTAATATCCAATTATATGACATGCGAATTCGTTTTGAATAATTTTAACGAATATGTTTAACATAAAATTTTATTAATCCCGTATACATAATTAAATGGGGATAAAATGTTTAGCATATGGCGTAAGCAGAACATTTTCTTTAATTTTAACTTCAACTGTATCTTTTTTATGTTTTCTACAAGTTAATTCGAATATAATTAAGTTTTAACGATTTAAGTAAACTTCGCGGGAATGTCTCCGAAATTATGTTCGTCGATATTTCCGTTATCTCGCGCCGAGAACTAGGGACATACGAACCGATAATATTTGGCTTAAAATTCATATTAAACACACCTGTTCCCGAAATTTGTTACACGAACACTCATCCCTTATAGATACGGATTTGTCTAGAAATGTTCCCAAACTTTGCATATTTATTGTTTAACCCGGTGACTGCTGTGGTGACGTTTTGATCAGGGGACTGTAATTAATTACTCTTTGATCACCTTTTTTTAAAAAATAAATTTGCTTTATACGAAATTGCTATTACTAATTTCACATTTACTTTATGTTTTAAGCACAAAACGATTGTACTGGTATATAAGATTTATTAAGGCGCGGTGTTTTGACGGAACGGCATCAGTCATGATCTAGAATATCTTACTAATAGTTGACTGTTGATGGATGAACTGTATGAAACTACGCACGATTACTATAATATGTCTTTGCTTACAAAGTTTTGATATATTTATTAATATTTTGTCATTAGTTCTAGATCACAAATAGAAAGGCTACAGAAACTGGCTTAAAATTGGCTGAATGCTTTATTTAATTAGCTTAAAAATCTTTTATAATAGTCATGACTTTTTACTAAAAGTATCGTGCTTATAATGGTTTTATGTATGTACATATTATATTCTTTTGTAAATGCCTTACAAAATACTAATATTAGTAGTTATATTTGTATTGAATTCAAAAAATAAAATTCGTAAAAGATTGTTTGTGAAAATGAGTATCCAGTAATAAAATTTTATTGAATAAAATTATTAAAATTTTGTATTGAGTAAGCAACGAATAAATTCTTTTAATATCGTTTTTATAAAACGTGTTACAATATGTCTCGTTTTATGCGTAGATTATTATTTGGCGTTTCTCCTTATAAAGAATAATAATACAGTAAATATTGGTAGATAATAAAAATTTACACATTCTATATAATATGTAATGACGCCGCGTTGGCGTAGCGGTCACAGCACTGGATTGCGATTGGCTGTTGCGCGGGCGGTTGCGGGTTCGATCCCCGCACACGACAACATTTGTATTGGCCATACAGATGTTTGCCGTGGTCTGGGTGTTTGTGCAGTTATTGTGGGTCTCCCCACCGTGCCTCGGAGAGCACGTTAAGCCGTCGGTCCCGGTTGTTGTCATGTACACCTGATAGCGATCGTTACAAATAGTAGGTAATATATCCGCCAACCCGCATTGGAGCAGCGTGGTGGATTAAGCTCCAATCCTTCTCCTACATGGGGAAGAGGCCTATGCCCAACAGTGGGATATTACAGGCTAAATCGTGATCGTATAATATGTAATATATTTTTAAATACGTTTCACATTGTAAATTACTGTACACGTTGCGGTTTGGTAATTGAAACTAAATAATGGTTCTATTCCATTTTATGTTATATACATCGGAATATAATATGGTGGGTTTATGGGCTATTATTTTGTCACGGACGGACGACAGAGCGTTATTAATCGATGAGGTTAGCCCGATAATAAATAAAATGTACGTCAAACGTGACTTTTTGCTCTTTTCCTTGATTATTTACGTTTTGGATATCGCTTTACATAACTCATTGGCGGATTTTAAAACGATCTCGCGTGTTCGTGATTTAATGTTTATGGATGAGAGTTATTGGTATTTTTTATTGTTTATTTAATGGAACTATGACGTCTATAGAACAATATGTGAAATAAATGCTCATATCCCTATTTTTGCTGCACCAAAGTCATTTTTGAATTTTTTTCAAGGGAGATGCACTGAACTGTTCTTTTTACAGTAGCAGAATTTAAAAAAAAAGTTAAAAAAGGCTATGCTTTATCATTTAGTCACAAGTTAAATTTGACTGGTAACAGTTTATATAAACATATTCAGTAATTAATACTGCCTAAGAAGATAAAGTCTATTATAAATTCTGAAATAAACTTAGAATTATATTTCGACTAAATGTAGTAATAATAAGAATACAAAAGCTTCGGTCGCAAGGACCCCAGCGGAATTTTCACTGTTAAATAGATCCATCAAAAGACGCCTGGTTGATCAAGCCGTTGCTAGGCAAACTTTACTTTCATTAAATTAATTAATTCGTTACGACCGTCGCTGACAAATTAATTAAATATGAGATTCTGCCGTGTATAATACGCACAGACTCCGAGATGTTTTTAATGAACTTCAGTATCTGCGGTTCCCTTTCATTGCGAACAATTTTAAATTTGTTTTCTGATAATCTACGTTCTGTTATTAATTTATTAATAATATAACTGTAGTGTGTAGAAAATGTAAACTTGTTACTAGTTTTTTGTGTCTTTTTTAGCCTTTTATGCATATTTTCGTTCATAGTTGTAAAGTGTTTGTTCGCACCAAATAAATTTATAGTTTTAATTGTATTTGTAATTAAATACTCTTTTAAATTGTACATTGATAATAATGTTTTTTTTTTTAAATAATTGACCTATAAAAAGCTAAGGGCTTGTTTTTACTGCTGATAACGCTATTTAACGGATAAAGGTAACCAAGAGATAAAAGATTTTGATATATTATTCTTTTTTACCATCGAATTCTACTATATTTCTGAATATAAATTTAAAAATATATTTCTACTATATTTGCAAATATAAATTTAAAAGTACTATTTTATTAATTGACAAGACACAGGTCCTAATAACCTTAACTAGCCCGTCGCGTTGGCGCAGTTTGTAGTGGCCCTTCTTTATTTTATTATTTCTATGTACATTTCTCGAAAAAAAAAAAGAATTATATCAGTCAATCGGCTGTTACCTGTAACACAAACATTAAGTTGCTTACCTTAGGAACAGACGAGCGTGTGCGTATTTTATAAGATACTAGCTTCTGCGCGCGACTTCGTCGGCGTGGACTCCGCTCCTATTGGTCTTAGCGTGATGATATATAGCCTATAGCCTTCCTCGATAAATGGACTATCTAACACTGAAAGAATTTTTCAAATCGGACCAGTAGATCCTGAGATTAGCACGTTCAAACAAACAAACAAACAATCAAACAAACAAACTCTTCAGCTTTATTATATTAGTATAGATTTATATTTATTTTTATTATTCTAATTTCTGCTGTTGAAATCTATTGGTAACTTATTTAAAGGATATACCCACAACCAATGAAACGGCCCTAAAAATAAAACAAATGGAAATGAGGTTTTACTGCCACACAAATGAGGAGTGTTTTTACAAAAGGATATATTTGCATATTTGTATTTTTTTAAACTGAGTATACACTTATACAGTCTTGTTCTTAATGCTAAATCACACAATTTCGTCACCTAAAAGATTATAAAAAGGCGATATTTTCCTAGTAAAGTAACTTCAAAATGAGTTTTTTGTTTTGTTTTTAATATTTTTTTTTTAAACTGTACAGATCCCCTGTTTGTATCCTATTAATATTAAAGTAGATAGTTAAGATGATAAATACATTGTTTAATATCATAATTATCATGCACTTGAGACCAAGTTGTTAAGTTTACGACACAAATAGTCTAGACTGCAGACACATTATTAAAAGATAATGATAGTTGACGAACTCTTTCGGTTCACTAATTCAGCGAGCCATTTGAAATTATTACTTTCGAAGATACTTTAAAGTTTCTGTTATTGTATAAAGTCATGCGAATCTGAGTCGACTCAAGTTTTGAAGCGTTTGTTCGTGATTGAGGCGGAGCGTATGTTGAGTTATGATGGAAATATATTGACGAACCCAAATTAATTGTGACTATTTAGATAATTAGTAGTATACTGAACTTAACTTTAACTGAGGTAGGGCACAGCAGGAAATTTCCTGCTCAAAACATGGAGCAGCCCGACTGGGGTAGTACCTTGGCCTTACAGAAGACTACAGCTAAATAATACTGTTTTCAAGCAGTATTGTGTTCCTGTTCGTGAGTAAGGTGACCAGAGCTCCTGGAGGGATTGGGGATAGGGTCGGCAACGCGCTTGCGATGCTTTTGGTGTTGCAGGCGTCTATAGGCTACGGTCTTACCATTAGGTGAGCCGTACGCTTGTTTGCCAACCTAGTTACATAAAAAAAATACTACTGGGGAGTTGGTAACTTTGCGCTGTTCGCATTCACGCATTCAGCCTGTAACATCCGAGTGGGTACAGGCCTCTTTCACCATGTAGGAGAAGGACCTTACGGTGTATTTAAGGAACATTACTGGAGTGGATTTTTTATTTCAAATTAAAGAGACGATAAAAACGCGCTAACAACGCATCTAAAGATTTATTAGTAGTAGTGAACTGTACCTCGACCTTACAAAAGATCACAGCTAATATTGCTTTCAAGCAGTGTTGTATTCGTGTGGTGAGTAAGTAACCAGAACTCAAGGTTGAATTTGGGGTCGACAATGCTTTCGGTTTTGCAAGCGTCTATAAACTATGGTAATCACTAATCACTTACCATCAGATGAACAAATCACAAAAAAAAATAATCCAAAAAAAAATCAGTGATGCAAGCCCAGAGTTGACTATTATCGTTTGGTTGTAATTCTCGTATTATGTTCTTTGAATATGACAGTTCTTATGGTCGATTTACATCAGACGAGCGAATGCTCATTCTATCCCCACTATATCAAATTCTTATCAATTTTTTTTAGTGTAAACAGGCGTAGAGCATTTTTTCGTTGTTATTTATATGAATACGAGTGTTCGTTTACACATAAAAATCAAGAAAGAATGCTCTTGTTCTAGCTCTAGCTCTTTGTTCGTTTGGTCTAAATCCACGCTTAGACAATGTTCGTTACTTAGTTTAACTTTAAGTTCATTTTAACATACGCCCAGCCCAAGTCTTGTCATTAATGTATATTTTATAATACGAAATAGTTCCATTTTGTAAGTTTATAAAAGTAATAAAAATAGTTAACATCTTTTTATGTCACTTGAAATACAAAGTGGGGTATTTTAAGTCGGTTTCATGTACTTTTCTCATTATTTTCTATCTATATGTTACTTGAGTATTGTAACATTTTTAATCTATACTAATATAATAAAGCTGAAGAGTTTGTTTGTTTGTTTGTTTGTTTGAACACGCTAATCTGAGGATGTACTGGTCCGATTTGAAAAATTCTTTCAGTGTTAGATAGCACATTTATTGAGGAAGGCTATAGGCTATATATCATCACGCTAAGACCAATAGGAGCGGAGTCCACGCCGACGAAGTCGCGCGCAGAAGCTAGTAGTAAATAAGATACAAAAGCAGGTCATAAAAATTATACATAAAAGTGGTTTACATACGTACATTTAAGAAACAAGATATTCTTTTTTCGTATTTAAGAGAAATGCACGATCGGCTGTACTAAAGAACTGTTCTTAAATAATTTATAGGTAAAAGCCGACGACCGACATTTTTTTACAGATATAATTAAGTCTTGCTCCTCTATTCGATAATCGATATTCGACATTCATAGTACAGTCATACTAAAAGCTAACAAATAAGCTCTTTAAATGCCTTATTTGTTAGCTTTTAGTATTGGACAGTCAGTCCAAGACAAAGAATTGATCGTAAAATATTACATAATTGGATGAGTATCCTGCATACAGGTATATGGAAAACGGCACATGCAAACATAAAGGTCGTGCTATGACGGTACCTGATACTAACAAATGTCATAATCTATCGATTAAATTGATTGATTATTTCAGCTTGTAACGTCCCATGGTTGGGTAAAAGCCCCTTTCTTCACACGGGACAAGAAATAGTCTATACTAATATTATAAAGAGGTAAAGTTTTTAACTTTGTTTGTTTGTAGGGGGTAATCTTCGCAAATACTGATCCGATCATGAAAATTATTTCACTAACAGAAAGCTACACTATTCAGGAGTGCCATAGGCTATATTTTATTGTTATTGAACAAAAAAATCAGTGAAAAATATTAGTATATGTAAATCAAGTCGGAGAAATGCGAGCGAGATGAAAACGACTATATATTGCATCACAAAAATAATTGTTATACCAGCTTCAGCCTGTAATATCCCACTACTGGGCATAGGCCTCTTTCCCCATGTAGGAGAAGGATTAGAGCTTAATCCAACACGCTGCTCCAATGCGGGTTGGTGGATATATTACCTACTATGAGTAGCGATCGCTATCAGGTGTATATGAAAAGAACCGGGACCGACGGCTTAACGTGCTCTCCGAGGCACGGTGGACGGCGACAGAGGACAGTTGTTATGGCCAATAGAAAAAATTGGTCGTCAAATCTCGGTTGTTCAAGCCTTAGCAATATTTATGTAACAAGTTTATGTTTTATTACGTATATATATATATATATATATATATATATATATATATATATATATATATATATATATATATATATATATATATATATATATATATAAATTCTACCCCCAAGAATATTCTTTCAGTATCTCTTAGTTTCGGTTTAAAATGTATTATATACACAAGATCCGTCCTTGCAAGAAGGCTTAATATAAAATTTATTTTTAGTGAACCTAAAGTAAATATATACCCAGTACATAGAGGCTCCGCAGCTCACGGGTATCCCGGTTTATCTTTCCGCTACATTTGGTGGGGGCGCGCTGAGGCGTCAAAAATATGGCGTTTGTCCATTGATGCCTTTATAGTCTCTATCGCCTATCACTAACTCATGGTGCCCTGGTACACGCTATCTTTTATAATTGTTTTATAGGGTTCGATATTATTTATTATTTTGAGAAAATATATATGTTCATACTGGAAATATAAAAGATATTTTTGTGCATTGGAATCAAAAACACAACAATTAAAAAAAACACTAGTGCTTAAAACTTTACCTCCTACAGTAATATACGAAACGTAACTCTATCTCTTTCTATCCTAACTAACTTATATATCTCTCTCAACTTCCGTTCACCTCGCCCAATCACACTTTTCGTAACGCTCTCGTCACGCATTCACCAGCTTACTTCCCAATTCAAGAAGTTTTACTTCAATAAATGGTTTAACCCTTCTCAAAGACCTGAATAGTTTTTTGTGGTTCTGGAAACATAACAATCACAAACGCACACATAACAATTAACGTCTGTATGAACTCTACAAACCTTTGTCACATGCGGGTATCGAACCAGCGACCACTAATCTATCAGCCAGTTGCTATGACTATTGAATCAACCTGTCGTTACATGTGAAAAGATTTCGTGAGAGACGAAAAAGGACGAAGCCTTATTTATTTTTATTATTCGCTAATGATCGTAGACCAATAGCGCAGTTTGTAGTGACCTTGCTTGATACTAGAGGTTTTGAGTTCTATTTTCGCCCCAAATCTGGGTGTGTTACATACATTTTTATTCACTAGTGGTCGCCCATTGATTGAAGTTCGACTATAATTAATTTAAATTATAAGTTTGAATATTATTAAGGTTCTGTTGAAGACTACACTTCTATAATAATAAACAAAAGAGGATATATGCGTGTGTGTGTCAAATACAAGGTTGTGTGTAATGTTTTTTATTGGTTTAATGCCTTTTTTATGCATAATTAAAAAAATATTAGCATTCTGCATTGCTTCTGTATATCAACTATAAGTGTGCGACATACTCCTCCGTGAGCGCAATTTTCGTAAAAAGGGGTGCAAAGTTTTTGCTTCACGTATACTTCGCGCCGTGTAAAAAGAACGCTGAAAAAAACTGTGCATAATTATGTAATCTCGCACACTAAAGTACTAGACATATTGTTTTATTTTTGAATTAACCTTTCGCTCGCGGCTTCGTGTAATGGTTATTGGTAGGAACATTAAAATATAGATAGATCTCATACCACCATATAGACCGATAAATCTCATTTGCGCAGCTTGAAGGCCAGCGTTCTTTTTACGTGGCGCGAACTATATTAATATATAGATTACAAAATATGGCTATACATCAGCTAGCTACAATCTAAAACACAGGCATTAATTAATCTTATTTACTCACCTTAGACACAGACAACATTGACATATGTTAAAGATATACATACCTATGTAATATAGTAACACGAGGACTCACAAACTTTCCGTTCTAAAGACGAAAGTTATAACATAGATAAGACATTCCTAAAATATATGTGTCGAGACTTGATAGCGAATTTAATTAAATCCGTGAATGGCTCATATTTCGACTATTAATTCTAAGAACTTGTATAATTATCACTATTAATATGAACGCAGCGACTAAACTTCGCAACTTCGCTACGGTATGGAAGTCGCTTTGATTTAATTTCGATATATCTGTGTCATATTTTGTTATAATGATCTGGTTTTATATAAAACGACTAACGACCCGCCCCGGCTTCGCACGGTTGCAAAAACTATCAGTGTTCCTCTACTACTCTCTACTCTATTTTATGCATGTATATAAACATGCATATAAATAAACCTTCCTCTGGAATCACTCTATTTACTTAAAAAAAACTGCATCAAAATCCGTTGCGTAGTTTTGAAGATCTAAGCATATATAGGGACAGACAGACAGCGGGAAGCGACTTTGTTTTATACTATGTAGTGATTAGAAAATTTATATACGTAACTGTATTTACATGTTACTTTTTGTTTTACTTTTGTAATTCTAGACCTCAGTAAAACTTGAGTTAAATACGCATTATTAGAGATGACTTATAAAGGTACTCGTCATATCTCAATCAAATTTAAATAGGACTACATGGCAAGCACCACTTTTTAACCGACTTTCAAGAAAGGAGGAGGTTCTCAATTCGTCTCTATTTTTTTTACGTACGTTACCTCAGAACTTTTTACTGTGTGGACGATATCGGTTTAGTAGACGAAAAAATAGTCAAGTAAATACGCGTTATCAAAGATTAACTCAAAAAGTAGTCATCAGATCTCCATCAAATTTAAATTGAACTACAAGACAAGCATCAGCATTCAGCACATTAAAAATAACTATTGTACTATATTATATTATCTAATAAAACGTGTATACGAAATTTCAGCTCAATCGTTTAAGGATACTTGCTTCAAAATTGAGTTGAAAGATTCCACCCTTCCCACACATACATTGCAACTTAAATAAAAACTTTTAATCTATACTAATATATATGTCGGGGAATCGATACAGATAGTTATTAATGTCGGTGCCTGCGATATTCACCTACCCTACATCATTCTATTATTCGAGTCATTCTGTCATGCATAAAACGAACGGTGCAACCGCGGCTCAGGCAGTCTTGGCTCTGGCGTGGCGCGGTGCACTTGTGTATCCTGCTAGTAGCTTAACCTCGACTCTTCTAATAGTTGGTTTGTGTACACGAATTAATTGTTACTGATTGGGCAACTCGACCGGTGGTGGTGAGTGCCAATGCGCATTATAAGGCGGCGCCGCCGTAAACCAACACTCGGGTCACAAGTCCCGGGCACTGCGTCGAGTTGTCTCTCTGCCACGCGATAGACGGTACCCGCTCGGTGAGTCCATTGAATACTAAGTAGTGTAACTATCTTGTTTTAAATTACATTGTGAATTAACCAGGCCATCCGTCCTACTCCTCACTTCTGATTCCTACATCAGAAGTGGGATACTGTTCTCGTGCCCACTAAGAGTGTTACTAGTGAGTAATTTATTTCACGATGCCACGAGAATCGCGTTCGCGTAGTCCCGTGTAGATCGAAGCGCAAGTCGAGTCGTCATCATTTAAACCGATTTAGTAGTAATAGTAACCTGTCTCTTCATAAACTTTTACTTAGTATGACTGAGGAATAGACTAAGTTCAAAGTTAAAAAAAAAAAAAAAAAATCAATATCGCGAGCGTAGTCGCGCACTTAAAGTTAATTCGGAGTTTTGGTTTCTTTGTTTAAGTTCTATTTTTAGCAAGTGTGCAAGGTAGTTGCAAATTTGGTGATGAAAATATCGATGTACTGTATTTTACTGTATTTTAGTTCTTTTCGGTCGTTCTGTTTTATTCTTACCGGTGTACAAGTGGTTTTTGTTCAGTGTTCGATTACGTAATTCGAGTTACCGGTTATTTGTTGAATTTAGTTTTATTGTGATACGTAAGGTAGTTGAGTAGTGATTAATTTTGCTAATAGATTTTGCGATTCAGTTTTTGTTTCGATTCAGTCACAATGTCAGACCGTAAGCGTAATCGTAGTGCGAGCCGTCGCGGTAGTCGCAGCGACAGTCGTTTAAGGAAGATGCCAGAAGGTCATGTACCAATTGAGTTTATAGATGACGTTCATAAGGGTGAACATTTTAGTGATGTGACAGAAAACTGATGTAAGCACTCTAAAGACTGTAGTGTGTAGTCATCAAGAGGATGATACACTGTGATGAATGTGTGATCCAGGAGGGATACACTGTGACGTGATCCAAGAGGGATACACGTGGATTGTGGAGCAATTGTAATTGCTGGTTGGAAGGGTGGCTTACATAGTTGTTAGTGTTGTAGAAAATGAGTTTGGTTATTGAGGGTTTGATTGACGTTGGTACATGACTCTGGACAGTTATATTTGCGTTAAGTTTTTGTGGTTACCCACTTGTTTGTGATAAAGTGTTAATATCGTCTTAGCTTGAGTATTTCAGATTACCCTCTGTAACGGATATTTTTGTCTTAACTTCTACTATTTTGCACGATATTTTAACTAATATTATTTGTCGAAGTACCCAAAGAGCGTAAAATTAGAAGACTTCATCTTCCGAATAGTTAATATTAATTTTCTGATTAGTCAGTTACCATTTTTATCATCTATTGATGGGATTATTGTAATTTGTAAATGTATGAGCAACTATTGTTTAGTTACGTAGTTTTAATTACGTGGCGTATAAGTGATTACTGTAATAATAATTAATTCGATATAGTTAAAACACACACGTATCGTGAACTATAGATTTGAAGTGAGAAATGAGTTTTTCATTGAGGGTTTTAGTCAGTTGTTTTAGTTGTTCTGTTTAAGAACGTTTAAATTACAGAGAGTTAATTGATAACACCTTGGTACGATCGTAAGCCTATTGCACCAATAGTTGTAGGTAGGTAACCTCAGATTAATAATTTTGTTTATGAGTAGGTATGTAACTATTAAAAATTCTTACTACAGTCTGTCCATTCGTCTGTTTTCTTTTAACAGTTAAAGGAAATTTGAAATTGGTGACTCCCTCACACGTTGCCAATTTGATTTGAAATAATAATCGATTTTTTAAGAAGAATTTTCAATCGATTCAATGAAATATTTTTAGTTTAAAAAAAAATTAATTATTCCTTTAGATACTAGTTATTTTAGTTAACTAAGTAGCTAGTTTGTTAAATAAATAAGTAGACAGGTATGCGATTTTCTAAGTATATTTGCTCATACCTCTTGATGTAAAATTGTTTTAGACTTTATTAAACCACGCGTTTTAAGGTTAAATGACACTAACGCGTGAGTAGTTATATTTTAAGGTAAGTCGTTGTAGGTAACTGTTAAAAGTCTTATACGAGTATGTTCCCATCTATGCTAAAAATTATTGAGTAACTTTAGGAAGCAAGTGTTGTAAATGGAACTATATGATTTCGATAATTCCTTCATAGAGACGGCTAGGCTTTTTAATATCCTATCGGTGATTTTGTTTTGTTACAAAACGAGGAGCGTAATCAAACGAAACTTGATCCGAAATATCAAGGCCCTTTAGTAATTTCAGTTCATGTAATAGTTTTAGTTCATGAAAAAAACATCCTCATATTATTATTGGACAAGATATTACTATTCGCAAATGTGACTCTGAGATTTGTAGTTTATTAATTAATTAAGGAGAAACAAGGCCCACACTGACCCATACTGGCCTATTCTTATAATAATTAGTTAATTTTTCGGTTTAATGGAAGTAATCCCAGAATGATTCTGATACTATGACTGTCAACTGATACAATTACTGCCAATTACTGCGATACTGTGTGTGTGTGCCGACTCTAATACTGACTTTGTACAATATCTTTTGACATTATGATACAAGCTAATGCTCACAGAGCTAACGAAAGTACTTAAGAGATGAATAGTAAATGGAGTGAAAAAAAGAGAGATGTTTAAAAAAAAGATAAAGAGACAAACAATGCGGGCCAGTGTGGTCTCTCCTGCTGTTGTGGGAGACGATCCATTACTGAAGAGATGATGAAAGAAAAAAATATAGTAAGGTCTCTCCTGCTGTTCTGGGAGACGATCCATGTTACGCTGTAGGGATCTCGCCTGCTTTAGTGAGCGACGATTCCGACCAGCCTGTTTTACATTAGTATGGTATCTTCTGCTGTTGTGGGAGACGATCCATGATTCACTGTAGGGGTCTCGCCTGCTTTTAGTGGGCGACGACTCAGACCAGACTTTTTGTAATGATGAGTGTAACGCTGTAGGAGTCTCGCCTGCTTTTAGTGGGCGACGACTCAGACCAGACTGTTTGTAATGATGAGTGTAACGCTGTAGGAGTCTCGCCTGCTTTTAGTGGGCGACGACTCAGACCAGACTGTTTGTAATGATGAGTGTAACGCTGTAGGAGTCTCGCCTGCTTTTAGTGGGCGACGACTCAGACCAGACTGTTTGTAATGATGAGTGATGCGCTGCAGGAATCTCACCTGTTTGAACTATAGGGGTTTTCATATTTTAAACCTAGATCAGTGATACTTACCATATTGATATGACTGTAATGATTATGATGATAACCATATTAAATGTGACTGGTGTGACTGAGTGACTTACTAACTGAAACCAATTGTTTCTAGTCCAAAGGGTCAGTGTGTACCGGACCAGATATTAAGATGTTGAATAGATTTTCGTCAGGATAGTCGAGCGATATTTTGTTTTTTTTTTTTGATTAAAAATACCTAAGGTTGTAATAAATAGCGCGCGAGGACGCGCGCACGTCAGAATGGCCGTGTCGGGGAATCGATACAGATAGTTATTAATGTCGGTGCCTGCGATATTCACCTACCCTACATCATTCTATTATTCGAGTCATTCTGTCATGCATAAAACGAACGGTGCAACCGCGGCTCAGGCAGTCTTGGCTCTGGCGTGGCGCGGTGCACTTGTGTATCCTGCTAGTAGCTTAACCTCGACTCTTCTAATAGTTGGTTTGTGTACACGAATTAATTGTTACTGATTGGGCAACTCGACCGGTGGTGGTGAGTGCCAATGCGCATTATAAGGCGGCGCCGCCGTAAACCAACACTCGGGTCACAAGTCCCGGGCACTGCGTCGAGTTGTCTCTCTGCCACGCGATAGACGGTACCCGCTCGGTGAGTCCATTGAATACTAAGTAGTGTAACTATCTTGTTTTAAATTACATTGTGAATTAACCAGGCCATCCGTCCTACTCCTCACTTCTGATTCCTACATATATATTGATTGTTTGTTTGTTTGTTTCTATGTCTATACTAATATGTATATTTGATTGTTTGTTTGTTTGTTTGAACGCGGTAATCTCTGGTTCTACTGGGCCGATTTGAAAAATTCTTTTAGTGTTAGATAGCCCATTTATCGAAGAAGGCTATAGGCTATGTATTATCACGCTAAGACCAATAGGAGCGGAGTCCACGCCGACGAAGTCGCGCGCTGAAGCTAGTCATAGTATAAAACCTACTTAAAAAACAATTCTAAAAACAATAATAAATAATGAAATAAATAATTCCGAGTCATAATCCAGATGGCGCGAACAACGCCGCCAACGGAAATACTTTAAAAGCAATGAAACAAAAGGGTAATGTTGAAACTATGAAGTGAATAGCGTGAAAAGTAATAGGATTAAAACAAATGCCTTTTTATTATAGGATTACCAGCCATTACGGCGGGATCGGTGTGACATTGCCGTTGGAACAAACCCGATGAGTGCGCTCCCGAACTAGCTGTTAAATTTTATGCATTAGTACTGCGTTTTGTGAATGTTCTGTTGGATTTGATATTGTGGTTATTTTAAATATACTTAAAATACATTATTCTGTTAATAATTAGTTAAATTGTTCGTTAAGTTATAAGGTTATAGATATTCTGCTCAAAAACTAGAGCAGACCGACTAGGGAAGTAGGTACGTCAACCTTACAGAAGATTACAGGTAAATAATACTGGCAAACTCAGTGTGGGACGTCCTCCGGCCCGCTGGATTGACGATCTACGTAAGATTGCGGGTTAGGCTGGATGAGGATTGCGGTAAATTGGAATGTCTGTCACGAACTTGGGGAGGCCTATGTCCAGCAGTGGACTGCAATACGTTGAACTGACTAACTGCAAGAAAAAGAAAAATATTTCTTACTATCGTCAAGTGGTACAAATACTAAAATATTAATATTAAAAAATTCATAAAGGCAAATTCCTAGTGAAACAATGCACGCCGGCAACGTTTCTAGCGGGACATTTATTGTTTTAGCACCACTCACGATCCTTTGTTCGTTTTTACTTATTACCGCTGCACCGGTATGAATATATTTCTTTTCTGTGCTTGTGCATACTTCTTTGAACGCGTTACTTTAATTATAATCTTTTTAGTTAATATCCTACACAATATACCATTTGTTATATTATAAGGTTGCTTGCAAGATATCGTCATTTAGCGGTAAAGCCGTTTTTTGCTTATTTCTTATTTATTCCTTATTTCTTCAAGTTCACAATCTTGGTGTACAATAATGAATTATTGAAGTGAAACTTCTTTATAACTATGTGATTTCAATTCGGATGCAACGGAAAACAACAGGGAAGGGCGCGCCGCGCTGCGGCCGCGCTACTTTGTAAATCTATGTAAATAATTTTAAATTAGTTTGCCAAAGAAGTTCCACTTCTGACATGTGTACTTTGTACGCATGCAATTTGTTTTTATTACATATTAATATTGTCATAAGTCACATTTAAAATATAATCTCAAAATTTATTGATGACTTTGAATAAAATTTTATGAGAAGGAAATTGGCTTTTCCATTAGCCAATACATCAGAAGTTTGAATATGATAGTCGCGGTAAGTCTAAT
The DNA here is from genome assembly GCA_905220545.2 of Melitaea athalia. Lineage (NCBI taxonomy): Eukaryota > Metazoa > Arthropoda > Insecta > Lepidoptera > Nymphalidae > Melitaea > Melitaea athalia. The sequence goes on from HG992179.1 coordinate 22,664,356, forward strand.
TAAATTAAGTGTTCGTTGTGACCGTGAAAGCTTAAAACTTATATTTTCAGTTTGTTGTTGAGTTATTTTAACTAAACAAAGTAAAAAGAATTAAAACATTAATAAAAAACACAGCATAAGATGACATACAAATTGTAAATTTTGGGTGTAATCTATCCATAAAGGAAATTTTTATACAAAATTTTGAGATGAAGTAGATATCAACAAGCTTAAATTATAATAATAAATATAAGCTTTTATTATTAACACGTTCGCTGCGTTGTGAGGTCATATTGGCTCATAGTGAACTTTCATGTGGTGCGGCGCGCAAAATAGCGTTCTTTCCCCTGGTGCGGAAGGCATAACTTTGTGTATTTCTATCGTAGGAATTTTTTTTAAATACCATTGTTATTGCCACTTTAACGTGAATAATCCAGTATTTTGAAATACTCGTGAGTCAATTTGACCTCACCCGCACCTAAAGAAAAAAGTTTCACCCTGGTGCGGTGTGAGGTCAATATGACCCACCGCTCCGCGCACCTCACACCCGCACTGAACGATGCGCTTGCGCCATTTCGTGCACTCAGTGTTGTGCCACGCTATCGACAGTTAAGACGTCGCGTCGCTTGAAGCCATTTTTAACCGACTTCAAAAAAAGGAGGAGGTTTCTCAATTCGACCGTATATATTTTTTTTTTTTTATGTATGTTCGGGCATAACGTCGTCGTTTATGAACCGATTTTGATAATTCTTTTTTTGTTGGAAAGGAGATATCCCAACTTAGGTACCATGATAAGGAAACCAGGATCTGATGATGGGATCCCAGAGAAATCGAGGGGAACCCTCGAAAATTGTAGTGACGACTAGTGCGTTTTATCACTTTTTCCTTAACTACTATAAAGCGCTACTATTTAATGAAGGTCTGGAGTCGATCTGATGATGGAGTCGAAAGACAGTCGAGGGAAATCTTCAACTATTTACAGCAATCACCTGCTGTTTGAGCTTCATTCATTTCTATTGATGAGTACTTTGCACCCACATGAGTTAAAAGTGCCATTACAGGTCTGATGATGGAGCCCATAAATAGTCGAGGGAAATCTTCAACTATTTACAGCAATCACCTGCTGTTTGAGCTTCATTCATTTCTATTGATGAGAACTTTGCACCCACATGAGTTAAAAGTGCCATTACAGGTCTGATGATGGAGCCCATAAATAGTCGAGGGAAATCTTCAACTATTTACAGCAATCACCTGCTGTTTGAGCTTCATTCATTTCTACTGATGAGAACTTTGCACCCATATGAGTTAAAAGTGCCATTATAGGTCTGATGATGGAGCCCATAAATAGTCGAGGGAAATCTTCAACTATTTACAGCAATCACCTGCTGTTTGAGCTTCATTCATTTCTACTGATGAGAACTTTGCACCCATATGAGTTAAAAGTGCCATTACAGGTCTGATGATGGAGCCCATAAATAGTCGAGGGAAATCTTCAACTATTTACAGCAATCACCTGCTGTTTGAGCTTCATTCATTTCTATTGATGAGAACTTTGCACCTACATGAGTTAAAAGTGCCATTACAGGTCTGATGATGGAGCCCATAAATAGTCGAGGGAAATCTTCAACTATTTACAGCAATCACCTGCTGTTTGAGCTTCATTCATTTCTACTGATGAGAACTTTGCACCCATATGAGTTAAAAGTGCCATTATAGGTCTGATGATGGAGCCCATAAATAGTCGAGGGAAATCTTCAACTATTTACAGCAATCACCTGCTGTTTGAGCTTCATTCATTTCTACTGATGAGAACTTTGCACCCATATGAGTTAAAAGTGCCATTACAGGTCTGATGATGGAGCCCATAAATAGTCGAGGGAATTCCTCAATAATTTACAGCAGTTACTTTTTGTTGTTTGACGACCGCTTTGATATAATGGTGCATGTGCCGTGTCGGCGGCGCCTAAACACCGATGGTCGCGGGTTTGATTCCCGCTCGGAGTGTATATTTATGTTTATACAAATATTTATTTTCGGTCTGTAGGTTTCGGTTCGGTCCCGGAGAACATGCTAGGCTGTCAGTCCCGGTTGTATATCACGAACACCTATAGCGATCGATAGCGAGATAATAGCGATCTTTACTCATATATATAGTAGGTACTTATGACGACGCGTTAGCGCAGCGGTCACAGCACTGGCTGTTGCGCTGGCGGTCGCGGGTTCGATCCCCGCTCACGACGGACATTTGTATTGGCCATATAGATGTTTTTCGTGGTCTGGGCGTTTGTGTTTGTGTATTGTGTATGTTTCCGGACTCCCGACACAGGAGAAAACCCTACTGAGGGCCGTTGAGTGTGAAGCGTTTATTCATTGTTTATTATAGTAAGGAATATATCCGCCAAACCACAGTAGAGCAGCGTGGTGGATTAAGCTCTGATCCTTCTCTTACATGAAGAAAGAGGCCTATGCCCAGGAGTAGGATATTACAGGCTGAAGCGTTTTATTTTGTTGGGCTTACTTAATACTGCCGAGAAGCATCCTAATTAGGTCTACACATCACTAAAAATTGTAAAATAAAATAATTTTTAACAAAAAAAAAAACCGACTTCAAACAGAAAACTAAAAAGTAACAAATAAATTTACTTAGCACAAAGTAATTCTTGTTTTGATTTAGTTAATCAGAAATTATAAAATAAATATTTTATAATTTTGAAGTCGGTGCCAAGTAAAACAATAACTAGGTATAGGTATTATCAATTTTTCTCACCCCTCAAGCTAATATTGGCAGGTAATTATTACGGAATATCTATCCTGTAGTAATTAATTATCTTCTTATAATAGTAGGTATTCGGAGACCGCGCACGGCATAAAGTTCACAAAGTCGGTGAATATCTGTGGTGGATATAGTACTGAAGGCACCGACTTCAAAGTTATAAAATATTTATTTTATAATTTCTGATTAACTAAATCAAAACAAGAATTACTTTGTGCTAAGTAAATTTATTTGTTACTTTTTAGTTTTCTGTTTGAAGTCAGTTTTTTTTTTTGTTAAAAATTATTTTATTCTTCCATAGCTTTATACAATAAATCCTACTAATTACAATGAAATGCTTAGGTTTTTGGGAGTCATCATTGTCTTGATCATCATAGTATTTTTGTTGCCGTGCTTCAACGAAGAACACAGGGAAAGTTTTCAATGTCAAGAATCATAAATTACGTTATATTACGTACCTACCTACTAACCAAACGATTGAAACGCGCTGATTGATTCAAGAAACCTAAAATTATGATTAATAATGATTATTTTATAACACTTAATAAAACACTTTACAAATACATACACTATTAATATTGTATTTTAATTTTAAAGCCTCTTAAAGTTAGTTCATACAAACAAATACAGTAGGCTCAATAAAATTTTGGGAAAATTTATCGAGTGATGTACAACAGACATGTTTCCCATCACTAGTGTTTTGATAACTTCAGTGCGTTGTGTGGTCAAACGGACCCCACAAATTGTTTCTCTTTTAGACGCTAAACGAAACAAGCGAGCTAAAAACGCAGCTAGGTATATATTGCTTGGTTATTGGTCTTTGATCTCAATATAAAATATATTCAATAATTACTATCACCATTGAGAAAAACCTATATCAAGACAGAAGTGAATGAGGGCTTATTTGACCACACGACGCACTGTAAAAAAGTCCTCTATGGGTCAATATAGCCTCATGACGCACCAGCAAAAAGTACACTAAAAATCCTTACGCAGTGAACGTGTTAAAGCAAGCAGGATAATTAATATAGCTTAATTTCTTAGGAAATTAAATTATAATCTGAATATGAAAAATTTTATAGTCTGTGGGAGGATTTGATAACATCAAGTAACGTAATAATAAAAATAACTGTCAATTAAAAATTGATTCCACAACACATGTTTAGAGATACCTTAAGGCAGGGTTTCCCAACCTTTGTTTGGTTGAGGCTCCCCAGACTATTAATAATTTTTTCATGCCCCCATTTTTCATTACATTTTCAATAAATACAAAAAAACGCACATTATGTACTTAAAAGCCTTTTATTTTAATTGTAATAAACAATTTTTAAAATTTAAAATTAAAATAATAAATGTTTTATCAAAAAAAAAAAAAAATAATAATAATAAGAGTAGGTACTTATGAGACACTTGAGATTGCATGTTCAGAACCAGTTGATTAATTCTAGGTTCTGTTTTTGTCAGAGCTCATGACCGATGATCAGGTTGCTATCGACATCAAGACGATTTCGCTGTTTAGTTTTAATTAATACTAGAGCAGAAAAGCCTGTCTCACAAGTAAGTTGAAGAAAAAGGAACTAGTAGGTAGGTACTCGTAAAGCAAGAGAGGCAATCTTGATCCAGAATTGCTCCAATGTCAAAAGATGGAAGTCATCTTTTATGGACGAATCAGCCTTCATTTCTAAAAATTCTACATTCGTCTCATTATCTATTTTTGAAGGTTTCACTTCTACCACGTGTGAATTGCACACATGGTTTTTTGTGTTTTCTTGCTTGTTTGCCACCTCAGTGGTATAAAAAAAGAAATTAGAATAGCTTTCCGCCCCCCTTGACATCTCTCTACGCCCCCCTTGGGAGGCGTCCCCCCCTGGTTGCGAACTTTAGGGATAAGGGATAAATAATGTGACAATCTCTCTAATATTAGTTACCAATTTTATTTAATCAGCAACGGTTAAGTTAAAATATAAATAAACTAGTGGTGAGAAGCAATGCTTGGTCTCCCAACCCAACTTAATCCAAATTATTAATCTTGATAAGTGCAACCTAATCTGTCCTTTTTGGTCATCAAACTAAAGTATAACCGTTTCCTAATTATAACCACACGTTAAACAGTCCAACTATGTGTCACGTAAACATTCATATCTAGAAACTCTATTTTCTACAACTTTTTCAACACAAAATTCATGTAATGAAAATGCAAACCTTAGTAATTTTCGAGGAGCGTTAGAAATTAAAAAAAGAACTGGAACGATAATTACATAAGTACTTTTATATGCGGAAATCCAGCGAAAGCAAAAAGTTAGCTTTGTGAGTTTCAGCAAACGCTTATAATACGAGTGCTAAAGGATAATATCTGCAAAAAGCCCTGCCGGCCGCCGCGACCGCGGAACAGAGCGCGTGGAAGTGGCACGCTCTTTATGTTTCCTTCTTCCGGTTTTTGAGACTGCTTATTTCTGTCGTCTCGATCTGATAGTGTAAATTAACTTTACGTAGAACTTTTATAATTCGATATTAAAACATTTGTTTTATTAGATTATTTTATTTTGAATGGTATTATGGTAAGAAGTCACTTTTCAAAAATGGAACAATACTTCTGAAGATGTACTGGAATCCTACAAATTAAAGATCACTGTTAAGTAATACTACTTTTATGTGATGCTTTGTTACTGTGGTCAGTAAGGTAACTCGAGCTTCCGAGAATTTGCTGGGTTTATTTGCTCCTTACCTTTGCCACGGTGCCACCCTAGTGAAAATATAAAGGATAATAAAATCAAAAATTTTATTTTTCATAATTCGAAATGTTTTCTGTAAATTTTGGCTCTCTTCTGCTTCACGCTACTTGCCCGACTGATTTCTTTGACGATTTTTTTAAAATACCTTAAGACTGGAAAAATACTATTAATGTTTGATGTCATTTCCAGCGTGAACTACATGTTCCGCGTCCGTAACCCTATAACTGAGCTAGGTAAGGTTGGGAGGCGGCGGCACAACGAGAGGCCGAACAAACAAAGAAATATACAATTCTTTTGAGACGTGTTTTTCTTATGAGTTGTGTTCTTTTTGTAGGTCCCCTTTGTCTCTCTATGAATGGGAGGTACTTAAAATATTTATAACGATGATCTAAAAGGCATCTGTTTTAACCCTCTCTGTTAAAATAGGGGTGTTGTTGGCTTAACGACTTTTTCTGACATTTCATTGGTGGACCAAATTTAATAACTTCTTAATTACAATCTGTGGTTGAGTTCGACAGTAATTTTTTTAAACAATTGAAAATAATAATACATTTTCTTATTTAGTCTATATGTGTAGATTTTAAAATTGTGTCGTAATGGTTTCATAATGATTTTACAACAGAAAAAACTAAAAATCACGGATAAACCTTTATATAAAATTTAAATACCAAAATGATCTCTAGTTTCTGGTTACTAAGCCAATGTTGAATCATTGTCTTTTTAATTATTATTATTTTAACTCTGCGTGATTGTAATATACTTTATGGCAGAGTTTTATTAGATATATGAAGGCACCCGCTCGTCAGCCTATCTGGGGAAGTACCTTAACCTTACAGAGGATCACATCTAAATCTATACTAATATAATAAAGCTGAAGAGTTTGTTTGTTTGATTGTTAGTTTGTTTGTTTGAACGCGCTAATCTCAGGATCTAATGGTCCGATTTGAAAAATTCTTTCAGTGTTAGATAGTCCATTTATTGAGGAAGGCTATAGGCTATATATCATCACACTAAGACTAATAGGAGCGTAGTACCAATGAAGAATGTTTCAAAATCGGGGTTTTTTTCCTTTTGAGAGCTTCCGTTAAAGTTTCGCACAAATCATGTATGACAGATTTGATCCTATTCCACGCGGACGAAGTCGCGCTCAGATGCTAGTAATACTATATTATATTATATAATCTCAAGTATTATTCTGCTCCTATAACGATTAAGGTGGCCAGAGCTCTTGGGGGAGGTCGGGAATAGGGCCAGGAACGCGCTTGTGATGCTTCTGGCATGTGCGAACGTTTAATGCCTACAATAATCCACCAGGTGAGCAGTACGCTTGTTTGCCGATCTAGTTGTATAAAAAAAAATGATTACAATTTTTTTTGTTAACGGAAATCTACATTTTTCTTAAAATATTATAACGCATTTGAAATGTTTTACTACATTAACACTTAGGTACTCTGTTCTAGCAGTTCAAAATAGACCAAATCCAGTACAGTTATCCTCACACTTGAATTAAAGTTAAAACTGTACCCATTTTACCGCTTACTATCAGGTGGGTCGTACGCTTGTTTGCCGATCTAATCGTATTAAACAAAAACATTATAATATAAGGCCTACGGGTTAGTAGATGTAACAAAAATGTCTTTACCAGTAGCTGAGACTTTTAGACAGACGTTATGAGTTTGCAAGAGATATTTTTTTTGTTTTAAATTCTATGCTCTTAATAACGGCCTACAGCTAATAGAGGGACAATTTATTTTCTAAGTCTCCAAGCAAATATATGTATTTCATAGACATTTGAATTATAATGGATGCGCTGCATTCAAAACCACCATATAGGAAATCAGTTCTTGTGAAGATTTTAAACATACTGCAACTTTTAGTTTTTACTAATGCAACAAACTTTTAGATTTGCGATACAAATTTATTTGCAAGACCCGAATGAGTTGTTCATAAGCAGATTTAGAACTTACTCCAATAGAAGTGCTCTCACTGCAATAGATTACAAACACCAAAGTAATCTAAATTATATATATAAAATGCCTTGTTAGTACGTAAATACACAGTTTTCTCTATCACCACCAAACCCAATCAACTTCCCGTTCGCGTTGGTGTGGGTGGTAGTAAGGGAGTTTGGTCACGGTTGGTGAAAGTGGGTGGTGGTGGGTGGTGAAAATGTTAAAACATATATTTCTGTCTCTAATGCATTAGGACATCTGAAAAGATCTCAGAATGTCTGTAATGATCTAGAAAGTTTCAGCAATGTATTTTAACCCGAGCAACGCCGGGTTTCGCTGCTAGTATACTTATAATTATAAAGTATATTACTTAAATTTCCGTAATCTCAGTACGAGTCTCCTTGCTCTCGTTGTGCCTCGAGCGTCAGACGCGGTGGTGTGTGCTCTAATTACCGGCCATTTATAACGTCCGCGTCCGAGCGATTTTTATATTTTTTTGCCACTATCCCACATAAAATATTTTAAGACAATTCCCCTTGCACAACTTTACTTCGCTTTAAAATTTTTATAATTGTCATAAATTAAGCGTAACGACGCCGCGCCGCGTTGAGTCCGCCCGCTCTTCCTAGGCCTGCCTTTTAATTGTTTCCAAAGAAATAGCTTGCTTAATTATTCATTTTTGCATTAAATTATTTAAGAGCTCTCTCTAGTGTCTTGTAAAAATTGTCGTGGAAAAGCTTTTTTAGTTAATTGTAGTGAAATTTAAAAGAGAAACCACTGAGTTTTAGCTTAAATATATGCTGTTGGTATTTCTGAACTGATTGTTCTTTTTATATTGTAATGATTTGTTATACAATTAGGTCGGCAACAAGCGTAAAGCTTACCTGATGGCAAGCGATGACCGTGAATTATAGACGCCTGCAAAACTAGACGCATTACCAACCCCCCCCCCCCCCGGAGCTCTGGTCACCACAGGAACACAACACTGCGGTAATTTTTAGCTGTGATCTTCTGTAAGGTCGAGGTACTTTCCCATTTGGGCTATTTTGAGGAGGACATTTCCTGCTCTGCCCTACCTCAGTTGTAAGAAACCTTCTTCTAGTTTATATTGATGACGCCTTTTTATACAAATAGCTGTAAACAATCACCAAGCAGCCTTCTTTGTATTACCATTGCCAATTAATCATTTCTTCTTACTAATGATTCTTTATTACTAATGTAATTAAGTTAAATAAAGATCGAAGTTGAGAAGCATTTTTATTTAGTTTATACACTCCTAAGTTGTTTAGCATCTACTTCAGTATTGAGGGTGCAACACATTATAACGGAAAGTAGAAATAGTGCAATATGTAGATACTTATATGTCTGATTTCAAATATATCTATCTATCTCTAAAAGGATCGGAGCTTAATACACCACGCTGCTATACTGAGGGCAGTCTATATATGTAGATCAAAATATGATTTAAGTAAACAGGCAATATTTTAATTGTCAATTTTGAACAACGAAATAATTAGACATTAGATTTTTAATTATATTTTTAATGAGTGTGCGCTCTTGAGTCACGAAGTCTTTATAAAATAATGATTCTTATATTTAAAAGTTGAAACTAAAATAAGACATGAACAAAAGCGTTCAACTTGAGTGCTGGCTTAACAATTCATCTCGCTACTGTTTAGCTTATTGGAGCCACGAGTTTAAAACGCTCTTCTTAGGTAATATGAATAAATCTATACTAATATTATAAAGCAGAAGAGTCTGTTTGTTTGTTTGAACGTACTAATCTCAGGAACTACTGGTCTGGTTTAAAAAATTCTTTCAGTATTAAATAGCTCATTTATCGAGAAAGGCTATAAGCTATATATCATCACGCTATGACCAATAGGAGCGGAGCATCAATGAAGCATGTTTCAAAATTGGGGTTTTTTTTTCAAGTAACTATTCCACGCGGACGAAGTCGCGTTCAGAAGCTAGTAAGTAAATAAACTTGATTACGAGTAACAATACGTACAGACATCTGGTAATAAATCAAGTTTAGGTAACAGCTGGTTTTTTATTATACATGACTGTGTATATATACTCGGGGACGGAATCAAGCCCGAAAACCCTGCAGCACTGAAGCTAAGTAACTTAATGTCTATGTTTTTAGTAACAGCCATAATATATCACATTTTTAATACACAGACATGTACAGAACCGAGGTAAAAATCAAACCCCCTGTCCTTGGATCAAAAAGTAGAGTCATTGCAAATTACAATACTACTATAAGATATGGTAATCGCTTGCCATCAGCTGAGCCGTACGCTTGTTTGCCGACCGAGTTGCATATAAAAAAAAAACGGGATAGTCTGTCTAAAATATCAAAACACACACGATATAAATATAACCAGACCCCTAAAAATACAAACTATACAAATATTTGTTATTAGCGAAACTTATACGAATCTCCATTTTAATGGCCGTAACGAATTCTTATTGATAAAAAAGTGAATAAAACGTTAAGCCGAGGTGCAAAGTGCAAGCCATTAAACGGATTTAAAGTCGCTTTGAAATAAGAAAATCGGCAAATAACGCCTGAGTTAGCAAACCATTGGTTGGTCCCTTCCTCTGCTGATTATATTAAGAACCTTAGAATGTAAAATTTTACGTGTCAATACAGCAGTAATTTTATTCCTTACTAGCCGACCCGTGCCCACTTCGTTGGGCGTTATAATCCATTTCACATAAGAAGGGTACGGTGAAATTTGATATGTTCCCAATACACTCTCACTATTTTCAGCAAATCAGATAAATATAAATGTTTTAAAATCACCAATTAATTTCTAAGGCAAATAATAATGCTTGATTAGATTGAATTGTTGACACGGCACGTCAGAGGGCGCAGGTTCAAATCCTGCTGGGTCGAAAATTTTGATAATTTTTATCTTTTTCCTTTTATCTTGTCACTCCTGAATAGTGTAGCTTTCTGTTAGCGAAAGAATTTTCATGATCGGATCAGTATTTGCGAAGATTACCCCGTATATACAAACAAAGTTATAAACTTTACCTCTTTATAATATTAGTATAGATGCAGTTAAGGTTTTGTTGCGCACTTGAGCTTTAGTGAAATGCTTAAAGTTAAAATACTAAATTACAGAGCAATATAGCATTGAAATGTTTATTAAATTTCTTAAATGTTACGTTAATAAAAATTTTAAATCATATCAAAATTTTTCGATCCAGCGGGATCCCGCCTCCCGTGTATGTCCGATCCTCATGTGTGGATAACACAAAAAATAAAAATAAAACGAATTAAAAATAGCATGGTATCGTCTCTTGTCAAAGAATTCATTGTAATGTGAAATCTTTGAGTAGTCGGGGTCTGTAAAGAACTCGCTATAAACGGCGCCAAGGTTTGCTTAAAAATCAAAATAAAAAAACATCATATCAAGAATTTCGACCCAGCTAGATGTGGATCCATAGCTCAGTTGGCAGAGCGCTGACACAGCACGTCAGAAGGCGCGGGTTCAAATCCCGCTGCATCGAAAAATTTTGATATGATTTAAACTATTTATAATTTCCTTATGTGTGGGTACAAAAAATAAAAATTAAATGTTACGTTAATGTTAAATGTTTTTAATGTTGATTAACGCATCCGATTTTTTTTAAATATAACTGGGTCGGCAAACAAGCGTACGGCCGACTTGATGGTAAGCGATGGATGGTAACTACCGTAGTTTATATTATGTATCTAAAACACAAATAAATTATGTTAATATTTAAACAATATCGTGAAGTAACAAATAAAACAATAATATTCGATTTAAACATCATATTATATTAAACAAGTTGACGCCGCGTTGGCGCAGCGGTCACAGCACTGGATTGCGATTGGCTGCTGCGCGGGCGGTTGCGGGTTCGATCCCCGCACACGACAACATTTGTATAGGCCATACAGATGTTTGCCGTAGTCTGGGTGTTTGTGTAGTCCTTGTGGGTCTCCCTACCGTTCCTCGGATAGTACGTTAAGCCGTCGGTCCCGGTTGTTATCATGTACACCTGATAGCGATCGTTACTCATAGTAGGGAATATATCCGCCAACCCGCTTTGGAGCAGCGTGGTGGATTAAGCTCCGATCCTTCTCCTACATGGGGAAGAGGCCTATGCCCAACAGTGGGATATTACAGGCTGAATCGTGATCGTCGATTAAACGAGGTATCACATACTTTTATCCCAAAATGTTTGTAACCGATTAACGAAAAACAAAGTCGATCCACGTCTAGATGTATTCCAGGCAAGCTTTGCATCAATATATTATATAAATCAATATATTATATTAATATATTATATTTGCATCAATCATGCCCGAGGGGAGCGCCCATCACTTAGGAACTCTCCACACTGACAGCTATGCTGTTAATAACATAAATGCTGTATAGCTTAATATTTTTGTAAAACCTCTCATTCGTTATCTCAAAGGTAAATCTATGCGATTAAAGGTAGTAACGAAAAAATTACATACCAAAGAAGTATTAGACAATTTATTGACTAGCTTATGGCACAGTTATAAGTTTTAGCCAAAAATGGGATTAAAGATCGACAATCTTTTCAAGGAGTTCTTCTTTGGAGTGGTGCACGCGTAGCGTGAGGAGATTTAAACTTAAAATAAAATGAGGTAAAAATCAGTAAGTATGTAATTTTCGTTATAAATAATATCGCACAGCTTAAATACTTTAATCACAAGCTTTTATTTAACTTGCAATGTATGTATGTAAGTTCGGGTGAAATTTTGCAACTCAATTTTGAAGCAGATATCTTAAATAGGTAGGGATCCCTAGTACATTTTTTTTCACCTGATCAGTATCAAGCTAATTTTTTGGGAGTACCTTCATTTTGATGAGGCGAACAAAAAATTCCTCTTCGAAAACTCTCGATTGTGGTAGCTAACAGAGATAGCAGGGGGTAGAGCAGCAGTGAGCGTAGGACCGGGATAACGTACCACGCAATTTGTAGGACAATATTACTATTAAACTATATAGATATTAACTAACTAAAAGCAAAAAAAAAAATCTTGATGACCTCGTAAGGTCATCAAAAATTATTACTTACCAACTGATTTTTTTTCTTTTAGAGAGTTTTCGAAGAGGAATTTTTTGTTCGCCTCATCAAAATGTAGCCACTCCCAAAAAATTAGCTTGATACTGATCAGGTGAAAAAAATGTACTAGGGATCCCTACCTAAAACTAATTTAGCTGAAATTTTGTATACAAGTTCAATTTGGATGACAGTGCATGGTTAACTAGCGCATTAAAATAAAAGCTTGTTTTTTTTTAAAGTTTTTTACTTTTGATTTATTAGCTTTATTTAAGTTTTACGTGATCGGTGAAATTCTATTAAGCTTGTTTTTCTAATACACTTTAACTAAATCAGCAATTGACGCCGAAAGCAGTAGCATCGTATTCAGTGGAAATCAATCCTTAATCATCGTTGTTTCGCAAAATTAACGCTTAAGAAAATTCCCCGTTTTAAATTCGTCTTGATTCCCCTAAACAGATCTTAAAAAGGCGTGGTCAAGTTCGCAGTCATTACCGAGATAAATCGCTAGGGCTGCGTGAATTTTCTTAACTGCCTTCCTAATACCCTTAAGGTGGACGTAAAAATAAGATACAACGTTCGCCCGACTTAAATCTACTGAAGGTACTCTTCTATCTGCTGAATTTATAATTTTTATGATTTTTTTCGCTAGATGGCGCTGATATTTTTTATGATTTGCTTAGTTATCGTAAGTTTTCAGAATGTTGTTTAACTAAGATTAACATTATTTTTGTGTTCTTTTTGTAAACCAAAAAAATAATTAAAATAAATTATAATAAAACAACTTTTTTTATCGCGGTTTATTAAGTAAAATAAATTATTGAAACAAGAAAAAGTATTTTTACATTATTATTTTTTATATTATACTTAGACGGCCTTTTCACATAAAATAATTTCTTCCAGGGTACTTTTCTATGGAAACTGAAAAATAAGAATTACATTAGACCTAATAGTTTTTTAAAAGGTAAGTCGTGACATGTTTTTTATAGCATACAATTGCATTGTATAGCGTTGTAATTAAGTGGATGGTAAACTTAATACATTTTAAAACCAAATGGCTCGATGCTCGATTGACGATGACCTGTAAAGAGATTTTGAGCGAATACCTTTAGGTAAGAAAAGTGGATTTAGAGGACTTAGAATTTAATAAAGAGGGCTTTGTTTGCTATTTTAGGATTTTAGATATATTTTTGTTTTTGTATAAAAACAGAACATTTTTAACGCTTATAGTGTATTCTATATGGCGTTATGGCTATACGTTAAACAAATCGTTTGTTTTTACTCTCCGCAACAGAAAAAAAAAAAACCACGCACACGACAACATTTGTATTGGCCATACAGATGTTTGCCGTGGTCTGGGTGTTTATGCAGCCCTTGTGGGTCTCCCCACTGTGCCTCGGAGAGCACGTTAAGTCATCGGTCCCGGTTGTTATCATGTACACCTGATAGCGATCGTTACTCATAGTAGGGAATATATCCGCCAACCCTATTGATTGTGCTCTAATTTTGCTATCAATTGTTGTTTTATTGCTTTTGCATAAGTTTTGATGAACAATAAAATATTATCTACTAATTTTATAATTGCGAATTTTAAAATTTACCCCCATGCGCCTAAAGAAGTTTCACTTCAAAAAAAAGTAGTAAAGAAGTACAAATTCTCAAACGCGTAATAAAATACAACAATTCTGGTGACGTGATGTATTATTAACGATGGTCATGGATTCGACTTCCTTTTGAAGCACCTATTACGAGCACCAGCACCTCAATATACCGAATACCTTGACCAGCAGTGGGACGTTAACATGCACTTTTATCTCAGTTTATTTGAAAACCGGTGTCAACGAATTCATTTAGGATTTAAGTACAAATACATAAATAATAATAAACCCTTCAAACTCAACGGCCCCCAGTAGGATTTTTTTCCTGTGTCGGGAGTCCGGAAACACACACAACACACAATCAAAAACGCCACCAGACCACGACAAACATCTATATTATGGTCTGTCGTGAGCGGGATCGAACTCGAAATAATAAAGCCGAGGATAAAGTAGGTAGGTAATGTCTAGCGAGAAATTAGTAATTTAATATTTTGACTAAGTTTGGGTACACTACGTAAGTTTAATGTACCTAATGTTAAGATATAAATTTTTATTTTAATTTTTTATTTTATGTTTACTTTTTGCTGCCTTAACTGTCTGTTATTATTGTTTAGTTTTTTTTTGTAAATTATTTTTTTTTACCTTCGTTTAGTGTGTATATATCACCTTATGGCGAAATAAATGCTTTGATTTTGATTTTTGATTTTGAACCCGTGAACGTTACACGCAACAGACACTACTGTGATCGCGTCGTCTATACGACATAGAGGCAGTACAAACATTTTTAAATTTCCAGAACATCCCAGAGTCAAAGGGAATAATCGTCCTTCAGTTTGATACTTCGTTTCAAAAGTCGGTTTGAAGCGTCAAGTTTCGTGTTACGTAAAAATATTCGGTTTTTTGAATATGTATGGTTCGGATAGACGAAATCTGGGCTAGGGTGACGGTGTTTGTGGCAGGATATTTATTTACTTATTATTAAAGTATAACATTTTGGAACGCCTTAGCGCAACGGTTACAGTACAGTTTATGGCTGTTGCGCTGCCGGTTGCGAGTTCGATTCCCGCAATGGCATACATTTGTATCAGCCATACAGATGTTTGCCATGATCTGGGCGTTTATGCAGTCCTCCCCACCGTGCCTCGGAGAGCACGTTAAGCCGTTGGTCCCGGGTTTTTTTTATAAAATATTTAATTTTCAAGTTTTTGTGTAGCCGTTGTGGATATATATGAACTTTTGTATTGGAATGATATCGAACTCATTTTGTTTTAATATTTATATACATAAAAAAAATTATGAATGTCAATTTTTTTTTTTTTTTTTTTTTTTTTTTTTTTTTTTTTTTTTTTTTTTTTTTTTATGTAACTAGGTTGGCAAACAAGCGTACGGCTCACCTGATGGTAAGACCGTAGCCTATAGACGCCTGCAACACCAGAAGCATCGCAAGTGCGTTGCCGACCCTATCCCTAATCCCCCCCAGGAGCTCTGGTCACCTTACTCACCAACAGGAACACAATACTGCTTGAAAACAGTATTATTTAGCTGTGGTCTTCTGTAAGGTCGAGGTACTACCCCAGTCGGGCTGCTCCATATTTTGAGCAGGAAATTTCCTGCTGTGCCCTACCTCAGTTAAAAATTTGTATTTGAAATTTAATCATTACTTTTGATTATTTAATCCTAAAAAAAGTAGTGAAAACTATAAGGTAATTGTAATACTCTAAATTTTAAACCGTATATAAATTCACTAAAATATCGTCAATCAAGAAAAAAAAAAATGATAGTGTGGACACAGTAGCTACGAAAATGTACTAAGACTTTTTTTGGTGTATTTTCGTGTTCTGGAGGTTTTAGTTGACACTTTTTTCTATTTACAGGATGTTGTGCGGATGTTCCGTCTGATGGAAACGTCTGCTTTTGCTCATAAACACCTGTACTACAAATCTAACTTTGCCAATAAATTGGTCATTTTGAAAACAAATTTGTTATCGTTGAAATATAACTAATCGACTCACTCGATTTCAAACAATTAATAAAATGAATGAATATTACCTTTTTTTAAGGTTCGTTAAATTATGTTTTTAACCAACTTCAAAAAAGTTAGGTTACTCAATTCGACCGTATGTTTTTTTTTATATGTATGTTCGGGGATAACTTCGTCGTTTATGAACCGATTTTGATAATTATTTTTTTGTTGTAAAGGGGATATTCCAACTTAGGTAGGTACCATAATAAGGAAACCAGGATCTGATGATGAGATCCTAGTGAAATAGAGGGAAACCCTCGAAAATCGTAGTGACGACTAGTGCATTTGTTAATTTATTAATTATTTAATACTTGCCGATGCAATTGAAGTCGTTTTTTTTCGTTTGCTATCAAACACAATTATATTTATAAAGCTTATTTCTAAACTCAGGCTTAAAACGTCTTTTTTGAATTATATTTAATAATATATGACCTAACCTAACCTAACTCGTTATTATTCGCTCGCTCGCTTCAGTCTGTAATATCCCACTGCTGGGTATAGGCCTATTTTCCCTTGTAGGAGAAGGGTCAGAGCTTAATCCACCACGGTGCTCCAATGCGGGTTGGTGGATATATGTATTCCCTACTATGAGGATTAATTTCCGATCCTTTTCCTACATAGAGAAAAAGTTCTATGCCTAGCAGATATTACAGGTTAAATATAACTGTTTCTACCTATCACATAATTATATTTAAATATAGTGAACAAAATAACTACAATTGATTTAAAAAAAAAGTGGTCTGAAGACCACACGACTGAAGTAAACTTCTTTAGTTGCCCCTGCAGTAATATACGAAACGTACCTCTCTCTCGTTCTATCTTCACTAACTTATATCTACCTCTCAACTTCCGTTCGTCTCGCCCGATCACACTTTTCGTAACGCTCTCGTCACGCATTCACCAGCTTACTCCCCAAGTCAAGCGTGCATAAAGAAGTTTTACTTCAAAAACTAATTATACTTAAAGTAAATCACTAACGCTTATACTACTAATTAGAAAGGACTTAAAACCGTTCCTATCGCAAGGCTAGTAACTTCTACCCTATTAGGTCTGGTTTCCTTGGTCTCATCCGCATTAATTCGAACCCGTATTTGCCTCGACTATTCCACGATTTTAGTTCGTAACAAGGAAGTAAATAAACTTAGATGTGCTCTTAACGATAATCCCTCCCTATTGAATAGGTTTCAATACTTTAGGATGACTCATGATATGTTTTATAGCGCGATAACATTAAGCGCGTCGTGTAAAATATGTAGTTTTAAATGTCTTCGCTAATTTTATAAGTACCTATTTGAATTACTAAAACTATTCGTAAACTATTCGTCTCGTGAACAAGATATTCGCAGTCAATGTCGAAATATCGAGCTCCGCAAAACTAAAATAATAGACATGGTAAATATCCCATTTTCGAATAGTTTTAGTAATAGAAGTAACCATGTTAATCTAAAATCTTATATTTGAATAAATCCTGTGCTCGATAAATCAAGAGTATAACGACAAAAGTTTGATTTATTTTGTTATAATTATGTGTTTAGAAAATATCTTATTTATCAATTGTTAATGACGACGATAGTGACGTCATTAAGCCTTAGAATATTCTCTTCTATAGAAGAAGAGTTTGTTGCCTAGCTGTGCGACAATAACAAGATATTTTGGAATAATATAGCTGATTTATAATATTTAAGGTTCCGTACTCAATGGGTAAGATGGGACCCTATCACTAAGACTCCGCTTTCCGTCCATACGTCCGTCTGTTACTAGACTGTATCTCATGAACTGTGATAGTTAGACGGTTGAAATTTTTACAGATAGTGTATTCCGGTTGCCGCTATAACAAAAATTACAAAAAAATAGAATAAAATAAGTATTTAATGGGGGCTCCTGTACAACAGACCTGATTTTTTTGCTCGTTTTAGCTCGATAACGACAACGGCAACAGGTAGACGCTTGAAATATTCACAGAATATTCAATTATATTATATTCACTTTAAAAATAAATAATTAAATTAAAATAAAATATATATTTAAGTGGGGCTCCCATACAACAGACATGATTTTTTTGCCGTTTTTATAGATAATGGTACGTAACCCTTCGTACGCGAGGCCGGTTCGCATTTGGCCGGTTTTTATTTGTATTTATATCAGTTTTTTATTGAAACAAATTTTCAATTGACACTCTAGACAGAAACAAACGGTTGGATAATAATATGTTACAACATGTTTTGTTTACCTACCATGATACCAGAATAATAATCATCATCGGGATGATAAATAAAATATTACAAGTAGTAATTATTTTAAGTGCATTTTTAAGTATTCAAATTACGTCATGAAAATATTCCCAAGCAAACAAATAATAGCAAAAGTTATAGCTTCAAATAGCAATCGCTACTGCTAACATTTATGCGTTAAGCCTTAACAATCCTATACAGCAATAGACATTACACTCAAATATGGCTGGGATCGAAATTATAGTCAAATCCGGCAATTTTCAAAGCCGCCGCGAATTAGGATCGTCGGTTTAACGATAACTAAGTACTTTGAGCGCGTTACCCGAACTAAACACGTAGTGAGAGTGGGAGGGTATATCCAAATCAAATCTAGTATTACGTAGCTGTATTTGCATTTTAATAAAAAGTTCCTTTAACATGTTATGTATGTTGTTTCATGTTACTCCTATAATATTCAATTAGCTAGGTAGTACATAAACTAAGATGATTTAAATCTTGTGCTCTTTGTCATTTTTTAATGTGACTAGGCCTTTTTTTGTGTGTCGTTAATAACTTGTATAGTAGATGCGTTTAACTACAGCATTAAAGTTACTTTTTTTTAAGTGTTGTAAGTATGTATCACAGGAATACAATACTGTTTGTGAGCAGTATTTATTCAGCTGTTAGGTAGAGGTACTTCTACTACTGTACCCTATCTAAGTAAAACTTCTTCATTAAACCTCTTAACTATTGAACTGATTTCGACGAGACTTAGCATAGGGTTAGCTCATATACCCGATCATAACTTAGGCATTACTCTCTAACTTACAAAGATGACCATAAACGAGTAAAGCCGCGGTCGGTTTCTACGTAATAAAATTAAAGTATGAAACCTCAAAATATTAAACCAACTGCCTTATGCTTACGAATCTCGCAATTATAGAGGATCTTAGGAATAAACAGTGAGAGTTCAGACGCCGCAGATTGTGACGGGCGCAGTCTGCGAAATTTAAGTTTATGAAGCTGAATAGTCACTGTTAAAACGCTTCTACTGATCATAATTAAGTATAATTAAGTCTTTGTATATAATTAATTCATATTTGAAATATTTTTATTAATTTAAAAGGATCTGTTGTCTTTTGTGTATAATATACTAATATTATAAAGAGGAAATATTTGATTGTTTGTTTGTTTGCATTGAATAGGCTCTAAACTACTGAACTGATTTGAAAAATGCCTACACTGTTACACTGCCTACACTGGCCGCGGGTGACTTAGGCTATATTATATTTAAAAAAAATTAGACCCGTACCCGAAATTATACCTGTGAGAAGCCGGGGCGGGATGCTAGTTATAAATATGTATCAACTAATATATATAGTCAACTTATCTAGCTAGTCAACGAAATAGCAATGTGGGAGCGTAGGTTCGTACCACACCGACTGTGCCATGTACTGATGACCTTATTTAAAGTAGATATATCGGTGATACAATCAGTGTATTGACGAAATAAATAAATAAAAGATGACGAAAAACGCCAATGACACTAAAGATGGAGTTCAGAAATTCACTTCAGCCTATCACAGTCCACTGTTGGACATAGGCCTCCACAAGTTCGCGCCCGACATTATGACGCGAACTCATGTGTTTTGCCCATAGTCACCACGCTGGGCAGGCGGGTTGGCGACCGCAGGGCTGGCTTTGTCGCACCGAAGACGCTGCTGCCCGTCTTTGGCCTGTGTATTTCAAAGCCAGCATGGATGGTTATCCCGCCATCCGTCGGTTTTTAAGTTCCAAGGTGGTAGTGGAACTGTTTCATCCCTTAGTCGCCTCTTACGACACCCACGGGAAGAGAGGGGGTGGCTACATTCTTTAGTGCCGTAACCACACAGCACGTTCAGAAATTAATATACCTATATTTTTAACTAAACACAATCAATGAAAATACTTATATAGAGAAATGTTTAGTTATTAACGTCGCTGTCAGCACTAGCCTTATCAAAAAATCGGCCAAGTGCGAGTCGGACTCGCGCACGAAGGGTTCCGTACCATTGACTAGGTACATTGATTTTAATATCGGGCAAAAAGCGGCTAAAAAAATCACTTTTGTTGTATGAGAGCAAAAATAGGCAAAAATGACGTTTTTTTGTATGGGAGCCCCCCTTAAATATTAATTTTATTTTAATTTTATTATTTATTATTAAAGTAAAAATAGTACTGAGTATTTTGTGAATATTTCAAGTGCCTACCTGTTGCCATTATTGATATCGAGCAAAAAAAGGCAAGAAAATCGCGATTGTTGTATGGGAGCCCCCCTTAAATATTTATTTTATTTTGTTTTTAGTATTTGTTGTTATAGCGGCAACAGAAATACATAATTTGTGAAAATTTCAACTCTCTAGCTATAGCCGTTCTTGAGATACAGCCTGGTGACAGACACACGGACGGACGGACGGACGGACGGACGGACGGACGGACGGACGGACGGACGGACGGACGGACGGACAGCGAAGTCTTAGTAATAGGGTCCCGTTTTTACCCTTTGGGTACGGAACCCTAAAAGCTACTAATGCTGGATAGAAATTGAGTAGAAAGGAAAAGAGTAGAAGTAGAGGGTAGGTAGGCAAAAAAAACAAACAATAAATTGTAATAAACTGTTGGATGTTGATGAACCTAAATTGTATGAATGTATTGACATTGAATTGTATGAACATAAAAAAAATAAAATTATTAACACAATCAAAGATAACAGACAAATAAATAAAAATTGTCAAAAAAATGTCTACGTATATAGATTATGTTAGAAAAATCTTGTCTTATGTAACAGAAAATTCAATTCTTTTAAAACATATCTTAAATAATTGCTTTAAAACCTCTGATTCTTCACCCTATCTCCGCTTGTTGCTATTTACTACCTCAAAACGAACATTAAAGACGGTCTTATTTTAAATCCAGCCCGGAAGTAGAGCGGTCGAGTTGGATCCAGGATAAATTACTTAGCGGCCCTTGTAACCGGGTAAGACCGGGTACAGCCGCTTGGAACCGGCTATATCCAGATATAACCGGATATCGTGAACCCGCACGTGCCTGACAGAATAGATAATGAGGCGTCTATTTAATGACGGGAAGGATTATTACGTTTTTAAGATACAAGAAAAAAAATTAAGTAAATCCATTAGGTTAAGTGGGCTCTTCGAGAGGAAGGGGTTGGTCCTTGGAGCCCTTTATTGGTCGAATGTTTTAATGGATATATTTTCCCTGTGGGCGGAAGGCGATTAAGTTAGATATCTTTATGATTGTATTATTTTTTTTTTTACTTTCTTTCATTTTTATAGATTTGATGGGTTTGATTAGTCTTTGCCCAGCTGTGGGACGTAGATATAGAGTAAATGGATATTATTTATCAACGACATGTTGGCACAGCGGTCACAGTACTGGCTGTTGCGCTGCCGGTCGCGTGTTCGATCCGCGCTTACTACAAATATTTGTATTGGCCATATAGATGTTTGTTGTGGTCTGGGCGTTTGTGCTTGTGTATTGTGTGTATTTTTGGACCCTCGACACGAGGAAAAATATAAAGTTTTTTTTATTATTATTATTCTATTGTAGTTTATACGGTAAGTGCTCTACCATACATGGTTATATTTTCAATTTAAAAGATATTTTGAATTAGAGTAGAGTAAGGTCTATATTATACAACCGCTCAGGTGTAGTGGTGCATGTTGTCGTCTAAGACACTGACGGTTTGCGGGTTCAATTCCCGCTCGGGATGGATATTTGTATTTTTACAAATATTTTTTCCGGTTTGGATGTCTGTCCTTGTATGTCTCCCCACCGTGCTCCGGAGACCACATTAACACACAACAATATAGGCAAACGGTCGTCTGTCCCAAGGAGGGTTGATGTCAGGCAGGCGGCCTGTCGTAAAAAATAACATGCCAAATCACTTACAACATGAGTCTGAGGAAGAGAAGAACATGTTGTGCCGATCCTATATAAATAGGATAAGGGCAGGGAGAAGAAGGTCATCTGTTTCTAAGGTACGCAATTTAATCCTTGTATTATAGGTAACGGCTGACTGTTGAAAGCTAATTTCTTTTTAATAAATATACATAGAGATTATACATATTATAATACAAATATTACAACCAGACTCAGGCAGAAATCGAACCAACAACCTGCAGAGCTGAAAACGGGGCCACTAAAAACTGCGCTGATGGGCCAATAGCCATCTGAAATAGCAACATTTTCTGTCAATAAATACATATGTAACGCGCGGACCTGGCAACGGCGTCGGTCGAGCCTAGTTGCTACGCGGCCGACCGCGCGGCAGTTAGAGACAGTCGCACAGCAACCCACGAACCTGGCAACAGCGCGACGGTCACGCGTTGTCGCTAGGCCGCCTGAGCGGCGCGTGCGGTCGTTAGGGGCGCGAGGCGCGGAACCGCGGGTATTTAATGCGGGCGTGTGCAGGCGCAGGATCAGTGGTAATCGCGTCGTCGTCCTGAGCGGATTGTATTTGTTCGTTGCGTTATATTCTTGCGCCCAACGTTGGACAAGTTGTTATTCTGGCGTCCAACTAGTGGCCTCGAACTCTAACGGTTAACTAGTATTTACCTACTTGTGTTTTGCCGCGAAAACACGCGACGAACTAAAGTGGTCGAACTCAAACTGTTAATTAGTATTTATACCTACTTGTGTTTTGCCGCGAAAACACGCGACGAACAAAAGTGGCTATAAACGCGACGAACAAAAGCGGTTAATACCTACTCACTTGCCGCCATGCCAAGAACGAGGTCCACGCGCGCTGCCGATGAGCATCGGCATGCTGGCGACCTGCTGAGCGACGACGTAAGCGACCCTGATGTCTACGACGACACCACGGCGGAGCCGCGCGCCCGAGGCGCCCCCGCCCCCGCTGCCCCTGGCGCTCCCGGCGCATCTACGAGTGTGGACACCGAGAGGCTCTTGACGAATATCATGCAGTCCTTCGCCAGAATGCAAGCAGAAACGAACAGGACTCTGGCTGAAACCCTGAGGTCATTGTCCTGCAACAGCCCCTGGAACCCTGCGGTTTCCCCATCAAACAACCTCCCGCCTGTCGCCGCCGCCGCCAGTTGCGGCAACTTCGGCAAGTGTACGGCGAGGTTTGATGGAAGTTCACGTGACGCAGAAGTGCTGGAAGCGTTTTTAGACGCCGTATCTATCTACAAGGAATGCAACAACGTGAGCGACGAGCACGCGCTGCGTGGCCTCCCGATGCTGCTGGTGGGCGACGCCGCCGTGTGGTGGCGCGGAGCTCGCACCGGCGCCATCTCCTGGACGGACGCCGTGGCGCGCCTGCGTTCCATGTACGGGACACCGCAGCCGGCTTACAAGATTTTACGTGAAATCTTCGCCGAGGAACAAAAAGACTCCGAACGAGCTGAAGTGTTTATGTGTAAAGTGCGGTCGTTATTAGCAAAGTTGCCTTACGTAGTGCCTGTGCGTATGCAGATAGATATAATATACGGACTGTTGCATCGACGTGTAAGAAAACGTTTACATAGAGACGATACTGGTGAAACTGTAGATTTATTTATAGATAAGGTTAGGAGTGTTGAGGACACGGTAGCGGAGTCCCAAGTATTGTCGAATAGTACCTACTCCGTCTCTGGCGCGAGCGCGCCAAATCTCGAACCTGTAACGTAACAAATAAACACAATTCAGTTCTAATTTATTAGTGCCATAAATTTTAAGATAACAAACGCATAAATTGAAATGTGAGTTGACACGTAAACATAAAACAGTCAAGTTAATGTACAAAAATTGCTTAAATCCATTAGGGACTCAAATTTTAAGTTGTACTTAAGAATAGAAATTTATTAGTTGGGAACTCAAACAGTTTTTAGCTAGTTGTTAAAATATTAGAGTGATAAATTTTATATTCGAGACAGGCTTAAAATTTTGTGTTGACAGATTCGATAAAACGATGATAAGGAAACGTTCTAAGGGCCAGTTTCCACTGATTGAAATAATCGCGATTAGTTCGACGTAGGCTCGGTTTACGCGTTTAACGGAGTTTATAGCTGGAAATTGCTTTTCACCAACATAAACTAAACGCAGTTAGAGAATAACTGAGTTTCAATTCTAAACGACCGATTTTTGGCGTTTAGCGGTGTGAACACGGTTTGTCTAGTGCTTCTAACGGTCTAACCTATTAAAAACAAATCTTGTCAAGTTGTCATATGATATATTTTGATACTCGAGTTTATAGTAGTGTATCTCTATATATATATATAAATGAATGGCTGAATGTGTTGCTAGGCGCGGGACTTGGGAGCGGCTGAGCCGATTGCGCTAATTCTTTTTCATGATTCCTTGAAGTATGAGGATGGTTGTTACGGAGAGAAATTTTAAAAGAAAATTGCCTGAAAAAAGGTCTTAAAACAGCACTTTGTTGTATGCCCTTACGAATGATTCGTAATAATAATTAAACGAAAACCAATATTAGAATCGAACTATAAATTCGATTAAGCAAAACATAGCTTTATTAAACGGTGGAACCCGGCCCTAAGCATTGGGTATCCATGGGATACAGTTTTTTGTTGGACTCACATTACGCCAGGGTTGCCATCGCAAGATTTTAAATTACCGTGTTTCGGAATAAAAACTACAAAATTGACGTGTATTTACTTTACATTAACACGTAAGGTTAAAAATGACAATAATCGGTTAAATAATTTCCCTTTTGAAATCGGTTGAATAATACATTATTCTTCGCAGCCGTCATACAAATTTATCGTAACTAACATTTTTTTCTTCGGCTTATTCAATGTGTATTTGTTTTTCCATTTTATTGTTTATCTTTTGTTGTGTTTTTTGTTTAATTGATTTACGCAATTTCCTTTGGATCGGATAAAAGTGCTTACAGCCAGTAAAGCTCAATTTATTGAGGAAGTAATAATTTTATTCCTTGGTTTTGTGTTGCACTATAATGACTTATAAACTATCGATTAAATTATTAGAAAAAAAAACAATTACACATCGGATTGCCGTATCTTTGAACACGGCAATGAACCGAAGATATCCAAATTTCCTTGTAATACGGGAATGGCCGTGTAGTTGGTAACACTGGAGGACGTAGAATTTTTTCCGGGAATCTTGGGACGCAGGATGGGAGACGTGGAAGGGGTAGTGGACGCGAGACTGAATATATACGATTGAGATTTTGAATTCGGGGCAGTCAGTTCGACAGTCGGGATTCGATTTTGAATTCGAAGTACAGTAACGAGAGCCCTCGGCTGGCAAAGCTATGGAACTTCTGACTTAGATTAATGATAGAAATACCTAAAAGGTATTTTTTAGATCTGGTTCAGGGATTTCATTAGCGTAAGCTGGCCGAGTGGCAATGTCGCTTCAGTGTAGATCGCGAAATAGTTTTAATTTAATTCTACTGATTAATATTAAGTGCAATTCTTTATTATAAAATTTTAATTGTAATCCGCTAAATAAATTCAGTGAAAGACCTGTGATGAAGCGCTCCTGATTGGTTCGAATGCATTAATTTTTATTTATTTGCATGTTTGGTTTTCTGCATGTTGTGTTTCTTTTACTGATTTTTATAACTTTTACGGAGATTTTTAATAAAGGATATCTAATGAATTATTAGTTAGGTTTACATCGAAACTATTAATTATTGATTAATTTTTGAATGAAATTATTATGAAAAGGTTTACATTGATACTATTAATTATTGATTGATTATTGAATAAAATAATTATGAAAAGGTTTACATTGATACTATTAATTATTGATTGATTATTGAAAGGAATTATTATCTAGGTTTACATTGATATTATTAATTATTGATTAATTACCGAATGAAATTATTATGAAAAGGTTTACATTGATACTATTAATTATTGATTAATTACTGAATGAAATTATTATGAAAAGGTTTACATTGATACTATTAATTATTGATTGATTATTGAATAAAATAATTATGAAAAGGTTTACAGTGATACTATTAATTATAGATTGATTATTGAAAGGGATTATTATCTAGGTTTACATTGATATTATTAATTATTGATTAATTACTGAATGAAATTATTATGAAAAGGTTTACATTGATACTATTAATTATTGATCGATTAATGAATGGAATTATTATGAAATAAGCCTTATGACCATAATTATATTGAATTTAACTGATAAAATGAAATCTAACTTAAGTAAATAACCACAATATGATGTTGTTAGAATAAAATGAAATTACATTTGTTTGACTTTAAAGTACATATATAAATTGAATGAATCTTGGTTAAAACTATCATATTAGATATTAAGGGTTAAATAGATTTTCGTTAGGGTGTATTTAAATAATGAAATGAAATTTTACTATGTCATTACTTAGGAAGCAGATAGGGTAGTGGATATTTCTATAATATGACCTATAAACAAACTAATGATTAGTTGTCGTATCTTATTGAATATTCTCTACATATAAATATGCTTCTAATGAATGTATATGTATGTATGTATATGTATATATATATATATATATATAAATATTTGGCTTCATTTTGACATTACACAAACTTTTGTAGTTCAAACATTAATTTAAGGACTTGTAGTTGTTAAATATATGTTGGAACGAGGTAACAAAGTAGTTTGTAGTCTGGAATGTGTTCAAGGATACTTTTAGCTCTTGAATACATTCTAAGATGAGGTAATTATACACTGAACCTTGACATTACACAACTATTGTAGTTTTGAACATTGATTTAAGAATTTATGTTCTTAAATGGGTGTCGAGACGAGGTATCTGGTAGACTGGAGTGTCTCATTCTCACGATGATTTTCATTGAACTAAATAAACTATGTTAAGGTGAATCCATAAATGTTTGTATTCGCCAGTGTTTTATTATAGGTTTCCCTATAAGGCTTGGCCTGTCTAAGCCCCAGTTCATCGCGTCATCTATGCTAGGTAGATCCTAACCTTGGCCTATCTAGTAGAGAAAGTTGCGTGTACTTCCTACCAACCTCTGCGTTTGTATTTGCCTAACTGAACTATGTTCATGGTAAATACTATACGTACGTTTCCTTATCTTTGATAAGAGTTCCTCATCTTTGATGAGAGACATTGGACAAACTCCACCAAACACCTAGTGTATGGTCGTTGTTTGAACTGCAACAAAGGTTAGTAGTTTATATTTGGACAGTGGTATGAAGTTCTATTTTGGACTAATAGAGAAACATATTCACTTTTCCAATTAATTTATTGCTAATTTTTGTGGACGGTCTCTGTTAAGTCCTAAAAGCGGATTTACTGAGATTTAGCCAAGCCTTAATCAAGCCCTCTTGTGTTTTTCAAACATACAAACATTGATGGATTATAAAACCTATTAAATATACATTCTCTTTTCATTGTGAAAATGAGATACTCTCAGAGATTCTGATTGAGTAAATGAATATGTTATATTTTAATTGTTTTATTTATCTCTCGACACTACTATGTCCTTGATAAATCCATTCAGTTCCTAAGAGAGCCTGATATATTCAAATGTTTAACAACTTAATTACTGGTTCAATGTTTCAATTGAACAACCTATTCTGGTTAATGAATGCTGTTTCATTGAGTGCTGTGAGTCATGCAAGGACAAACCTACACACTACACCTACTCTACATGTTGGTCTTATACCTTTAATTATTCTTAATTTCCTTATAGGACACTCGAAAGGTTGCGTTGTCGCCAGTCGCCAGTCGCTGTTTGACCCATCTCATAATGGTGGTTAGGCTTGACAATATAGCTGACTATAGACTCGTAACTCAGTAGGTCTTCCTATGGGAACTTACACTACACAATCCAATTGTGGCAAAAGTAGTAGGTTTCGTGATCGAATTTCAAAGTAGTTGTGTGACCGAAGTTCCCGTATGGGCTAGTAAGCACACAATGAAAAGATCAGTAGACACGATCTCCTTTTGTTCACGTGGAACACATCTTAATACCATGTCTGATTACAGCTTGGTAATTACATCAACTCTAGTAATTCACTGGTTATGTCTATATGACGTCCCAAGGGATTACTCAAATACAGTCATTGCATGATTGTGCTGCAGCGGTATGAAACAAGCATTTGTTAGACAGGATATATTTCCGTCTAACTTACTGTAGAAAATTGGGTACTCTCATTTCCTACCTACTACCTTTCTTTTGATTGGATAGCACCAACGTTGTGCCTAATTTAATTTAGAGCCTTCAGCACGGTGTGGATCGGTTAGGGTCGGAGGGGATATGGTGGTTGCGACCCTCGGGTTCAATTGAACCCGGCCTTTTTAATTCCTTAATACCTATAAACCCTATCCTAACAGATTAACACATACAAACAAACACTACACATTATTTTTCACAATTATCTGAGATAATTTATTAACTGAATAAATTATTTCAAGATAATTAATAACTATATAATATGTATTTAATCATTATTTCAATTACTTATATATTTGTACTTATTTCATTTGTTTAGAGTTATTAGAATCTATCTATTATATCAGGTTTGAACTAAAAATACATGTAAAAGAAACTTAGACACTATTCAATTAATCAAAGTCATTATAGAATATCCTATATATATAATTATTTAACTTTATTTCTATTTTAGCTATCTAGATTCACTAAAAATATTAGCAATTACAATTTACACATTCTTAAGGAGACGTCAGATATTTAGTTAAACAGTAGGTGATAGTTATTTCTAAATAAATAAGTCTATTACTATTTATTCTTAACGGTTCTAATTTACTAAATTTTATTAATTCCTAATTAATTTACTAATAAGGTGTTATAAAGTTTAATATCTTTCTTTCCTTTTAATAGTATTCCAGGAGTTAGTTATCTATAGTATATATATCACTGGTAAGTGTAAATATCTTTCAATTAAATTTTAGGATAAATTAATTTCAGTAATTTAATGTCATTGTGCAGAGATTTTATTTTAAATTAATGGCTAGGTAGGATGTTAGTTAGAGTTTATATAGAAATCAAGGCTTCTAATAACATATACTATGTCTTTCCTTTGGCATACCATAAAAAGAACTGAAGTTACTCTGAAACAAAAATCAAACACAACGTAGAGTCCTTCCTCATACTAGACGATCACAATTATAAGGCCAAAGATAATTGATATCCTCTTAAGCTTAATATTAGCTTGTAACGCCACTACCATGATAGTGTTACAAATTGGTCCACGTGACCAGGATGTTATAAATTTATATATGTTGGGGTCTTTCTCATCACACCCCATAGCATAGGAGTATCGTTTCAAATTGGTCCACGTGATCAGGATATGATAATGGGTCATAGGTCATCCATAGGTATAGTTACAATTGCTGCCGTGATGATAAGGATATCTATGTATATCCATGGGGAGATCGTTACAAATTGGTGCCGTGACCGGGATTTTTGTGGTTGCACAAATGCCGGAGTAAGCGAGTATCTTAGAAGCTTTAATGTAACTTTTCAAAACATTTACAGTGAATAAATGTAATGCCAGTAATAAAATGATAATAGTTGCACTGATAGTTAACAGGAATATACATGTATCTATTGATTGCACCTTACAGAAGACACAAAACATATTACTTAACAATTCTTTAAGTCATTTTACACAAAATAAGATAAACCTATTAAATTTATATTATGTAAGCACATTAACTTGTTTTAGACAATCTAAAAATGGATCTATAGGTATATAGCATCTTGGCGCAGTTAGAATTACAGTTAGGTACATAAATCTAAATAAATCTGTTTTAAGAGTAATATTGAAGAGATGTTTAATACTTAAAAGTTGCATTAAGTTTCTCAGTAATAAGATTTAAATGGTCAGACCATAGCAGCCTACTGTCTCATGTATTATTACTAATGATGGATAGTTACATATTTAAATAATTATTTATTTATGAAATTACATGAAAGTATCTACCTACGCAACATTGCTGAATTTGTCTAGTAGAATATTGAAGTGAGTCTTAAGCACATCTAATTATTATCTGATTATTATTATAGTATCGTCATTCAGTAGACATTGCTAGGATAGTTAATAAAATTTAGATTGTATTAATTAAATATTGTTAGGGAATTTTTAAATAAAAGCCTGCAGTAAATTTTAATATTACTTACAGATACAAATTATACTAGGTTATGTACAATTTAAACTTATTTTGTCACATTTAGTCACTGACGCTGAAGTAATTTCCTTGTTGAAATTGGTCCCAATAGTTATGCGTTGAACATCCTTAAGGGCTGGCTAGATGTACGTGGATGTTAGGCTGAAATGATAGTATTCAATAGTATTAAAAATATGCGAATATAATGTGAAGATAGAATGTATTAATATTATAGTTAGTGCAAATTGGAAATTAATTATAATATTAACTAACTGTGGAATTAACTTTTATTCATTTATTTACAGAGACTGTACAGGAAAGACTATGTATTTTGGTATATTTATTCATGTTAATGTTAGATTTTAGAAATAATTAAGCGTAGTCATTGCCATCATAGCAAATTATACTTAGTTTAAATAACAGATTTTAAAGTATAGAAATTCAGTGCATTTTAGTCATGTGTGCGAGAATGTACTGGTTAAATAGAAATTGAATTAGGTTATGAAGGTAACAGGGTTATTTTGACCTTGAATTTTAGGAATTGACTGGAACTGTTTAAGATAATTTTATTTATAAAAAGAGTATAGCTTACCGAATGACATAGCATTCATAAGAACTATAAAACCAATTCATGAATCCTTGGAGCTTGGTACTTATAAGTTGTCTGTTAAATGAAATAGAATTTGTCCTTTTATTTCAATAAACGTTCTTCGTAGATATCTTTTAGTCACAATAGCTTAATAGGTTAGGTTGTAAACATGGCACTCTTATTCGGACTCTTTATGTATACTTCAATTCTATTCTAATATACTAAAGAACCAATAAATTTGCTTATAAATAATCAATTATCAGTTGTCTAAAAGGGATCGTACAGAATTACAGAACTACTTAATTAAAATCAAAAATATGTGTTTGTGACCATAGATTATACACTTTTAACTAGTTTGTGACATTAAAGATTGCGTTTCAAAAACGGTTACAATAAATTCTTTTGAAAAAGTTCTTGTTTTTTTAATATTAATAAGACATTATTGGGGAAAAATATAGAACATTTTTTTTTATGAACAATTTATTACATTATATTTATTTTAATTTATTTTGTTAGCTGCCTTCGGATTTTTGAACTGTCAGTTGTCAAAGTGAAGGAAACTTTTATTTCAAATTTGAATTGAATAGAATTTTATGTTAACTTTGTTAACTACTAGTGTTTATATCAGAGGATGTGTGGTTTTAAAAGTATTTTGATTGAATGAGTGTCTTGGTCTAGACCGATATTTTACTAAATTACGCTATCGCGCCACCTATTGTGAAATACGTGTAAGTAGTTAATCAAATCTTTAAATATAAAATGTAACAACTAACTTATTTTTTAGTTTAGAATAGCATTAATAATACAAATATAATAAACGGATTAGGTATACTCATTCAATAATAGATACCTACATAACAACTTTGCAATTGCGCTAAATTATCTTCTAATATTTAGTGTTTGCGAAAAGTAAAAATAGATGGCATTTTAAAGTTAATTATACTAGTAGGTAACTACTTTATTTATATTTAAAAATATCGTGCCATCTGTTATCTGCTTATTTATAAAAAGCTAGTAATAATAAATGTAATATTTACATAGGTAGGTACCTACATAACGTGATCTGTAAGCGAAGCGAATGTACCTACCAACAGGTTAAACAAACGTATGACGCCATCTGTTATCCCTAACTTTAACAATGCAAGTATATCAAAATATCATCAACATCTCGCTCGTTCTTAAGCGTTTACGCTAAGAGGTGAGACAAACATTAGTATTTTTAATACCTGAGCATACAGCGCCATCTTGTTCCCGTTCCTATAGTTTTAGAAAATATCATCACCATCTCGCTCGTTCTTAAGCGTTTACGCTAAGAGGAGGTGAGACAAACTTAGTATTTTTAGAATACCAATATCGAGTAGTCGCGAACCTAGTATTTTGTCACTGGTATTTGTCACTGATATTTTAAAATAACAGTCACTGTGATAACTAGTATTGCCATGTACCTAGTACGACACAGCTCTAATTATATAGTTGTAGTAGGATTGGTAGCGACATCTGGTGGACAAACGTGAATTAATATCGAGTGGCTTACGGAGGTTAT
Organism: Melitaea athalia; assembly: GCA_905220545.2. Lineage (NCBI taxonomy): Eukaryota > Metazoa > Arthropoda > Insecta > Lepidoptera > Nymphalidae > Melitaea > Melitaea athalia. The sequence goes on from HG992179.1 coordinate 22,696,985, forward strand.
GGTTGGTTGTGCTATGTGTTCGTAGATGGCGTTGACAAAGATTTTTACTATAATTCCAAAATGTTTCATATCGGTAACGCCATCTGTTGAGAGTGAGCGGTATTGAAAGGTTGGCTTTGAAGTAGAAGTGGCGCGGTATTGAGTGGAGATTTGGAAGTGTTTATTGTGAAACAAAGATGGCGTGGTTGGTTGTCATATTTCATTTGAAAGTATGATAGTTGAATTTTAATTAAACTTGTAAACATTTAATATTTTAAAATTAAAACTAAGTTTTAAAATTGCAGATTCCGGTCGACTTGATAAAATTTCAATAAAATATTAGAAGTTTAAAAGGTGATTAGAAAGAGATAGTTTTGTGTGAACATTTGGAAAGTTTATTTAAATTAAACTCAAAGTAAATAAGAGTGCAGTGAATTTTTTTTTTAAATTAAAATAAATTAAATAAAATTTAGATAAACATTATCAGTGTTACATTTGAAGCAAATTAAATCTATAACAATGCCTAGGCGTCAATCTAAAGCTAGTCCTGTTGGAACCAAGACAACCAATTCTAATAACAAGCGAGTGTCTGCAGTTAGACCTGCTACTAAAGTAAGGAAGATTAATTCTTTACAATACATATCTCGAATGATGGAAAAGGCAATGAATAACATCAATAATAAAATCTCGGAGTTGGAAAATAGAATGTCTACTCCTAGTGGATCATCGGACAATGTTATGCCGAGAGAAAATTTTATTCAACCTATCATACAGCCGGGAACATCAACGGTATACTATCCAGTGGCGCAGATGCCTACGGAAAGACCTAAGTTTCCATTTAAAGGAAAACATCCTGTGACGTTCATCGAAGACCTGACTGCTTATTTAAGAAGGTCTGCACCAGAGGCGAGAGATATAATAGACATTGTCATAGATTGTCTTGAAAATGAATCACGAAATTGGGCGCGTATTTATAGAGATAGATGGACAGTGTTTGAAGACTTCAAAAGGGATTTTTTAGACACATATTGGGGCGAGGCTGAGCAGAATGAATTAAGAAGACGAATCAGTCAGAATTCGTGGGACGGAGTTCAGTCTATGTTAAGCCATTTCATTACGTTATGTGGACAAGCGAAGATGTTGACGTATCCTATTCAAGAGAGACAATTAATAAACGACATTATGAATCATTTTCCTAAAGATGTTCAATATGCTTGGTCAACAAGTAATTACACATCGATTCTTCAAGCTACGGAGTTTCTACGAAAGTTAGATAACATTAATAGGCAAAATAACTTCAGTAGTGGCATTAATGCCCATTCTAGCAGCGTTCAAAGACCTGAAATGGCAGCTCAACAGCAGAGTGGCAGAGGCGGTCACAACCGGAAGCGAATTATGAACACTAGATCAATGAGTAAGGTGATACCAAACAAGAAGGATAGCATTAATGGTACGAATAGAGTAGATAATGATAACAATGTTTCTATAGAAAACTCTGTATCAACAGAGAATTTAAACTAATAAGTGTTGATGTGACAGACCCCGGTACATCAACTTTAGTAGGGGCGAACAGTACATCAGTAGCTTTAAGAATTATGCTTAAACTCGGGTGGGAACCTGGACAGACATTAGGTAGACATAATAATGGTATACGTAAACCAATCATAGCTAAGGGACAATATTGTAAATCAGGGTTAGGCTCAGGATTAAATAAAAATAATTCAACAGATTTCAAGTATAAAATCATACAAACATTAAAAAATCAATCGGAAATAGATAATGAGTCATTAGTGCAAACCGAAGCAGTCTTTTCATTATTTGACGAGGAAGATAATATTACCGCGGATAAATTAGAAATAATTAAATCTGAGATTGAAGTGATAGTATCTGGTAAACGAGTCATATGTTTAATCGATACAGGGAGTGACATAACCTGTATTTCAGAATCATTTTGGGAATCTTTAAAATCATTAACTGGGAACAAATTAGACATGTTACCTGTTAAGCCGATTCAGATACGTGGAGCAGTAGGACAAAAGAGTGCTAAAATACAACAAATGGTTTTATTGCCTGTAAGATTTGGGGAAATTGATTTAGAGATTAGATTTTTTATAGTACCAAAATTAGTTCATTCAATGATACTAGGATTTGACTGGCTTATGGCAAATAATGTTAATATTAAATTACAAGAGCCATCCATAGGGTTAGTTATCGAACATAGAGATCAACGAGTATTAATTCCGTTTATTAAATATAATTTTGATGAAAAGAGAATTTGTGATATTACAAAGGTAGATAATAGCTTTGATTTCAATAAATATTTACAAGAAATAAAGACGGGTACACCTCTTAAAGGAATCCAATTAAATAAATTAAAACAGATCCTAATTAAATATAGCGAAGTATTTGTTAAAAGGTTAGGTAGAGCTAATTGTTATCAACATATTATCAAAATGATGGATCATAGTCCAATAATTAAACGGTCTTATCCCGTTCCGTACGCATATAGACAAAAAATGGAAGAAAAATTAGCCGAAATGGTTGATATGGGAATAATATCTAGAGGTTCAACACCGTATTGTAGTCCGTTAACTTACACCTTAAAATCTGATGGTTCAATTAGAGTTCTACTAGATGCACGTGAAATCAATAAATACATGATAGCAGAGTCGGAAGCACCTCCGATGCAAATAGATGTTTTAAATTCATTTCATGGGGTTAATTACATTAGTATAATAGATTTGAATAATGCATATTTTCAAATTGCCATTTCTGAGGATAGTAAAAAGTATACCGGGTTCACATTTAATGGAAAATCTTATATGTACAATGTTTTACCACAAGGACTTAAGACTTCAGTAGGTAGTTTCAGTAGAGCTATGGATTTAATATTAGGGCCTGAAGTTAGACATTTTTGCGTGAATTATCTAGATGACCTTGCTATCTTAACTCAAGGAACGTTAAATGAACATTTAGAACATATCGATATAATACTAAACAAATTAAAGTCAGCGGGGTTAACATGTAATCTTGAAAAATGTAAATTCATATGTAAAGAAGTTAAAATGTTAGGACATATTATTTCTACCGAGGGAATTAAAACTGACCCAGAAAAAATAGAGTCAATTAAGAATTTCCCAGTTCCCAAGAAAATAAAACATTTAAGAGCATTTTTAGGACTTTGTAATTATTATAGGCGGTTCATTCCTGATTATAATAGTATAATTCAACCTTTATGCCAATTATTAAAAAAGAGCAAAGGATGGACTTGGACTTCAGAAGCACAAGTAGCCTTTGAAAAATTGAAAAATAGTTTTTTAAAGACAATAATGTTGCATCATCCGGATATGTCTAAACCTTTTTATTTACAAACGGATAGTTCGGGAGTAGGTCTTGCGGGGGTTTTATTTCAGTACGATGAACAAGGGGAAATGAAAATATTAGGCTATTGTAGCAGATCTCTTAGGGGCGCCGAATTAAGATGGACTGTTACTGAACAAGAGTTTTGGGCTATAATTTATTGTTTAAGGAAGTTTGAAACCTATTTGAGGGGCGCAAAGCTTATAATTAGAACTGATCACAAAGCATTGACGTTTGTTAGGACATGGAAATTGTATAATAGTCGAATAATTAGGTGGATATTGTTTCTTGAACAATTCGACTATAGTATCGAACATATAAAAGGTAGAGATAATGTCGCTGTTGATGTGTTATCTAGGTTCCCACCTGATTCATCAATGATACAAGAAGATAGAATCTATTGTCCTGAAATACATTATATGGAAATTAATAAAAATAAAACATTAATAACAAACTTAAAAAATATATCTAGTTTTCAATCTAACGATAATGAAGTACAGTTGATAATGGATATTATAAATAATATTAGTAATAATCATAGTGGTAGAATAAATAATATTGCTAAGCGCTGTTATATCAAGAATGGAGTGTTATATTTTAAAATTGATTCAGATAAACATGTAATTTATTTACCCTCTCAGTTACGAGAGGAAGTAATTTCTCAAATTCATAAAGAAATGGGACATCAAGGGGTTTTTAAGGTACTCAAATATCTTAAAGATAGATTCTATTTTCCTAATATGCATAGAACAGTTAAAGTATTATTAAAGACTTGTCATCTCTGTCAAGTTTCTAAAAGTGATAATATAAAATATGTAGGCAAATGTAAATCTATTGTGACAGAAGAAATAGGTGACTTAGTTATGGCAGACTTATATGGACCATTGCCGAAAGGACGGTTTGGTTCTGCTTATATATTTGTAATTCAGGATTCATTTAGTAAATTTGTTAAATTATATGATTTGTCTAAAGCCACTTCTCGTTCAGTTATTACAAAATTAAAACAATTTGTTAAAATAATTAAGCCTAAAGTAATTATGACTGATAATGGTAGTCAATTTTCATCTGAAAGTTGGAAACAAACTTTAAGGGATATGGGTATAAAACCTATATTTACAACTGTAAGAAACCCTCGACCTAATACGACAGAAAGGGTTAACAGAGAACTAGGACGTTTATTTCGAACATATTGCCATAAAAATCATAAAAGTTGGGTAACGATATTAAATAAAATCGAAACATTATATAACAACACATTTCATGAAAGTACGGGATTTACTCCTAATGAAATATTATATGGATTGAGTAATGACATGTCATTTGATAGTTGTTTGCCTCAATTAAATAAGTCTAAAGATATTAATCAAATTAGAATTCAAGTTAGGGAAAATTTAAAAGATAACAGTATTAAACGACAAACTAAATTTAATAGGTCCCATCGTTTAATTGAATTTCAGATTGGAGATTATGTAAAGATTCGTAAAGTAAATAAGTCAGAGGCTCAAAAGAAACTTATAAAAAAGTTTCAATTGCTGTATGAAGGACCTTATGTAGTTAGTGCGATTCCATTTGCAAATGTTTACACATTAATGGATCCTATAACTAAAGAAATTAGAGGAAACTTTAATACAATACATCTAAATAGATATTATCAATAATAAATTGATCACGATCAATTATAGATGTTATCAATGTTTAACTGTTGATATAAACAATTGAATTAATAATGTGGAATTGAAAAGGATAGATTTTAAACTAGAATATCAATAAACTTTATTGAAGATTTATTATATTTTCACAATAATTTAATGTCAAAACTATAGATGATTTTGTAAGGAAATGAACTGCACTTAAATGTTTAACTGTTGATATAAACAATTGAATTAATAATGTGGAATTGAAAAGGATAGATTTTAAATTAGAATATCAATAAACGTTATTGAAGATTTATTATATATTTTCAAAATAATTTAATGTCAAAACTATAGATGATTTTATAAGGAAATGAATTGCACTTAAAATAAGTTAGATATGTAAGAGATTAGGTTATTAAAATAGTAATTAAATGATTAAAATAGATAGTAATAAGTTAGATAAGTGTAATTGTAATTAGGTTTAGTTATGAATAAAAATAAAAATTAGGGATATGATGGGTCAGGGAAATGACTCAACTAATTTTATTGGAGCGCTTAAAGGTTCTCACATAATTATATAACAATTTAAATTTCAACTGACTATTAAGTCATATATAAATTTTTTTTTCATCAATTCCTAACTTATTAAGCGCTAGCTTAATAGAAATAACAATTTAATTTTCAACTGACTATTAAGTCATATATAAATTTTTTTTTTTCTCATCAATACCTAACTTATTAAGCGCTAGCTTAATAAAAATAGTTGGTGGGGAGTAGGGCGGTCATTTCTTCACAAAAGTAACTGAACATTTTCAGTTATATTCAATCTAAATTAAATTGTAAAAATATAGGTCAGACCTTAAAGTTTGACTCTTTGCAATACAAGAGGTCCAAGTACTGCAATATACTAAACAACATATCACCAATTCATATTAGTATTAGATATGAATTGTGCAATTGTATTCAAATATTTTAATTTATTCATTCTGAAAGGAGACGGATACGATTCCATACATTCTTGGGCCGAAATGCAACATAAAATATAACGTAATGAAAATGGTACCAATTAATGTATTTACGCTTATAGATCCCTCGCTGAAAATTCTGTACATTTTGGCTATTTAAGAGCGGAGTTATTAGACGTTTTGTAAAATTGAGGTTATGTTACAATGTCTATGAAAAACCCAATCACTAAGTTCCTGAAGCACTGATGGTTATCATATTATATAATTACAAATATCAATCACTTGAAACCATAAATAAATATCAGGAATGGACTCAGGATGCATCTGAATACACTGAAAACATTAAACAATTATAAACATGATTATATGAAACGAGTGACAGTGACGGGACCATGACGGGGCACACAGTTTCAATATCAGTCAGCTGTCAAAGCTGTTATTAAAAATAATTAGGATTTATTTTCAATCGATACGAAATCGATAATAATTTGGGTTTATCAGATATTAATTTTTATTTTCGATATTAATGTAACTTTATTTAAATACACTTTATTGTTTATAACTTCAATTGTGTATCTGAATACTTTGAATTAATTAACTAGTGCAAACTTTTTTTAATTTCTATAATCGATTATAGTTAAATCGATACCCAATTAACTTGACGAAAACTATCTTTTTCAGTTTTCTCAGCTTCCAGATTCAGAATTGAGCTGATATTATATATTTAAAAAAAAAAAAAAAAAAAAAAAAAAAAAAATATGACCAATTTTTTAAACCATATCTGTACTTAATACGTTTTAGCCTAAAAGTCCCCATCTCCTTTAAGATAAGATGAACTGCACTCTGTTAAGTTGTATATTTAACATTGAAGAGCCGGATTTTATATTTTAAAACAATATGTGTATTGTTATAAGATAAAATTGAGCCTAGATGTAGGAATTCAAATCAGATAGGATCCATGTGAGTGTGAGAGTTGGTGAAGGAGCGGGAATGGTTGGTTGGAATTGATTATTTTGATTTTAACCATTGAATATAACTCTAGTAGTATGATTGATGAGAGGTTGGATGTTTGGGAGAAGAGTATGCTTCTAAGTGCTGTTGATTGAAGCTGAATGTAAAGATTCATGAGTGTCCTTTCAATTGAGAAGTAACATGATACAGAATTGTGTTATTTGGTTACGTTGTTGTGATTAATTAATAATTACGATAAACTACATTATATAATTAAGGGGCGATTGTAACGTAACAAATAAACACAATTCAGTTCTAATTTATTAGTGCCATAAATTTTAAGATAACAAACGCATAAATTGAAATGTGAGTTGACACGTAAACATAAAACAGTCAAGTTAATGTACAAAAATTGCTTAAATCCATTAGGGACTCAAATTTTAAGTTGTACTTAAGAATAGAAATTTATTAGTTGGGAACTCAAACAGTTTTTAGCTAGTTGTTAAAATATTAGAGTGATAAATTTTATATTCGAGACAGGCTTAAAATTTTGTGTTGACAGATTCGATAAAACGATGATAAGGAAACGTTCTAAGGGCCAGTTTCCACTGATTGAAATAATCGCGATTAGTTCGACGTAGGCTCGGTTTACGCGTTTAACGGAGTTTATAGCTGGAAATTGCTTTTCACCAACATAAACTAAACGCAGTTAGAGAATAACTGAGTTTCAATTCTAAACGACCGATTTTTGGCGTTTAGCGGTGTGAACACGGTTTGTCTAGTGCTTCTAACGGTCTAACCTATTAAAAACAAATCTTGTCAAGTTGTCATATGATATATTTTGATACTCGAGTTTATAGTAGTGTATCTCTATATATATATATAAATGAATGGCTGAATGTGTTGCTAGGCGCGGGACTTGGGAGCGGCTGAGCCGATTGCGCTAATTCTTTTTCATGATTCCTTGAAGTATGAGGATGGTTGTTACGGAGAGAAATTTTAAAAGAAAATTGCCTGAAAAAAGGTCTTAAAACAGCACTTTGTTGTATGCCCTTACGAATGATTCGTAATAATAATTAAACGAAAACCAATATTAGAATCGAACTATAAATTCGATTAAGCAAAACATAGCTTTATTAAACGGTGGAACCCGGCCCTAAGCATTGGGTATCCATGGGATACAGTTTTTTGTTGGACTCACATTACGCCAGGGTTGCCATCGCAAGATTTTAAATTACCGTGTTTCGGAATAAAAACTACAAAATTGACGTGTATTTACTTTACATTAACACGTAAGGTTAAAAATGACAATAATCGGTTAAATAATTTCCCTTTTGAAATCGGTTGAATAATACATTATTCTTCGCAGCCGTCATACAAATTTATCGTAACTAACATTTTTTTCTTCGGCTTATTCAATGTGTATTTGTTTTTCCATTTTATTGTTTATCTTTTGTTGTGTTTTTTGTTTAATTGATTTACGCAATTTCCTTTGGATCGGATAAAAGTGCTTACAGCCAGTAAAGCTCAATTTATTGAGGAAGTAATAATTTTATTCCTTGGTTTTGTGTTGCACTATAATGACTTATAAACTATCGATTAAATTATTAGAAAAAAAAACAATTACACATCGGATTGCCGTATCTTTGAACACGGCAATGAACCGAAGATATCCAAATTTCCTTGTAATACGGGAATGGCCGTGTAGTTGGTAACACTGCAGGACGTAGAATTTTTTCCGGGAATCTTGGGACGCAGGATGGGAGACGTGGAAGGGGTAGTGGACGCGAGACTGAATATATACGATTGAGATTTTGAATTCGGGGCAGTCAGTTCGACAGTCGGGATTCGATTTTGAATTCGAAGTACAGTAACGAGAGCCCTCGGCTGGCAAAGCTATGGAACTTCTGACTTAGATTAATGATAGAAATACCTAAAAGGTATTTTTTAGATCTGGTTCAGGGATTTCATTAGCGTAAGCTGGCCGAGTGGCAATGTCGCTTCAGTGTAGATCGCGAAATAGTTTTAATTTAATTCTACTGATTAATATTAAGTGCAATTCTTTATTATAAAATTTTAATTGTAATCCGCTAAATAAATTCAGTGAAAGACCTGTGATGAAGCGCTCCTGATTGGTTCGAATGCATTAATTTTTTATTTATTTGCATGTTTGGTTTTCTGCATGTTGTGTTTCTTTTACTGATTTTTATAACTTTTACGGAGATTTTTAATAAAGGATATCTAATGAATTATTAGTTAGGTTTACATCGAAACTATTAATTATTGATTAATTTTTGAATGAAATTATTATGAAAAGGTTTACATTGATACTATTAATTATTGATTGATTATTGAATAAAATAATTATGAAAAGGTTTACATTGATACTATTAATTATTGATTGATTATTGAAAGGAATTATTATCTAGGTTTACATTGATATTATTAATTATTGATTAATTACCGAATGAAATTATTATGAAAAGGTTTACATTGATACTATTAATTATTGATTAATTACTGAATGAAATTATTATGAAAAGGTTTACATTGATACTATTAATTATTGATTGATTATTGAATAAAATAATTATGAAAAGGTTTACAGTGATACTATTAATTATAGATTGATTATTGAAAGGGATTATTATCTAGGTTTACATTGATATTATTAATTATTGATTAATTACTGAATGAAATTATTATGAAAAGGTTTACATTGATACTATTAATTATTGATCGATTAATGAATGGAATTATTATGAAATAAGCCTTATGACCATAATTATATTGAATTTAACTGATAAAATGAAATCTAACTTAAGTAAATAACCACAATATGATGTTGTTAGAATAAAATGAAATTACATTTGTTTGACTTTAAAGTACATATATAAATTGAATGAATCTTGGTTAAAACTATCATATTAGATATTAAGGGTTAAATAGATTTTCGTTAGGGTGTATTTAAATAATGAAATGAAATTTTACTATGTCATTACTTAGGAAGCAGATAGGGTAGTGGATATTTCTATAATATGACCTATAAACAAACTAATGATTAGTTGTCGTATCTTATTGAATATTCTCTACATATAAATATGCTTCTAATGAATGTATATGTATGTATGTATATGTATATATATATATATATATATGTATATTTGGCTTCATTTTGACATTACACAAACTTTTGTAGTTCAAACATTAATTTAAGGACTTGTAGTTGTTAAATATATGTTGGAACGAGGTAACAAAGTAGTTTGTAGTCTGGAATGTGTTCAAGGATACTTTTAGCTCTTGAATACATTCTAAGATGAGGTAATTATACACTGAACCTTGACATTACACAACTATTGTAGTTTTGAACATTGATTTAAGAATTTATGTTCTTAAATGGGTGTCGAGACGAGGTATCTGGTAGACTGGAGTGTCTCATTCTCACGATGATTTTCATTGAACTAAATAAACTATGTTAAGGTGAATCCATAAATGTTTGTATTCGCCAGTGTTTTATTATAGGTTTCCCTATAAGGCTTGGCCTGTCTAAGCCCCAGTTCATCGCGTCATCTATGCTAGGTAGATCCTAACCTTGGCCTATCTAGTAGAGAAAGTTGCGTGTACTTCCTACCAACCTCTGCGTTTGTATTTGCCTAACTGAACTATGTTCATGGTAAATACTATACGTACGTTTCCTTATCTTTGATAAGAGTTCCTCATCTTTGATGAGAGACATTGGACAAACTCCACCAAACACCTAGTGTATGGTCGTTGTTTGAACTGCAACAAAGGTTAGTAGTTTATATTTGGACAGTGGTATGAAGTTCTATTTTGGACTAATAGAGAAACATATTCACTTTTCCAATTAATTTATTGCTAATTTTTGTGGACGGTCTCTGTTAAGTCCTAAAAGCGGATTTACTGAGATTTAGCCAAGCCTTAATCAAGCCCTCTTGTGTTTTTCAAACATACAAACATTGATGGATTATAAAACCTATTAAATATACATTCTCTTTTCATTGTGAAAATGAGATACTCTCAGAGATTCTGATTGAGTAAATGAATATGTTATATTTTAATTGTTTTATTTATCTCTCGACACTACTATGTCCTTGATAAATCCATTCAGTTCCTAAGAGAGCCTGATATATTCAAATGTTTAACAACTTAATTACTGGTTCAATGTTTCAATTGAACAACCTATTCTGTATAATGAATGCTGTTTCATTGAGTGCTGTGAGTCATGCAAGGACAAACCTACACACTACACCTACTCTACATGTTGGTCTTATACCTTTAATTATTCTTAATTTCCTTATAGGACACTCGAAAGGTTGCGTTGTCGCCAGTCGCCAGTCGCTGTTTGACCCATCTCATAATGGTGGTTAGGCTTGACAATATAGCTGACTATAGACTCGTAACTCAGTAGGTCTTCCTATGGGAACTTACACTACACAATCCAATTGTGGCAAAAGTAGTAGGTTTCGTGATCGAATTTCAAAGTAGTTGTGTGACCGAAGTTCCCGTATGGGCTAGTAAGCACACAATGAAAAGATCAGTAGACACGATCTCCTTTTGTTCACGTGGAACACATCTTAATACCATGTCTGATTACAGCTTGGTAATTACATCAACTCTAGTAATTCACTGGTTATGTCTATATGACGTCCCAAGGGATTACTCAAATACAGTCATTGCATGATTGTGCTGCAGCGGTATGAAACAAGCATTTGTTAGACAGGATATATTTCCGTCTAACTTACTGTAGAAAATTGGGTACTCTCATTTCCTACCTACTACCTTTCTTTTGATTGGATAGCACCAACGTTGTGCCTAATTTAATTTAGAGCCTTCAGCACGGTGTGGATCGGTTAGGGTCGGAGGGGTTATGGTGGTTGCGACCCTCGGGTTCAATTGAACCCGGCCTTTTTAATTCCTTAATACCTATAAACCCTATCCTAACAGATTAACACATACAAACAAACACTACACATTATTTTTCACAATTATCTGAGATAATTTATTAACTGAATAAATTATTTCAAGATAATTAATAACTATATAATATGTATTTAATCATTATTTCAATTACTTATATATTTGTACTTATTTCATTTGTTTAGAGTTATTAGAATCTATCTATTATATCAGGTTTGAACTAAAAATACATGTAAAAGAAACTTAGACACTATTCAATTAATCAAAGTCATTATAGAATATCCTATATATATAATTATTTAACTTTATTTCTATTTTAGCTATCTAGATTCACTAAAAATATTAGCAATTACAATTTACACATTCTTAAGGAGACGTCAGATATTTAGTTAAACAGTAGGTGATAGTTATTTCTAAATAAATAAGTCTATTACTATTTATTCTTAACGGTTCTAATTTACTAAATTTTATTAATTCCTAATTAATTTACTAATAAGGTGTTATAAAGTTTAATATCTTTCTTTCCTTTTAATAGTATTCCAGGAGTTAGTTATCTATAGTATATATATCACTGGTAAGTGTAAATATCTTTCAATTAAATTTTAGGATAAATTAATTTCAGTAATTTAATGTCATTGTGCAGAGATTTTATTTTAAATTAATGGCTAGGTAGGATGTTAGTTAGAGTTTATATAGAAATCAAGGCTTCTAATAACATATACTATGTCTTTCCTTTGGCATACCATAAAAAGAACTGAAGTTACTCTGAAACAAAAATCAAACACAACGTAGAGTCCTTCCTCATACTAGACGATCACAATTATAAGGCCAAAGATAATTGATATCCTCTTAAGCTTAATATTAGCTTGTAACGCCACTACCATGATAGTGTTACAAATTGGTCCACGTGACCAGGATGTTATAAATTTATATATGTTGGGGTCTTTCTCATCACACCCCATAGCATAGGAGTATCGTTTCAAATTGGTCCACGTGATCAGGATATGATAATGGGTCATAGGTCATCCATAGGTATAGTTACAATTGCTGCCGTGATGATAAGGATATCTATGTATATCCATGGGGAGATCGTTACAAACCGAAGTCGAATCGTTCGATCGATCGCGTCGTTACCACCGGTCCGAGCATTACTACCGGAGCGCAACTCACTCCCAACTCGAAAGAGAATTCTAAACGCGATAAGCGCGTTCGTTGTTCGTATTGTAAATTTTACGGTCATATTGTTACCGATTGTCGTAATTTACAAAATAAAGCGAGTAAACCGAATACTGTAAGTTCGAATATTAGTGTAGGTAACAATAATAATAATCCGATACGTTGCTATGGATGCGGCCAACCGGGCGTAGTGAGATCTAGATGTGAGACATGCCTTAATAAAAATGTACCTACGAAGTCTTCGGATTTTAATATCGTCCACGGCACCGCTACCGACGCCGATGTAAACCGCGCGCTGTGCGCGACGAGTGTGAGTAAGTCACATCCAATGGTGTCGGTTGTCATCGCGAATAGGGAAGGCGTAGCGATAGTCGACACTGGGGCTACGTGTAGTATAGCTAGTCCCATGTTACACGATATTTTACGTTCGAGCGGGGTACAATTTCGTGAGTCAGAGCGCACCGTTGGGCTTGCGGACGGCTCTCGGCAGCTAAAGGTAGTGTTGACCGCTACGGTGCCCGTAAAGTTAGAGAGTAAAGAAGTAGCAACCGAGTTTGTGGTGTTCCCCGGGGAAAACACCCGAACTCTTTTAGGCCGAAGTTTTATTAGTGAGGCTGGGTTAGTACTAGACTTAGCCCAAGAGTCGTGGTATTTTTCGGACAATCCCGATGTTGTTTTCCCATTGGTTCAATCTTTTGTTTTGAATAACGCCACTGTCACGCAGAGCCCCGAGCAGCGAAGCGCCTTTGAGACTATTGAGTCTCTTCTAGTGTCAGCGCCGACACTGCGTCAGGCTGATGAGTCGAAGCGGTTCGTTCTCAGGACTGACAGCAGTAGTTATGCTCTCGGAGCAGCTTTACTCGAGGGGGAGGGCGTCGACGAACGACCTGTGGGATACGCGAGTCGCCTCCTCACAGCAGCGGAACGGAAGTACAGCACGACTGAACGCGAAGCCCTAGCCGTCGTGTGGGCTGTATCCAAGTTCCGTAAGTATATTGATGGGGCAGAAGTAGTAGTTAGGTCCGATCACCAACCGCTTAGGTGGCTCATGAGTTTGAAGTCGCCGAGTGGTCGACTAGCCAGGTGGGCTCTGAGTCTCCAAGAGTACAACTTGAAGATAGAGTACACTCCAAGTAAGTCTAATGTGATTGCAGAGACCTCATCGCGCCCCGCGTGTACTAAAAGTAAGAAGTTGCCCGTCGTGTCGATGGGCGCAAGAGACGTCCATGAGAAGGCCCAGGCAGCGCAGAAAAGGTACGCCGATGAAAACCGCTGGCCCGCGCCAGATTATAAGGTTGGTGATTACGTACTTTTGAAGACCCAAGGCTCCAACAGCGCTAGTAGAGGGCAGACGCCTAGGTTTATACCCCGTCGTGATGGGCCGTACCGTGTCCGGGAGGTCGTAAGTGCCACGACTTTCGTGTTAGAGCGCATTAGCGATGGTGTCTCCTTGGGAAAGTATAACGTCTCCTTGTTAACCCCGTTCGTTGGTCGCATCCAAGCTCCAGTTCAGGAAAAGCGTAGGAGGGGAAGACCGCGAAAGGCTAACCCGACTTCGAGGGCGTAACGTCTGGGTTAGAGGGGGAGGATGTAACGCGCGGACCTGGCAACGGCGTCGGTCGAGCCTAGTTGCTACGCGGCCGACCGCGCGGCAGTTAGAGACAGTCGCACAGCAACCCACGAACCTGGCAACAGCGCGACGGTCACGCGTTGTCGCTAGGCCGCCTGAGCGGCGCGTGCGGTCGTTAGGGGCGCGAGGCGCGGAACCGCGGGTATTTAATGCGGGCGTGTGCAGGCGCAGGATCAGTGGTACTCGCGCCGTCGTCCTGAGCACATGTGATCTGTTCGTTGCGTTAAGTAGCGCCCAACGTCGGACAGTTGTTAAAGTTGCGCCCAACGTGGGACAGTTGTTAAAGTTGCGCCCAACGTGGGACAGTTGTTAAAGTAGCGCCCAACGTTGGGCAGAGTTGTTAAACATATTAATAATAGTTATATGTAAAACTCTATAAAGTTTAAATAATTTTCAGAGAAGCGATTTATCTCTAGACTTTTATATTTATTTGTAAAATGGTCACAATTCATGTGTATGTAATGTTCAAAATTATAATTTGTATAATATGTTTTCAGCGCTAGAAGCGCTTTTCGTGAGCTCATTAAAAATAGCACGTAAAGTTTAATTATATGTATAAAAAATTTATAGTTCGTTATTTTCGCTTGTTTTTTTCGTTAATTTTGGTGTAAGCAGACAGTATTCAGTAGTTACATATAGTTAGTTACAGTACTTTAAATCAATGTTTTTTTTTAATCAATGTTTACATATAAGTATAATATATATGTAACCAAACAACCCACAATCAATGGCCCAATTTGAGATGGAATCCATTATCAAATCCAGTGTAAACTCAAAAAAATTGCGTAAAAATTGCTTAAAAAAAGTAGATACACATGTTAGAAGTAAAACTTCTTTGGCAAACTAATTTAAACAAAAACTAATAAAAAAAACTACATAATTAAAAAACGAACTTAAAATACAAAAAAAAAAAACTAATTGATAGAAAAAGAAATAATAAGCCAACGTCACGCGGTGTTCCCAGGCGGTCACCCATCCAAGTACTGACCGTCCCTGACGCTGCCGCGTTTGCGGTCGCTCAAATTTTACCCCTCATGCGCCTAAAGAAGTTTCACTTCAAAAAGATTTATTCAAATTGGCTTCAAAAGCACTTTCTAATCGTTATAATAATTATAACAAATTAAAAATTAAATTAAAATGGAAACACAAACAACGATAGTTCCCAGATAACGATAAACATCCGTATGTCATATTCAAACTTTTACCATCAGTGCGCTCATAACTGATAGTAAGACCGAACTCTCAACCGCTTTAGAAACGAAGTACGTTTAGCCTTACAGTGTCATATTCACGTTGATTCTATTGACAATCATCCTTAGGAGTATCTGTATATTGAGATAAACTACTCCTTAATTTATTACATAGCGTCAGCAAGTGAATAAATAAATAATAGTATAGTGTAGTAGACTTTTTTTTTTAAATAACTGCTTCACACTCAACGGCCCCCAGTAGGATTTTCTCTAGTCTCGGGGTCCGGAAACACACACAATACACAAGCACAAACGCCCAGACCACGACAAAAATCTACATGGCCAATAGAATTCAATTTGTTTGCCGACTTAGTTATATGAAAAAAAAAATATGCAACATTTTTATAAATATTATCAAGGTGTATTTGAAGACAGCCTTGAAACTGAAAAAAAGTCATAGTTTTTTGATTTTTCATTTTAGTGTAGATTTGAGATATTTTCTACCCTACCTCAATTACATCATCAATTACCTTTTGTTTTACACGTGCATATTTAGAATGACAGTTGTATAAAGACGATCGAACACACAGACATAACACTACTAGCCGTGCTCCGTGATTTTACACGCTTTAATTTGATGAAAAAAGAGCCTGTTAGCCTTATTCAATTGTTCAATTCGAAATAGTAGTTCCTGAGATAACAACGTTTAAGCAAACAAATAAACAAATATACAAACTTTTCAGCTTTATAATCTTAGTATAGATATTGGTGACTTCATCAGTTTTTCCTCGTTGTTTATTAAATTGTTTATCTACCCTCGCCCCTCGCTGATGTAATAGTGTACGTCGCGCGCGACTGAGATCGTTTATGGGATATTCACACGCAGACGAGCCGATAGCTGTAAAATCAAACGACCGGCGAAATTGAAAAAACAATATGAAATGAGCTTGCTTCTTTTAATATAGCCGATGCTACGCTTGCTTGATTGCTGCGGGTGACTTTACTTGTTACAATATTGAAAAAAAATAAAAAATTGCGTGAGTACAATGTACACATGTCAGAAGTGAAACTTCTATAGTAAAATAGTAAAAAAAACTAATAAAAAAAAAACAAAAAGCCAATTAAAAATTACAAAACCACTGAATAGCGCCATCCATTACGCGCAGAAACAGTCTTCGCAGAACTAGTCCTTTGAAACAAACCCAACCACGCGATTTTTATTGCTTGCACAAGATGTAAGTATTTTTTATATTACAACCTGAAAACACACATGAATATTATTTACTGTTCTTAATTAATTATTAATTGAAAATACAAAAAAAGTAATTGAAAAAAAAGTAATATCGAGTTTCAAATCACAACGATTCTAAAGAAGTTTCACTTCAAAAAGCTCATACAATTTTTCAGACTCTGCGAACTAAAACTCAACAAATTGCTCAACACAAACAAACGCACGGGTAAATTTTTGTAATATTCAGTGACATAAAAGTATATTGGCAATGTATCGGGATGTTATATACCGGGATGTAATGTATCGGGATGTTTGGTGCGGGTGTTACGTTACGAGCCCCCGGTCGGCTGTTCAATGATCGCGTTACGAGAAATTACTTTAGCCGCATATAACTCAGTAGAATATTGTACACAGGTTCCTTTTTACTTTGGCTATGTACTAAGTTTGAACTAGAATTCACAAAACATTTATAGTAGGACTGAAGTGTGTTGAGACTTGATTATTAGAACATTTTTGAAGTAAAACTTTTTTTACGCACGCTTGACTTGGGGAGTAAGCTGGTGAATGCGTGACGAGAGCGTTACGAAAAGTGTGATCGGGTGAGGCGAACCGAAGTTGAGAGGGAGATATAAGTTAGTGAAGATAGAAAGAGAGAGAGAGTTACGTTTCGTATATTACTGTAGGAGCCGAAGAAGTATTACTTCAGTCGTGTGGTCTAAGCACATTCGTTTGTTTTTTTTAAATGAAAAGAACGAAATGTTGCCATGAATATTAATGGACTATTTATTAGTAGCCGCTTTTAATTTTAATAATTTTAAGCCTATTGCTATTGGAATAACAAATGAATTTATATAATATAATGTCAAATATAAATGACGTTATTATAACTGTATAAATTATGTATGAAATAAAGTCGTTACTAAAATATTTTAGCAACATAATATTATATATTATAACGATGTTTCTGTTATTTGCCGCAATTTGTCGTAATTCATATAATAGTCTACTTTTTTACATGACTAGGTAAATGTGGAAAAAAGCGTACGGCTCACCAGATGGTAAGCAATTACCGTAGCTCACCATCTGCCACACAAGAAGCGTTGCAAGCGCGTTACCAACCCTACCCCGAATCCCCCCCAGGTGCTCAGGTCACCTTACTCACCACAGGAATACAACACGGTTTGTGAGCAGTATTATTTAGCTACCATCTTCTGTATGTGTCCCCAGTCGGAATGTTCCAGACATTGAGCAGAATAGTTGCTTAGTTATAATTTTAATTAATTACTTAGTAAAGCAAATAACACAAGTAATGTATTAAAATAGGAAAATATTAATTATTAACAATCTAAAATGCCGACTATATTTGTTAAAATTAGAAAAACAGATTGGTGCAGTAGCTAAAAATGTTATTATTTAGACGTAGCCTACGAGATTGCCAGAATGTGGAATGTAGACTCTACAATAATTTCCATTGTTATGTCTTTCAATGGGAAACATTATTATTATAATTATATATTCTACATTGTACACCAGAGAAAAAATTAAAATATACTAAAATTATTAAATATCAACAAATCTGACAGAAAATTCTGATGAAATCGTGCGCGATACATACATGAATTTGTATACAGAATCTCATTACAACTTACGAATCTTCAAAAGTAATACTAACGTACTCCATATATGTATGTACGTCGCTCACATCCCTAATTCAAACACAAGACATCAGACGTCACTCATTCTCTTACATATTTTAAATATGAATGTTGCAGTGAAAATAAAATGCGAAAAAATTTGTGCTCTTCACAAACAAAGCTTATTAAAGCTGTATTTGTATGACATACAAAGTTAATGTGATAATATCAAAGAGAGCTGGCACATATCCGACTCTTTTATGAACCGTCGCTCTTTATTACACTTTCAGAGTTCCGTATGAAGAGTGAGACAATGAAATTACGTCGTTTGCTCGTTGATAGTATGTATTTTTATTTTTCGGAATATAAATTTGAAATATATTTAGTAGTTTTTATTGTACGTCTTGAAAAAAGGCCAGGTCAAAAGTATCCTAAACCGAAGAGCATGTATGAAGGGAATAATGAAAGTGGACGGAGCGAAACAAGTATGTAAGAATCGTAGCAAGTGGAAAGAAGTGGTCTCTGCCTACCCCTATGGGAAAGAGGCGTGATTATATTATGTATGTATGTATGTTTTTTTTTATACAACTCGGTCGCCAAACAAGCGTACGGCTGATCTGGTGGTAGCTATTACCATAGCGTACGACACCAGAACATCGCAAGCTCGTTATCAACCCTACCACCAACCTTCCCCAGGAGCTCTGGTCACCTTACCCACCACAGGAATACAACACTGCTTAAAAGCAGTATTCTGTACTGTAAGCTATTTCATTTCTGTAAGGTGAAGTAGGTACCTTATTCGGGTTTCTCAAGATTTTGAGTAGGATATTTTCTGCCCTACGTAGTAGTTATATACTCTTTGTGCCCTACCTCAGTTTTTCGTTTTGTGGAGGTCGATATTTCGACATTAACTGCGAATGTCTTGTTCATGAGACTGTCTCGTTCATGGTTACTTCTATTACTAAAACTATTCGAAAACGGGAAGTTAGAAGTAACCATGTTAATAAAATAAAAATTATGAGATTGTTTTTTCATAAAACTGTGTACAGTTTATTTAACTCATCCATTTTTTCAATATTCCGTACAATCGCTAACATCAATCGTTGTTTCATTGTGATGTTGAATCTTACTCATAATAGAGAGTAGTTTGAGAACTCAGGAATACAAAAGTGAAAAGTATATTTGAAAATTTTAATAAAACGCTACAGTATATATTCACAGAACGACGTGAGTAGAAATGACATCGCACGGTAGACCAACATGGTCTCAATTTTGTTGCAATTTGTTTTATGAACGATGTTCACAGTCTCGTGAAAAAGGTCATAAGTGCCATGCAAAACGCGTCACTTACGCGTTTTGAGCAGTAATGTTATATATGTAACTAGCTGCTGTGCCCGCGACTTCGTCCGCGTGGAATTTACCAAAAAAGTTCCGTTATCAAAAAAAATCTAAAATAAAAGTAGCCTAAGTTACACCTTATTACATCAGCTATCTACCAACCCAAGCCAACCAGTCAAAATCAGTCCAGCCGTTTCAGAGGTTAACCGGAACAAACAGACAGACAGACAGACGGACAAAAATTGTAAAAAATGTTATTTTGGTATATAACACGTGGTTCAATAAGTCCCGAGACTAAGTGCTAAAAAAAGGTCTTTTTTATAAAATTAATTTTTATTCATCAACATAGTCTCCTCCAAGAGCGATACAGTCCCTCCAACGCTTTTCTATCCAATGTGTGTAGAACGATTTGTCTTTGGCTTCAAAATAAGCCTCCGTTGCTGCGATAACTTCACTATTTTAGTCAAATTTCTTACTCTGAAGCATTTTTTTGAGGTCTGCAAACAGCCAGTAATCGCTGGGGGCCAAGCCTGGCGAATAAGGGGGATGAGGAAGCAATTCGAAGCCCAATTCGTTAATTTTGGCCATCGTTCTCACGGACTTGTGACAAGGCTCGTTGTCCTGGTGAAACACCACTTTCTTTTTGTTCATGTGAGGCCGTTTATCCACAATTTCGTACTTCAATCGCTCCAATAAGCACATGCAATAGTCACTATTTATATTTTGCCCCTTTTCAAGGTAGTCGATGAAAAGTATTCCATGCGCATCCCAAAATATAGACGCCATAACCTTACCGGCCGATTTCTGAGTCTTTGGACGCTTCGGGCGGCTTTCACCAGCCGCTTTCCACTCCGCTGCCTGCCGATTGGATTCCGGAGTGAAATGGTATATCCAGGTTTCATCCATTGTTACATACCGACGTAAAAATCCTTTTTATTATGATTCATCAGCGCCAAACATCGCTCTGAATCATTGATACGTTGTTCCTTTTGATCAGTTGTAAGCAAATGCGGCACCCACTTAGAAAAAAGCTTTTTCATGGCCAAATTTTTATGTAAAATAGTGAAAACACTACCAGCTGAAATCTTCATTATCTCGGCTATCTCTCGCACTTTTGCCTTCCGATCTTCCAATACGATTTTGAGGACTTGGTTAATATTTTGTTGAGTCACTGCTTCATTTGGACGACCTGAGCGTTCCCCATCATTGGTGTCCATGCGACCGCGTTTGAAGTCGGCATACCACCGACAAATTGTTGCTTTAGAAGGAACTGATCCTGCATAACATTTTATAAGCCATTGCTGTGCTTCAACGGTATTTTTTCCCATTAAAAAACAATGTTTTATCAACACGCGAAACTCGTTTTTTTTTCCATTGTATCGAAATTACAACCGTAGCGTTACTTAAATGTTTCAAAATCAATAATTTTATTGTTCCATTTTTAAAAATTTGACACGTCATATTCTTGTATTGATAGCCAGTACTTTTTAAAAATCAAAAGAGTTTTTAATATATGCGCCATTTCCAGGTTAGTCTCGGGACTTATTGAACGATCTAGTATGTACCGTGTATAGATCCATATGAATTTAGTAAAAAGCGGTTATTTTAATGTTACAAACAGACACTCCAATTTTATTTATTTCTATAGATTAGCTAGACTAGCCCGTTGGCGCAGTTTGTAGTGACCCTGCTTTCTGCTCCGGGGGTTGTGGGTTCGATTCCCACCCCGAGTCTGCGTGTAATATACATATTTATTTATATATTTATATATTACTAGCCGACCCGTGCCCACTTCGTTGGGCGTTAATTATCTTTTTCTTTGTGATGCATTACCTATGTTGTGTAGTTCTTAGTATTTACTAAGTTCTATTAGGTTCATTGTTTATAGCAAGTATTGGACGTATACACTCGTAATAATATCGTGTATGTATTATTTTAAATTACAGAACCAAATAACATACTAAATTTTATAGCACTTATACCCCGTCCGGCGACTAATTAGCTTTTTGACAGCTCACGCCTATAAATTACAGTTTTTTTTTCGGAATAACGTACTAAAAATTTTACAGTAATGTCATACTTGACGATTTGATTGATTGAGTGAAGTACCTAAATTTTTCATCCCATACCATTTCTATTCTACAAACTCTAAGGAGATTTCATCTACAGCGATATCGAGGTCACCGGGTGCTTTATCTGTAGCCTGAATAACCTGTGAATTGGATGCGATCACCTTTTCTTATTCATTTTAAGTGTTTCCATCTGTTTGTTCATGTTTCTTTGTGAAAGTGTTGAATTGTACGGTTTATATTCTCTGTACGATTAGTAATATTACAGAGAGCTTAAGACTTTTTATGTAAATGTTTACTTAGGAGGGAATATTATAGAAAATATTGTTATGATATAAGTATATGGAAAAATTGAGAAAAGAATATCGTTGTTATAATGTTTGTTTGCTCTAATTCTTTATGGAATAATTGTGTAAGAGATGCATTATTTATAGTGAAAGTCGAAAAGTAATTTAATAATGTACTTCTAATCGCCAGAGAGAACAAGAGCCATCTTGTCTTTGTTTTAATCGTGACTCTGAAATCACATAAATAATTATGTAACTTAGTCAAGGTTGATATAATAAGTACCCGATAACGATTCTCAATATTGTTATCCACCAAACCGCAGTGGTATACTTTTCTCTAATATGAAAAAGCCTATGACCAGAAATGTGATACATATCGGCTTAGCTCATTTCGGTACAGTTGTAAGATTTCCTTTTTATAATAATTAATTCAGGTAGGGCATAGCAGGAAATATCCTGGTCAAAATTTGGAGCAGCTTGACTGGGCAAGTACCTCGACCTTACAAAAGATCACAGCTAAATAATACCGGTTTCAAATAGTGTTCTATTCCTGTGGTGAGAAAGGTGACCAGAGCTCCTAGAGGGGATTGGGGGATAGGGTCGGCAACGCGCTTGCGATGCTTCTCGTGTGCAGCCGTCTATAAGCCACGGTAATCGCTTACCATCAGGTGAGCCACACGTTTCTTTGCCGATGATAATGTATAAAAAAATGTTTTTATGATAAATCCAGTACTCTGAATAGTAAACTGGATGTAAAAATTTGTTTATTTACGAGTGCTACAACTTTATATACAACTGAAAAACAACAATAGATCGCATTAAGGATTACGTAAAGCCAAGCCTCACTATAATTCCATTCATCAACATCGCCCGGTCATACAAACACTGAATAGTTCATTCGAATATCAATGAGTAAAAATGTAAACAGTATTATGAGTAATTTATCAATATTGTTCCCGCTTCGATCTAATAGCCAGTGCTAATGTTGAGCGTATGTTACAACACAGTACAGAATTTTTTGATGAATTATCTAATCAGATTATTTGAAATACGTCATAGTTGCATTCCACTTCATCATCATCACTTCAGCCTATTGCAGTCCACTGCTGGATATAGGCCTCCATATCCGATGTGTTTTGCCCATAGTCACCACGCTTGGCAGGCGGGTTGGTGACCGCAGGACTGGCTTTCTCGTACAAGTTCTGTGATCGTTGCGATAACGTTATTTGTATTTGCCATACAGATGTTTGCCGTGGTCTGGGTGTTTGTGCAGTCTTTGTGGGTCTCCCCACCGTGCCTCGGAAAGCACGTTATGCCGTCAGTCCCGGTTGTTATAATGTACACCTAAAGCGATCGGTACTCATAGTAGGGAATATATCCGCCAACCCGCATTGGAGTAGCATGGTGGATTAAGCTCTGATATTTCTCCTACATGGGGAAAGAGGCCTATGCCCAGCTGTGGGATATTACAGGCTAAAGCGTAGATAGCCCATTTATCGAGGGAGGCTATAGGGATTTTTTTTTCATTAACACGTGTAGAACCGTTGTGTAGTTAAAAATTACTATCTGTTTATGCTGCAATACAGCCTAAGTTACAACATACGCTCAGCCTTAAAGCCTAATACAAACTTTGGATTTACATACATAATTGTAATTGACGCGATAACAAAGGATAATATCAACAATGTCCATAATTATATGTCACATTGTATTTTGTATTTCGTTGCTAATACACATTCTAAAATAGCAATTTTCATTTTGATGCGACGCAATTTATAGTGGATCAAAGTTTGAAATTAATTTCTAGGTTGTTGAGGTCTACCTGCTTAGTCTGAATGATTTTAGTTATACAGATGTTAGTTTTGATATAATTATTTGTTTTTATTGATTCTGTCACATGGTTTCATTCCACTCAAATACGTTGAGTGATTTGGGTTATTACTATTACTCAACTGATGTCGTCCTGTTTTGAAAATTGTCAAACGCGTAAAGTTGTTGTAATCGTACCGTTTTCTGTAATTTTCCAATCATCGACGCAATTTTTATAACTTTTCATTTTGTAAAAATTTCCTACAAAGTATTAAAAATTTAATAATCGTGTTGCTCGAAAATGAAAAAAAGAAAATTACTTCAATTACATCAACAAGTAATATAACTTTTTACTGGGTTGACCGACTTCGAAAATTCTCTTTTAATTGGAAGGTGGTGCTTGTTATGTGGTCACTTTTAAATTTGATCGAGATCTGATGAGTAGGCACCTAGTTTTGGAGTAATTATGATAATTTGTATTTTCTTGACTATTTTTTTGTCTTCCTACGTTGTATTACTGGCCGATGGTTATCTGTGGATACTATCCAGTATTATGATGGTAGTCTGGTTAAAAAAAATTGATACACTGCTGAGTTCTGAGCTTGTAGTATATTTAGCGATTCATTTTATTTTACATAAACGTTGATAGTTATTTATTATCAAATGAAAGTTTGTTGTTGTTGAGTTTCTTTCAAATGAGCACAAAATGATGTATTATTGTTAGTAATTTAGTTTAAAAAATAACAACTATACCCCGTCCGGCGACTAATGATCTTTTTGACACTTCAAGAAATTTTGACATTAGTAACTGCCTCACACGTTATTTATTCGATTCGAAATAATAATCGATTTTATTTAAGAGGAACTTTCAATCGATTTAATTAAATACATTTAGTTTAAAAATATTATTTATTTAAGCGTTTATTAGTTTTTTTAATTATAATTGAAATCTATAAATAATAAATAAATGAATTAACAGAGTTATTGCTCTTTATTCTTGGTTTGCAATTAAATTTCAAGATTTCGACTTAATTCCTTGCAAGTAATCAATCTTGGGGTCATAGATACTATTTTTATTTCCTTTTTTGTATTAAATTTATAGAAACAATAATCACATGACGTAAAATTATTTTTATCATATGATCGATTTATTATCGATTTATTATTTCAAGAACTGTTTTATAGTCTGTGGTTGTTTGTTATGCACAGGGTTCTTCACTCAATCAATCAAATCGTCAATAAAGTATGACATTATAGTAGAATTTTTAGAACGTTATTCCGAAAAAAAAACAACTGTAATTTATAGGCGTGGGCTGTCAAAAAGATCATTAGTCGCCGGACGGGGTATAGGTATAAATTATTTAAATTTATTCAGCGGTACCTGGTAAGTCTACAAATAGAATACTTAAATAATCTCATCTCTGTAGTAATGAAAAGACCCATTCACGGTTGGACGGTCGTACGGTCTGCGGTCGTGCGGAGTCCGATCCTGTATACGAATTCCTTGAGTGTACAGCTCGCTCTACAAGTCACCATTACAATTCAACCTGTCACATGTGACAAGAGGATGTGACTAGCTTTTTAACTGACTTTATAAAGGGAAGAGTTTCTTATGGCTGTGTGTTTTGATTTTATTACGCAATGTATTTCAAAATTTTTGAAGTAAAACTTTTTTACGTAAGCTTGACTTGGGGTGTAAACTGGTGAATGCGTGACGAGAGCGTTACGAAAAGTGTGATCGGATGGGATGAACGGAACGGTTGCGCGGGCGGTTGCGGGTTCGATCCCCGCACACGACAGTATTTATATTGGCAATACAGATGTTTGCCGTGGTCTGGGTGATTGTGTAGTCCCTGTGGGTCTCCCCACCGTGCCTCGGAGAGCACGTTAAGCCCTCGGTCCCGGTTGTTATCATGTACACCTGATAGCGATCGTTACTCATAGTAGGGAATATATCTGCCAACTCGCATTGGAGCAGCGTGGTGGATTAAGCTCCGATCCTTCTCCTAAATGGGGAAGAGGCCTATGCCCAACAGTGGGATATTACAGGCTGAATCGTGATCGAGACAAGGCAGTCAATATGTGAGTTTACAGCACTATAAGAGATACTATTGAGTTGAAGGCTAGAAAAACGACGAATGAGAGAAGAATGGAGCTTAGAGTAGAAAATGTTTTGACCTTTGACACAGTAAGAAAACTGAGAGAGAGACTGAAACTCTAAGATTGTTTAAATATTTTAAGCCACTTGGATTCTATCAGATTAAAATCAAAAACTTTAGAAATAGAAATGTTCATTGAAAAGTTGAAAAAGATTATTTTATTTATTTATTTATTACGATACATGAAATACATGCAAGATTAGGTATAAACTACAATTATCAATTATAATGAGACATCACATAAACTCATTCGAATATAATTAGATTTTCGTTTGAAAATAAAAAAATTACAGCCTTATATTTTAAACACTACAAATAAATCATGACTTGAAATATTTGTTCAGTAACAAATTAAACTGCAGAAAAGTATTAAAAGACATTGTTTGAGAAGTATAATTGAATAGAAACGAGCTGAAATCACGAAGTCCAGAGATTGCGACGACGTCTGGACAGAAATAGAATGTTATTGTCGGACGGAAAAACCGCGGTTTGATTTGGTCCTGACTGAGGTCAGTTTATTCAGGGAATATTGATCGCTATACGATCTTCACGGCTTTACCTTTATTAAAATTGTTACCGATTTAATAATTGGACATTTTAGATTTAAAAAAAAACAGTTGGCATATAGAATGGTTAATAGGAATATACTCTGTTGAAAGGAGATTTCCCGCCCAAAATCTCGAGAAGACTGACTGGGGAAGTACCTCAAACTTACAAAAGATCACAGTCAAATAAATCTGCTCTCCTGCTGTAAGTAAGGTAGAGAGTTTAAGGTCTAGAGTTCCTGAGTAGGGTTAGATATATGAATTTATTACGATTTTGTAGAGTTTTATTTTGACTCATGTTACTGATATCGTTAGGATAATAAATATTTATAAAACACTAGCCGTCCCGTGCCCACTTCGTTGAGCGTTAATTATTTTTGTGATGTACTATATCCCTGGGTTTTTTGTCTTCATCATTTCATTTTGGACATAATTTTGTTTAATCGAAGCACGTCTAAAATTAAATGACAGAAATAAATGACATAAAAACATGCTTGTACTGTGAACACTGAAAAAGATTCAATTTGACAGCAAAATCCCCATTAACAAAATGATCCTCCTTTGTTACAAAAAATGCAATAAATGAAGAATCGCTCTACCGATTTTGTGCAAACTTCACATAAACCATCTACTAAATAGTCCGAATAAAGCTTAAATATTTGGTTTGGATATGTGTTATAAATCGTTCTTGAGTTATAAAATTAATATATATATAAGGTAAGATAAGATAAGATAAGAAGAAGAAGAAGAAGAAGAAGAAGAAGATTTGAAATACGTTAAAAATGATTTGATAATTTTTAATAAATATTTAACTAATAAATCATTTTAATGTCAAGTTAATCATTACAAATTCAATATATTACAATACACAATCGACTAATATTTACATTCGCGCCCACATATATAACTTGCTATTGAGATATTGAATCAAAATACATTTAGAATCGTATGGGCAGACCAGGGATGCATTGGCTCCAATTAAGGTTAAGGGCGGGCGGATTAATTACGTTTCGATATTACGAACGATTCAAAAGAAAATATGACAATGCTTTCTCGTTAAAATTAATGGCCGATATTTGAACGCCCCTTTCTGGTCCATTTGATTAAAAAACGCTTTTTCCGCGTCAATTGATTTCCCTCTCAATTTAATCGGCGAAATTTATCGACGGTCTTATTTAGAGTGGCATAGAGATGAAAATCGTTAAGTGAGTTTATATTGCATTCTTAGTAGTGAAACTCTTTATTTCAAAGGGCATTAGAGAGAGAAAAGATCTGCCTTGTCTAGTTAAATTATTTTCCCTTTGTTTTTTATGCGAGTAACTTTATTGTTAGACGAGTGGCGTTTGTGTGCGTGGCTGTGTGAGCGCGTAAGACAGAATGTTGCCATTATGTAGTGTCAAGCGCTGTAAATTGATTTTCATGTATATTTTTAACTGAATAAGTTTCCGTAACTGTTATATTGTAAAACGAAAATATTAAATTTTTATTAAATGTAAAAATTATTTGTCAAAATATTATTTTGGGATAACGAGATATTGTAGACTTACTTATTTCTGAGTTAAGTTAAAAATAAAATTTTTGACGCCACGTTGACAAAGTGGTGACAGCAACTCGGCACAACACAAGGCACATTTTATATACAATCAAATCAGCAAACAAGCGCACGGCTCACCTGATGGTAAGCGATTAGCGTAGCTTATAGACGCCTGCAACACCAGAAGCATCGCAAGTGCGTTGCCGACCCCCCCCCCCTCTCCCCAAGAGCTCTGTTCACCTTACTCACCAACAGGAACACAACACTGCTTGAAAGCAGTATTATAGTAGCGTTGTTGTATTTTATTTTAAATTTGAAAAGTTTCAGATTTTAGAAATGTTTAATTAATATTTGTATTGAATGCGCATAACTTTCAAACGACTACACCCAAATGGTATTATTTTTTGTAAACTTACGAAACGTAACTCTCTCTCTCTTTCTATTTTTACTAACTTATATCTCCCTCTCAACTTCCGTTCACCTCGCCCGATCACATTTTTCGTAACGCTCTCTTCACGCATTCACCAGCTTACTCCCTAAGTCAAGCGTGCGTAAAGAAACAAGTATACAACCTAATAAGACGAAAAAATTGTCAAGTAAATACGCGCTATTAAAGATAACTCGAAAAATATTAATCAGATCTCGATTAAATTAAAACAAGACTTTATGACAAGTATTAGCTTTCGATTAAAGTAAAAATCATCAAAATCGATAAACCCAGCAAAAAGTTACGCGGTTTATAACAACGTAGGTCGACGAAAAAGTAGTCAAGTAAATACGCATTATTAGATATAACTCTAAAAGTACTTATCAGATCTCTATTAAATTTAAATGGGACCTTATGACATGCAACACCTTTCAGTTAAAACAAAAATCATCGAAATCGGTCCACCCAGTCAAAAGTTCTGAGCTAACATACATAAAAAAAATACAGTCAAATTGAGAAGGTCTTCCTTTTTTGGAAGTCGGTTAAAAATATACGTAATTTATAGGTTTAACAAGTTATTTTATAAACACAGATATCAGCTCCGTTAGTGATCATTATCAAATATTTGCCCCACTACATCAGAATAATAATGAAGTAAGATGGAATGGCTGTTCCAGGGCTGCGTCTGTCAGCTTCGGTCTAAGGAGCGTCGTAAAAATTAATTGGAGAACGCGAGTGATGGCACAATTAAGCTTTTACCATTTTCCTTTGATTGTAATAGGTTCGTTTAAAAATTAAGTACAAATCGAATTTTTACTCGGGTGTTTTATTAATTCACTTGTTCTGGAAGTTTTTTGAATAAAATAGATTTTGATTTGTGCTTGTTTGAGAGTGAACTAAAATTTGATATTTACGTTAATTAACAAAGGAAAAAAACTGCCTGCGTACAAAGTACACATGTCAGAAATGACATAAAAAAACTAAATATAAAAAAGAAATTAAAAAACAATTTTAAAAGACAAAAAAAAAAAAATATTAAAAAAAACAAACAGCCAACGTCACGTGGTGTTCCCAGATGGTCACCCATCCAAGTACTGAACGTCATGACGCTGCCGCGTTACCGGTCGCTCAAGTTTTACCCCTCATGCGCCTAAAGAATTTTCACTAAAAAAAAAAGCATTTTAGATCCCAAAACGTAATATAGGCCTCAAACTTCGACTCGAAAAATTCGCTTAGAAAAATGTAGTAAAAAAGTAAAAAACAGTATTTTTTAGATTCGTACATGATATCATGACTTAGTATGATATTTCAAATTTAGTATTAACACGATTCTAGTAATCGTTAGGTTACTAGTTAGGTTAACCTACATATCTTCTAATTTTTAAAATTAATTATCAAAAAAAAAAAAACAAAAAAAAAACAACTCAGAAATAAATTTCATTACCTACATTTATTTTAAAACGTATTTTTATAAATAATTAATGATATAAAGTTCGAATTCCTCGCTAATCAATTACCAGTACTCGATTATAAAAAACTTCGTACCCGTGCCGAGCGTTTCTGACTGAAATTAAAAAAGTTTAGAGCCGGGAAATATACGCCATCTTGACGTGACCAGTGATGTGGTTAACTAGCAAACGATTGTTCTTTGAAGTGTTTATTAAAAACGATTATACAAGCAATAAGGATTGTAATTAAGTCCTTTTGAACTGACTTTATAAACGTTGGTTATCTTTTTGACCCGTGTGCATATATACACACACATATTTGCTTTTGTGTTTTGAGTATAGCCATCAATTTGTGTGTGTGTGTGTGTTTGGGTAATTATTTGTTTGCATACATTTGTGTATCTTTTTTCTTCTTCTTTTATCTATTTCTTGTGTATGTGTATAATGTTGATCAAATTGTAATGGAGTTTTCGTTACTCAAATATATTTTCTGGAAAAGAGTAAAATTCTGATAGCAAATGATTTTTTTTTTCAAATAACATAGGTTTTTTTACAGTGTCACATTTATATTACTACGTCATAGATGAAAGATTA
Source organism: Melitaea athalia (assembly GCA_905220545.2). NCBI lineage: Eukaryota > Metazoa > Arthropoda > Insecta > Lepidoptera > Nymphalidae > Melitaea > Melitaea athalia. The sequence goes on from HG992179.1 coordinate 22,727,883, forward strand.
AATAAGTAAACTGTGTCAAGTAAATAAATAAATTAATTTTAAGGTATAAATTTTTTTTTAAAGTACAGCTACTCAAAAATATAGAATAATGCAGCAAAAAAAAAAACTAATAAAAAAAAACTGCAATAAAACTTCAAAAAATTATTTAAATTCAATTTTGAACATATTAAAATATAACGAAAAGTATCAATATTTATAATTCCAGAATAATAATAAAATAACAAATTATTATTAAATACTAGCTGCCCGGACAGACTCCGTTCTGTCAATAGTTAATAGTAAAAATTAAATTAATTATGTAACGCGCGGACCTGGCAACGGCGTCGGTCGAGCCTAGTTGCTACGCGGCCGACCGCGCGGCAGTTAGAGACAGTCGCACAGCAACCCGCGAACCTGGCAACAGCGCGACGGTCACGCGTTGTCGCTAGGCCGCCCGAGCGGCGAGCGCGGTTGTTAGGGGCGCGAAGCGCGGAACCGCGGGTATTTAATGCGGGCGTGTGCAGGCGCAGGATCAGTGGTACTCGCGCCGTCGTCCTGAGCACATGCGATCTGTTCGTTGCGTTATAGTCTTGCGCCCAACGTTGGGCAGAGTTGTTAAAGTGGCGTCCAACTAGTGGCTTCGAACTCTAACGGTTAATTAGTATTTACCTACTTGTGTTTTGCCGCGAAAACACGCGACGAACTAAAGTGGTCGAACTCAAACTGTTACTTAGTATTTGTACCTACTTGTGTTTTGCCGCGAAAACACGCGACGAACAAAAGTGCCTAATAAACGCGACGAACAAAAGCGGTTAATACCTACTCACTTGCCGCCATGCCAAAAACGAGGTCCGCGCACGCTGCCGATGAGCATCGGCAAGCTGGCGACCTGCTGAGCGACGACGCAAGCGACCCTGATGTCTACGACGACACCACGGCGGAGCCGCGCGCCCATGGCGCCCCCGCCCCCGCTGCCCCTGGCGCTCCCGGCGCATCTACGAGTGTGGACACCGAGAGGCCCTTGACGAATCTCATGCAGTCCTTCGCCAGAATGCAAGCAGAAACGAACAGGACTCTGGCTGAAACCCTGAGGTCATTGTCCTGCAACAGCCCCTGGAACCCTGCGGCTTCCCCATCAAACAACCTCCCGCCTGTCGCCGCCGCCGCCGGATGCGGCAACTTCGGCAAGTGTACGGCGAGGTTTGATGGAAGTTCACGTGACGCAGAAGTGCTGGAAGCGTTTTTAGACGCCGTATCTACCTACAAGGAGTGCAACAACGTGAGCGACGAGCACGCGCTGCGCGGCCTCCCGATGCTGCTGGTGGGCGACGCCGCCGTGTGGTGGCGCGGAGCTCGCACCGGCGCCATCTCCTGGACGGACGCCGTGGCGCGCCTGCGTTCCATGTACGGGACACCGCAGCCGGCTTACAAGATTTTACGTGAAATCTTCGCCGAGGAACAAAAAGACTCCGAACGAGCTGAAGTGTTTATGTGTAAAGTGCGGTCGTTATTGTCAAAGTTGCCTTACGTAGTGCCTGTGCGTATGCAGATAGATATAATATACGGACTATTGCATCGACGTGTAAGAAAACGTTTACATAGAGACGATACTGGTGAAACTGTAGATTTATTTATAGATAAGGTTAGGAGTGTTGAGGACACGGTAGCGGAGTCCCAAGTATTGCCGAATAGTACCTACTCCGTCTCTGGCGCGAGCGCGCCAAATCTCGAACCGAAGTCGAATCGTTCGATCGATCGCGGCGTTACCCTTACCACCGGTCCGAGCATTACTACCGGAGCGCAACTCACTCCCAACTCGAAAGAGAATTCTAAACGCGATAAGCGCGTTCGTTGTTCGTATTGTAAATTTTACGGTCATATTGTTACTGATTGTCGTAATTTACAAAATAAAACAAGTACGGATAATGTAAGTTCGAATATTATTGTAGGTAACAATAATAATAAACCGATACGTTGCTATGGATGCGGCCAACCGGGCGTAGTGAGATCTAAATGTGAGACATGCCTTAATAAAAATGTACCTACGAAGTCTTCGGATTTTAATATCGTCGACGGCACCGCTACCGACGCCGATGTAGACCGCGCGCTGTGCGCGACGAGTGCGACTAAGTGGTCACATCCAATGGTGTCAGTTGTCATCGCGAATAGGGAAGGCGTAGCGATAGTCGACACGGGGGCTACATGCAGTATCGCTAGTCCCATGTTACACGATATTTTACGTTCGAGCGGGGTACAATTTCGTGAGTCAGAGCGCACCATTGGGCTTGCGGACGGCTCTCGACAGCTAAAGGTAGTGTTGACCGCTACGGTGCCCGTAAAGTTAGAGAGTAAAGAAGTAGCAACCGAGTTTGTGGTGTTCCCCGGCGAAAACACCCGAACTCTTTTAGGCCGGAGTTTTATTAGTGAGGCTGGCTTAGTACTAGACTTAGCCCAAGAGTCGTGGTATTTTTCGGACAATCCCGATGTTTTGTTCCCATTTGTTCAATCTTTTGTTTTGAATAACGCCACTGCCACGCGGAGCCCCGAGCAGCGAAGCGCCTTTGAGACTATTGAGTCTCTTCTAGTGTCAGCGCCGACACTGCGTCAGGCTGATGAGTCGAAGCGGTTCGTTCTCAGGACTGACAGCAGTAGTTATGCTCTCGGAGCAGCTTTACTCGAGGGGGAGGGCGTCGACGAACGACCCGTGGGATACGCGAGTCGCCTCCTCACAGCAGCGGAACGGAAGTACAGCACGACTGAACGCGAAGCCCTAGCCGTCGTGTGGGCTGTATCCAAGTTCCGTAAGTATATTGATGGGGCAGAAGTAGTAGTTAGGTCCGATCACCAACCGCTTAGGTGGCTCATGAGTTTGAAGTCGCCGAGTGGTCGACTGGCCAGGTGGGCTCTGAGTCTCCAAGGGTACAACTTGAAGATAGAGTACACTCCAGGTAAGTCTAATGTGATTGCAGATACCTCATCGCGCCCCGCGTGTGCTAAAAGTAAGAAGTTGCCCGTAGTGTCGATGGACGCGAGAGACGTCCATGAGAAGGCCCAGGCAACGCAGAAAAGGTACGCCGATGAGATCCGCCGGCCCGCGCCAGATTATAAGGTTGGTGACTATATACTTTTAAAGACCCAAGGCTCCAACAGCGCTAGTAGAGGGCAGACGCCTAAGTTTATACCCCGTCGTGATGGGCCGTACCGTGTCCGGGAGGTCGTAAGTGCCACGACTTTTGTGTTAGAGCGCATTAGCGATGGTGTTTCCTTGGGAAAGTATCACGTCTCCTTGTTAACCCCGTTCGTTGGTCGCATCCAAGCTCCAGTTCAGGAAAAGCGTAGGAGGGGAAGACCGCTAAAGGCTAACCCGACTTCGAGGGCGTAACGTCTGGGTTAGAGGGGGAGGATGTAACGCGCGGACCTGGCAACGGCGTCGGTCGAGCCTAGTTGCTACGCGGCCGACCGCGCGGCAGTTAGAGACAGTCGCACAGCAACCCGCGAACCTGGCAACAGCGCGACGGTCACGCGTTGTCGCTAGGCCGCCCGAGCGGCGAGCGCGGTTGTTAGGGGCGCGAAGCGCGGAACCGCGGGTATTTAATGCGGGCGTGTGCAGGCGCAGGATCAGTGGTACTCGCGCCGTCGTCCTGAGCACATGCGATCTGTTCGTTGCGTTATAGTCTTGCGCCCAACGTTGGGCAGAGTTGTTAAAATTATTATTATTTTTTTAAGTATTAAAACCTTCCGTGGGCCTTAAGTAACATACATAAAAAATAGCCGAATTGGTCGTGCCATTCTCCAGTTATGCGCTTAGCAACATTAATTTTTATTTATATAGAAGATAGATTAAACTTTATTAATATAATTTGTACCACACTCATATTTATTACTAGCTGTGCCCAGCGGTTTCACACGCATTAATTTGAAAAAAAAAAATAGCCTATAGCCTTCCTTGATGAATGGGCTATCAAGCATTGAAAGAATTTTTCAAATCGGACCAGTACTTTCTGAGATTAGCGCGTTCAAACAAACAAACAAACTCAGCTTTATAACATTAGTATAGATTCATTTCAAAAATAATAAAACAATTGAAACATACGTAGCGTAATAAAACAGTACTTCAAATGTTAACAGTAATACGTTTTGAGAGTCGAATAGCAAGTGAATGTTCAATGTCTAGTGCTCTAAGGAGATTTAGTCGGAGCTTCGATTCATTATGAACCCAGAATTTATTTCCAACGAAGCATACTCGAACATAAAAATAATAAGAGTGTTTTAGTATGCCATACTCTTGAAAATTGTATTGAAATATTCTAATATTAATATCAATTCAATGAGTTTTTTTTTTTAAATAAAATACACTGCACGCTCACATCTCAACAGCCATCAGTAGGACGAAATATTGCTTCGGTAAGAAAACAGATAATACACGCCCCCTAAAAATACAATCACAAACACACGCCCCCTACAAACACACACACAAACACCCAGAATTTGGAAAACGTCTGTATGGCTAATACAAATATTTGTCACGATCTTGGAACACCATAAAATACATTGTTAATTAAATACAAATTAAAAAAAAGACTGTCTCGACAATTAGCGTTCAAAGTAAATTAATAACTCAACCTTCTCAGGTCTGAGCTACTTGTCCGGTAATTTCCCCTTGGACTTACACAATTTTTCCTTCAATTTCATCAATTCTACACTATCAAGTAAAAAAATTATTGGTAGGTATGATATTAAAAAGTTGGTCAAAGGAAGGTGTACTTTCCTCAGGCTGACCGCAGAATTTTTTATTTAAATTATAAAGGACACTTAAATATATTATAGTATTTATTCTAAGCGTATTTATACAGGCAGGTGCTATTGTATTTTTAACAAAATGGTCAGGTTCGATGGAGTGAAACTGTATCTGAAAAACAGAAAATGCGCGGTTACTAAAAAAATGTGTTTTAATACAAAATTGGTAAATTGGTAAATATCTTGTATGTATTAAGACTATTGAAGTTGGACTTTCAGAAGAGCTCCTTGGAGGGATTGGGGATAGGGTCGGCAACGCGCTTGCGATGCTTCTGGTGTTGCAGGCGTCTATAGGCTACGGTAGTCACTTACCATCAGGTGAGCCGTACGCTTGTTTGCCAACCTAGTTACATAAAAAAAGACTTAAGTATTAAGTTAGGTCAACGACAGGTTCATCGTCGAGCAGGTATCAAATATGCACATGTTTGACAACACCTAGCGAAATATTGGGCTTTAAACATTAACACCACAAAAGCACCCTTACTGCTCTGAAAATAAGGTCTTAAATAGTTGGCAACTTAAAAACACTAAAACATGTGGCTTTTTCATTGATGCTCAAAAATGCAATAAACGCACCTCCTGGACCAATGCATTGTTGAGAGTGTACTGTAGAGATCTCTTGTAAACTCATGGTTATGTAATATTGAATTTGAATCTTATGTTTTTTGAAATAAAGTTCAAAGTTCTATAGTATATCTCATGTTGTAATTTTATGCCCTTTTTATATGTATAGTGGAAAAGAACGTTGTGTTCTTAGCATATCTTCGAGATTAAACTGTGTTTGTTACAAAATAAAGTTTAAAAAAAAATTGGTAAAAAATTAATTTAAAAAGATTAACGAAATTAATAATAAAGATGTATAATTAATAGCGAACGAAAAGATCCGCTTTAAATGGTGTCGAAAAATGTTCATAATTAATATTGTAACAATGAAATTATAAACAGAATACTTGTACTTGTTCAAAATTTCGATTGTATTCGACAGAAGAATGATAATAAAGCGTAGGGAATTGTTAAATACTATAAAAAAATTGAATAATTTTGCACGATTTTTACAACAGTTTGACTTTCGTTAAGTTTCGAAGGCTTTTATAACAGATTTCCCGACGATACCGTCGGCTAACTGCGGTCGGGACGAGACGAGAAATTTTAATGTCACCGCAGTTTTAATACGAATTTCTTCATATTAGAAGTTTTATGGAATATTTTATTTTATTTACGTCAATAGCTAGGCGTAGTTTTATGAACTTTATACTTTAGACAGTGGTCAAAATTCGACCATAAATAAAAATTTAAAGTATAAAAAAATATAATGAAAATAAAGAAACTTTTCTTAAATTTTTCAATTTGACTACAGACTAATGACAATCAACAAAACAGTATAATATGGTGTGTGTGAAATATATAGTGTGTGTAATGTTTTTTATTATTGATTTAATATATTTTTATGCATAATTTTAAAAAATATTAGCTTTCTGCACTCCTCTATATAAACTATAAGTGTTCGAAATTTCATACTCCTCCGTCCGGGCAATTTTCAGTAAAAGGGGTACAAACTTACAAAGTTTTAGCTTTACGTATTAATATATATAGATACCTACAAGTACTACAAAGATTGTCGCTGATTGACATAGGCTGCATATTTAGAAAGAAAAACGTATTTTCAATAAGATATTATAACGATGGCAAGAATGCAGATAGGATTTTCTTATTGAATCACTATTCCAAATTAAAAATTACTTTAAAAAAACCTTTAAAAAGAGTTGATTTAATAAATTATAAATTACGAAATCTTTAAAAATTTTAATTAAAATAACAACATGCGTAGGCTTGTTTTGTCTATGTTTATTTGTTATCACAAGTTCTATTCAATTGTTTTCTTTGAGATAATCTACATAAAAAGACTTAAGAGTGACAATAAGATTTTATCTTAAGATACCTAAGACGCGAGACTAAACTTGACACATTTGTTCTACATATAAATAAATAAATAAATAATAATAAATATCTAAACAATACACACACGGTCGTCTGTTCCTAAAGTAAGCAACTTAATGCTTGTGTTATAGGTAACAGCCGACTGGTCTAGCTACATATTTTTTTTTCGATAAACATACTTATAAGTAATACAAATATAAATATATAAATGATATCTCGGGGTGGGAATCGAAGCCACAACCAACGAACCAATCGAACCAACAATCTGCGCCAACGGGCTAGTCAAAATAAACATATATTTGTATATGTAATATTATACTATTGTATTTATTTAACATTCAAAAAAGTTAAAACGAATGCTTCGTACATCGAACAGAACTGCTTTTTTATTTTGTAGTCGGTCAATAAAAAAATTCTGGATTTTTTTTCCAATATATTTAAATAAAACGCACGAAATCTATACATAAGAGTAATGAAAGAAGTATTATATTACAGCTATTTAGTTATATTTTTTACGCATTTCTTGCACTGTCTCCCCCGCTATATATGACACTCTCTCTCATGAACATTGGTTGACTGGAAGAGATCTCTTCTAGGGATAAGTCCACCATTAACCATACAATTATTTTTTGTATATATATTTCTAATGCAATAAAGTATCACGATCGCGATCACGATTCATCCTGTAATATCCCACTGTTGGGCATAGGCCTCTTCCCCATGTAGGAGAAGGATCGGAGCTTAATCCACCACGCCGCTCCAATGCGGGTTGGCGGATCAATAAAGTATATTATATAAATATTATCTAAAACAATTATAGTCCCATAGACGTATTGTCTAATTATTAAGTGGTAGGTTTTTTTGGAAGTATTTTAATACTCTAGATTGAAGTATAACTTCTTACGTGCGTACATAAGTACACACACACTTTTTTTTTCATAAAGGGGGCCTTTTATGAAAATCGATTCTTAAGGAGTAAACTCCAAAAACACAGTTGCAAGCAATTTGTATGAATAATTCGAATAAATGTAAATAAGCTTGGTATAGTTCTCTCGAGAATTAATTTGCAACACGCCGTTACTGAGATAGCGTGTATTAAATAAATCGCTCCTGACCACCGAGCTAACCGCTTCCACTTCAAACTACATGTTTTGTAAAGAAAAATACAAGAATAACACAGATAATACAAAATCTGTGAATAATAAAGAATAAATTTTGGTTGTACATAAGCAAAGTATAAGCCGGTTTAACGGATTTAGGAAGTTACCTTTAAGACATTAAAAAAATACACTGATAACTAGTGTCCGACCGAAAGTCGGTTTCCGGCCGAAACCGAAACCGAAACCGAATGTTCGGCCGTGGCTACAGTTTCGGCCGAAACCGAAACCGAAACCGAAACTCACGTGGTCAAGTATAAAATACTGAAATTTCGTGCATGTTACCCATTTTACACACATTTTTTTTATTGACGTGAAATGGAAACACAGTATATTAATTTTGTTGTAATCATTTATTTAATACTAGCTGTGCCCCGCGGTTTCAATTGAAGGAAAAAAATAGCCTTCCTCGTTAAATTGGCTATCCAAAACACCAAAACTAACTAATTCCAACCAGTAGTTTCTGAAATTAGCGTGTTTAAACAAACAAACTTTTCAGCTTTATAATATTTTTGCTGCGATGTTTTTTAAAAACTGCTATATCTCATAGGTCCTAAATATCTTAGTATCTGGCCACGGGACATTCGCCGAGGCGAATATCCGCGCGGTGCGAATGGCGAAGCGTCTAGCGACTGAAACAAACGCATAGTAATGTACGTAGCAAGCCACGCGCAACGGCGACCGGCGAAGCGACCGGCGAAATGTACCGGGCGAATCGCGCGGGCGACTTGCGGCGCGACGGGCGAACAAAACAAAGGCATGAATCAGTACGGAGCACGCCACGGAGTCGAGCGATATTCGCGGCGAAAGTGTCGCTGAGTATCGCACTTCCTTACTAGTCGCGGCGGCGAACTTGACTACCCGCGTGGCCTGCAAATCTTGCCGCGCGAATGGTCGCCTCGCCCGTCGCGCCGCCGTTCGCACCGCCGTTCGCACCGCCGTTCCCCGTGGCCAGGCGGTTAGGACCTAAGATATTTATTGAAATCGAATGGTATTAAGGGTAATTTTGTTCTAAATTAAATACTTGTGATGAAAAAGGTATTTATTTGCATAAGGATATATGTCATGTTTATAAAAACACCTTCGCAAATATTGCACTATTTTAGAACAAATTTCTTTAGCATAAAAAAGGTTATAGTGAGCCAACCTTAAAAGATAGACATATGCTGTCGCGGACTTTTTTTTAGAACTTTTAAAGTGAAACAATTCTGTCATACATGATTTTTGCGAAACTTTAACTGTTTACGCAGTGCTCGCAGCGGAAGCTCTCAAAATGAAGAAAAAAACCTCCCTATTTTGAAATATTTTTCATTAGTGCGCCGCTCCTATTGGTCTTAACCTTACGATGTATAGCCTATAGCCTTTCTCGATAAATGAGCTATTCAAAGATGAAAGAATTTTTCAAATCGGACCAGTACTTCCTGAGATTAGCGCGTTCAAACAAACAAACAAAAAACCAAACAAACTCTTCAGCTTTATAATATTAGTATAGATAATATAAGAAAAAAAAATTGCGTGCGTACAAAATACACATGTCAGAAGTGAAACTAATTAAAAAAAAAAAACTAATCGTTAACGCTGCAACTTACAATTATTTAAGTTTTTTTTTGTTTAAGTTTAACACGTCTACGACTAGATGGTGCCAGTAGTAGATTCAATCACGCTAGCAAAATTCTTTCTTGTTAGTACACATATGGCCACGATACATTTGTGTAATTATTGAACAATCCAATATATCAAGTTGAAGCATCTCTAGTACTGGTTTAATTTGTGCTCCTGGTTGTGTTGGACAAGGTTTTGCAATTCACACTAATTTATAAAAAAAAACGAATTAAAATACACAAAAAAACTAGTTGAAAAAAAAGAACGTTTCGAGGTGTTCCCAGGCGGTCACCCATCCAAGTACTGAACGTCATGACGCTGCCGCGATACCGGTCGCTCAAATTTTACCCCTCATGCGCCTAAAGAAGTTTCACTTCAAAAATATTAATAACATTTTGATTATTTTTTCAAATTAAGTTCTCATAGCAAAATGCTTATCAGTTATCAATAATCAAATCACTAATTGTTACTGTTTCATTAAATACTAAGTATTGGTATTTTGAAATCTTATTAAATAATACTTTGGTTAGTATTTGTACTTAGAAGAATCATCAACCTCTTTTATGTACCTCTTATATAAAAATAATAATTACTAAAATTACTATTACACTCTTAGTTCCAGTCTCGACAAAGATAATCAAATCACACATTTACGCCCGGTTTCCCGAAGGCTGATCAACGCAAAAATTAACTAATCATCTGTCAAATCTGTCCGGGCTCCCTAGTACATTTTTTTCACTTTTTTTTTTATGTAACTAGGTTGGCAAACAAGCGTACGGTTCACCTGATAGTAAGATCGTAGCCTATAGACGCCTGCAACACCAGAAGCATCTCAAGCGCGTTGCCGACCCTATCCCCAATCCCCCCCAGGAGCTAAAAAATTTCCTCCATGAAAACTCTCGATTGTGGTAGCTAACAGAGGTAGCAGGGGATAGAGCAGCAGTGAGCGTAGGACCGACGACGACAAGGCGACTCATCGGGAGGTCATCAAAAATTGATTTTTTTTCTGATTTTTTTTTCTTTTAGTTAGTTAATATTTATATAATTTAATAGTTATATTGTCCTACAAATTGCGTGGTACGTTATCCCGGTTCTACGTTCACTGTTGCTCTATCCCCTGCTACCTCTGTTAGCTACCACAATCGAGAGTTTTCGTAGAGGAAATTTTTGTTCGTCTCATCAACATGAAGCTACTCCCGGAAAATTAGCTTGATAGTAATCAAGCGACAAAAATGTACTAGGGAGCCCGGACCATTTGACAGATGATTAGTTAATTTTTGCATTGATCAGCCTTCGGGAAACTGGGCGTTAGAATTAATAAAGATAGGTACCTAGATCACAATTATTAGAACAGTCATACTTACATTTAGAATTAAGTAACCCACTACTAAGCAACAGTAAACATTTGAATTGAAAACAGTTAGGCGAGCGTGCACGACAACTTCCGAAATCAGTTTCGGTTTCGGCAAAAGTTTCGGCCAATTTTGGCCGAAACCGAAACTTTCGCCGAAACTTGATTTTTGGCCGAAACTCGGCCGAAACCGAAACCGAAACCGAAACTTCGGTCGGACACTACTGATAACAAAAGTATACACAAATATTTTTCTATTTTACTAATGTTCATTAATTGTACATTTATAAAATATAGTCATCCAGAGAGAGCTAATTTTACAATTCTACCGATTATTGCCTTATAAACCAATGGAAAGTCCTCTACATAGTTCTGATCTTCTATCGAAATAAGTACAACGTAACACAAGAGTACAGAAAACGTCCATAAACAAGATGAAATTTAAAAAAAGCTGGCAGAAGTGAAACTTCTGAAAAGTCATAGGAAGGTCAGCCGTTGCGATTTTTTCTATCGACTATTATTTCGGTCTCGTGAAATAGCGTAAGCGCCATGCAAAACGCGTCGCTTACGCGTTTTGAGCACTAATGTTTTCTATCTCATTCTCTCCTATAAATTTATGTTTTTCTTTCTTTATCAAACCACAACGATTCTAAAGAAGTCATAGTTCAAAACTGGCGAAGCTAAATAAAATGAATCAGTAGAGAAATATATTCAGAATATTAATTTAGTTCTAATATTTTAAAACCATTTTTATCAATTCGCAAATTGAATTACAGATTTTTCTAATGTAGATATTGGCGGAATATTCATAGCGTTGACGAGTTTCGACTTGAGGGCGAACTTTACATTTTACCCGTTTTTTTAATCCGTCTTTTTTACTTCTCGATTCGCAGGAACTTCTAGCATTTTAATTCTTATTCCAAATGCATGTCCAATAGACGCTATGAATCCATTATCGGCTAAAGGTGTAATTAAATTTTTAGATCTTCAAAAGCACTTAATTTTTTACGGGTTTTCCTTTGAGTGTTCTTAAAGTTGTAAGAGTTCAGGGTTCTGTTGAACATTTTCTACAATGTTGTTACAAGCGTTAGTTATTTTCCTTTAATAAAAAATCTGGTGGTAAAATTTTACGTCTATTACAATTAAATTTTATTTACAGTTCTTTTAGAAAATACTGAGGTAGGTTATTATGTATATACAGTGTATGTATGTATATGTTTAATTATTTGAATATTTATTATAAATTTATTGTAAGTACACCTATGCTGACGCTAGACCATTTCCTTTGCCCTAAGGTTGCCAGGAAGAAATCGCTTTGTAGCGATAAGGCATATTTAGATAATATATATGTCGGAGAGTCAATGCAGATAGTTATTAATGTCGGTACCTACGTTGTTATTATTATTCATCTACCCTCACTCATTGTATTATTTGAGTATTTCTGACGTGTATGGCGGTACCTGCGCTATTGTCGATATTCACCTACCCTCACTTCTATTATTCGAGTCATTCAGTCGTGTATAAAAGACCGATGCAACCGCAGCTAAGTCAGTCTTGGCTCTGGCTTGGTACGGTACACTCGTTGTATACTGCTAGTAGCTTAACCTCGACTCTTCTAATAGTTAGTTTGTGTACACGAATTAATTGTTACTTATTGGGCAACTCGAGCAGTGGAGGCGAGTGCCAATGCGCATTGTTAGGCGGCGCCGCCTTAAACCTACACTCGGGTCACAAGTCCCGGGCACTGCGTCGAGTTGTCCCTCTGCCACGCGATAGACGGTACCCGCTCGGTGAGTCCATTTAATACTTAGTAGTTCGGTCATCCGTCCGTTCTTCTCCTACCTACTTCTGATCTGCGACATCAGAAGTGGGATACTGTTCTCGTGCCCACTAAGAGTGTTACTATAGTGAGTAATTTATTTCACGATGCCACGAGTATCGCGTTCGCGTAGTCCCGTTAAATTATCGTGCGATCGAAGAGCAAGTCGAGTCGACATCATTTAAACTGATAAGTTAAAATATTCAATGTCGCGAGCGTAGTCGTGGTATTTAGGTTGTTTGTTAAGTTTTTGTGGCTACCCACTTGTTTGTGATAACGTTTTAATATCGCCTCAGCTTGAGTATTTCCGATTACCCTCTGTAACGGATATTTTTGTGTTTCTTTCTATGTTGTTTATTGAAGTGCCGAGGGAGCGTAAAGTTAGAGACACCAGCTTCCGAATAGTTAATGCTGGGTTTCTGATAGGTCGGTTGTTTTGTTGTATTCTTATCTGTGTACAAGTGATGTTTGTTCAGTGTTCGATTGCGTAATTCGATTTACCGGTTATTTGTTGAATTTAGTTTTATTTTGTGACGTGATATGTAGGTAGTTTTGTAGTGACAGATTTTGAGATTCAGTTTTTGTTTCGATTCAGTCACAATGTCAGATCGTGAGCGTAATCATAGTGCGAGCCGTCGCGATAGTCGCAGCGACAGTCGAAGGAATATGCCAGAAGGTCATGTACCAATTGAGTTTAATGTAGATGACGATCATAATGGTAAACATCTTAGTGATGTGACAGGAAACTGATGTAAGCACTCTAAAGACTGTAGTGTGTAGTCATCAAGAGGATGATACACTGATGAATGTGTGATCCAGGAGGGATACACTGTGACGTGATCCAAGAGGGATACACGTGGATTGTGGAGCAATTGTAATTGCTGGTTGGAAGGGTGGCTTACAGAGTTGTTAGTGTCGTGGAAAAAGAGTTTGGTTATTGAAAGTTAGATTGACGTTGGTACATGACTCTGGATAGTAATACTTGCTTTAAATTAAATTTGGTTTTAATAAAGTTCTTGAAACAAACTAAGTTTAGATCCTAAATACAAGGGACCGTTTAAAGTTGTCTGTTAAAACAGTTGCCTGGTAATAGAACTAGGTATGTTCACGATCGTTTACGAAGGATTCCTCTTACTGATGTACCTGGCGAATTAGATTTGTTTAATGTTGATGAGTAAATAGAGCACATACCATGGCTTGGTCGTATCACAAAAGGTGATGACGATATGTGTTGGTCGTATCACATGAGGTGATGACGATATGTGTTAGTCGTATCACATGAGGTGATGACGATATGTGTTGGTCGTATCATATCAGTTAATGACGATATGTGTTGGTCGTATCACATGAGGTGATGACGATATGGGTGGCAATAGTAGTTGTCGCTAGCTGCTGAGGCGGCCGGGCCATGAACGTTGTATGTGATCTAAATGTGTCAATAGTAAAACTTTATTTTTTTTAATGTAGACCACTATACAACCAATTGTATTGAGATAAATTTTGTTGGTGCCATTGTTTTTAAGTATCCATTGCTGAAACATGTTTTGGTTGTATTGCTCGATGTAGGCAATACATGTGGTTATCGTCACTCGATGGAGGTGGCATGAGCTGCTGTCGCTCGATTTAGGTGACAGTGGCGACTATGTGGAAAGCAATAATGGAATTATTGATACCAAAAGGATTGGTCAATTTTGATTTAATGGTAGTTTCGCGTATGGTTGTATGGTGTGTCGACAAAGAGGTTGTGTATTAACATGAGATTAACGATCTGTAATAAGATGAAGTAAGTGTTAGTGTTGTTGTCCCTTTAGCCTTGATTAGGTGTGAATCAGGATAGGCCGAGATGAGACTTTGATACCGCAGTACTTTTTTGCTTTTTACGGCATCACACGGGGACGTGTGACTTGTCAAGATGGCCGTGTCGGAGAGTCAATGCAGATAGTTATTAATGTCGGTACCTACGTTGTTATTATTATTCATCTACCCTCACTCATTGTATTATTTGAGTATTTCTGACGTGTATGGCGGTACCTGCGCTATTGTCGATATTCACCTACCCTCACTTCTATTATTCGAGTCATTCAGTCGTGTATAAAAGACCGATGCAACCGCAGCTAAGTCAGTCTTGGCTCTGGCTTGGTACGGTACACTCGTTGTATACTGCTAGTAGCTTAACCTCGACTCTTCTAATAGTTAGTTTGTGTACACGAATTAATTGTTACTTATTGGGCAACTCGAGCAGTGGAGGCGAGTGCCAATGCGCATTGTTAGGCGGCGCCGCCTTAAACCTACACTCGGGTCACAAGTCCCGGGCACTGCGTCGAGTTGTCCCTCTGCCACGCGATAGACGGTACCCGCTCGGTGAGTCCATTTAATACTTAGTAGTTCGGTCATCCGTCCGTTCTTCTCCTACCTACTTCTGATCTGCGACATATATTTTTAAAATCTTTCTTTCTTTGCTATGTATTATTTCTGTTTTTGGTGTACAATAAAGTGTGTTATTATTATTAACTATAAATCGTTGTTAAGATAGTTTAATAGTTTAATATGTATTCAATCAACAGCACTTACAAATATACAGTACAGTTTTTAGTATAAAATAACAATACTGGTATAAAATTTACTTACAATAAAATTCACTTACAATGTTACTAAGGTCATAACTTGGCTGCTTGCAAACGAAGGTAGGGACTGACTCCTAACTAGATAGCCTGTGTTTAGGATATCACTTCCATTCCCTGCGTACTTGTGTCTTCCTGGTACAACCAATTTAGGGTTAACAATAACCACAGTAACTTGTCCAGTGTAACCAAAGAAGATAGGGCACAACAGGAAATATTTTGCTCATTAAAACTATTAGTATAAACATTTCCTTATCCATTTAACTGAGCTAGGAACAGTTTCAAATATAATTATATTACAAATTCTAAAAAAAACTACAATTCAGTCTGTAACATGCCACTGTTGGGTATAGGCCTCTTTTTCCAGGTGAAGAAGAATAAGAGCTTTCAAAAGAAATAAAATAAATTAATCCACCACGATGCTCTACTGCGGGTCGGTAGATAAACTAAACAGCTTGTGCGAGCCAGCAGTGGCAAGAAATATTCAGTTGATGAAAATAACGCGATGTGCCCATTACTTTGACAGAATAAGCATGTTATTATTAAGAACAACTGTTCCTGTGTTTATATGAGAGATAGTTTCTTTAATAAGTTAACTAGGTATACCCCGCGGATTGACACGCGGATTCCTCAATACATGGGCTACCCAACACAAGAATCATTTTTCAATCAGAAGCAGTAGTTACTGAGATTAGCGCGTTTAAACAAACTTTTCAGCTCTATAACATTAGTATAGATTAAAAATATGTATAGACTTTTTGTGTGAAAATCAAAAAAAAAAAATATCGAAAAAATCCTAACTGCCTCACTATGCCAGGTTCATTTGCATGTTTAAAGAAATATAATTAATTCAAACAAATTTATCTTTTGCTTCCAAGTTTTCTTAGGCTTTTCATGGAAAGATTAATTGTAAGGAATCAAAATTTTCTTAAACATTTTGTACATTTCCACTTTTTAATTTTGATAAAATATTATAATTTACTAGCTGACCCGGCGAACTTCGAACCGCCTAACAGTCGATTCTTTAATACTTATCTTTCCCGGAAACCCCCCACTAACATTTAAACTTTATGGTATGGTATTAAAGTTCAAATTGACTGTTAAGTATGATTACGAATCTTTTGTATGGGAATATAGAAAAGTGTTGTTTTTAGACGTTTTCAGGCAATTTCTTAAATTTTTCTCTCCGTAAGAACCATCTTCGTACTTCAAGGCTTATTATAAAAAAAGAATTAGCGAAATCGGTTCAGCTGCTCTCGAGATTTGCGCTTAGCAACACATTCTGCGATTCATTTTTATATAATTATATAGAGATAGAGATATAATTATTTATATAAAATCTCTTTTATTTTTCTCCTGACTATGCGTGTACAATTTTTGAAATCATTATGCCAAGAAATAACTATAGGTACATTTCTTCTGATCCTAAGCGGTTCCCATAGCCTACATATAGTTGCAACACAACAACAAACGCATAACATGCGCGTTGTTGAACCTCGGATTATGTCAACAGAATATTTCAAAATATATAGATTTAGATACATATCGATACATTTAGGTATATATTATCACATGTATAATAAAATAAATTAATTGATAAGGCGTGTTCTTTGGTGCAGGCTTAGATGATAAAGATGTTTGGACTTAATGGTCTAAGATCCGAGAAGGTAAATCTTCCCTCATCTGTTAATTAGATGAAACAATTTTTTATAGGCTTATTTCAATATTGTGAATTTATAAAAACAACCTCTGCCACCATAAGCCTGCTGCAATTTTTTTTTTTTTTAATCTTTTCCCTCTCATGTTAATTACATGTAGTAAGCTAAAACCGTTAATATTTTACATTATATACCTGACTGTAGTAGGCAGCCATCGCTATGATTGCTACACTTACCTGCAGCCAGGTCAGTAACCTCAGTCAGAGTAACCTGGCTACAGGTAAGTATAGCAATCATAGAGATGGGTGCCTACTATAGTCAGGTATATAATGTAAAATATTGACGGTTTTAGCTTACTACATGTAATTAACACGAGAGGGAAAAGATTTTTTAGAAGAAAAAAAAATTTTTTTTAAGTATTATTATTTGCAGCAGGCTTATGGTGGCAGAGGTTGTTTTTATAAATTCACAATATTGAAATCAGCCTATAAAAAATTGTTTCATCTAATTAACAGATGAGGGAAGATTTTGTTATATTCCGGATCTTAGACCATAATGACGCTGTATTTCATGCAAGATATTACTAATTTTGTACTAAAACACAGTTTATATATTATTTTTAAAAGAGTAACTGCGGAGTTTCTTGCCGATTTTTCTCTGCAGAATCTACATTCCGAATCGGTTGTAACTTCACTTATAAAAATAATAATAACTTTTAAAATATTAATTTGTAAAATGACGAATCGAAAGTGCTTTTGGAGCCTATTTGAATGAAGCCATTTTTGATTTTGATTTTTAATTCGATACGCACAAGGACGCCGCGTTGGCGCAGCGGTCATAGCACTGGATTGCGATTGGCCGTTGCGCGGGCGGTTGCGGGTTCGATCCCCGCACACGACAACATTTGTATTGGCCATACAGATGTTTACCGTGGTCTGGGTGTTTGTGCAGTCTTTGTGGGTCTCTCCACCGTGCCTCGGAGAACACGTTAAGCCGTCGGTCCCGGTTGTTATCATGTACACCTGATAGCGATCGTTACTCATACTAGGGAATATATCCGCCAACCCGCATTGGAGCAGCGTGGTGGATTAAGCTCCGATCCTTCTCCTACATGGGGAAGAGGCCTATGCCCAACAGTGGGATATTACAGGCTGAATCGTGAAGGCGCCTTTTAGAAGACGATTAGCAAAAAATAAAATGAAATTGTAACTGAACTATAATTATGTAGAAACAACAATCACAGATTACGAATCAACTTATAACAAGCGAAACAAACAGAGGCCAGTCATTATCCTGTTTCCGTAATCTCAAATCCCAGGGTCGGACTTTTAGCAAATTACGCTTAAACCTTTTGTGAGAGCCGATCGGATAGTTACGGAGTTCCAAAGTGCGGATAAAGCCGCTCAAGTTTCGTCCAACTTACTTCCAGTCTCTAAGTTTACTTATGGGGGGGGGGAGCTGTTTTCCCCACTTGATTCTGTCCCCGTGTACAAGTTTAATTGCCCTAAGAAACTCTCGGCGAAGGGGGAACCGGTCAATTGGTACAATTTAATGCGATTTGCAGGGAAGTGCAAGTTTCGCAAACTATGTCGGTAGGTGTTCAAATTGAATTTGTTGTCTTGTGGTGCCCATCGAATATTAATCTTGACGCTTTGTTATAATAATCGCTAAACAATGATATAATGTATGTAGATTGTAGGTATACTTTTGAATATTTGGAATGGACTTTCATTTGTTTAGGACTTTTCTTAAGCAATTCTTTTTTTGTATAACAACTCTTTGGTTAATCTTGGCTCGCAATTAATTCAACAGCAGTAGGATAACATATTTAGTTTGTTTGTTACTGCAAGCGCAGTTATCAGTAGCTATATACCCATACCGCCTATACCCATTCTGCCAATTTGGAAAAAATTAAATAATAATTGCATGCGTACAAAGTACACATGTCAGAAGTGAAACTTCTATGGCAAACTAATTAAAAAAAAATTAAAATACAAAAAAAAAAACTATGTAATCGAAAAAAAAAAAAACAAAAAGTCATGCTGAAGGTGTATTTTCTTTAATTTTTTAAATCCGCCAAAGTTACTCCACTTATTTAATCGAAAATCTTTAAAAGGTAGATTTTTATTATTTTTCTCGAGAGATACAGATTAATATCAGACTTATCGTCCTGATAAATATTCCGGGATATTAATTAAAAGACCCTCGCAAACATTTTTCTGGCAGCTTCATGGCTATTTTATCCTTTGATAGCAGAAGTTGGAAATTTAAAACTGATAATCTACTAAATACATAGCCCAATGTAATGCTTCTCCGATACATTCATATTTTTTTATTATTATAACTTGGTCGTCAAACAATCGTGGGGCTCACCTGATGGTAAGCGATTACCGTAGCTTATAGACGCCTGCAACACAAGAAAACCTGAAATCTGCAAGACCATAATTTATCGTTCCTAAAACAGCATACCTGGAATAGGCTAGAAAGGTTATAGGCTATATAACATAAGTCATATTCCAAAAAGAACGGAGCATTGTTTAAAAATGTTGTAAAACGGGAAATTTTTTAAATGCAATCTTAAGAAGTATCTGCTCTCCAAAATCAGTACAGATGCATGAGATGTATATATGTAGTATATTTATGTTTTATGTATGTATGTAGGTATGTTTGTAGATGTGTATATATGTATATGTATGTAGTGTATGTATTTTATGTTGTTTTTTTTAATCAATCTTCTATTCTTGCACTACTTTGCCCCGCGTTCACATCATCTCTCACCACCATGGGTTGACTGGATGAGATCTCTTTTAGAGATAAGTTCGCCCTTGCCTACTTCCTTTATAATAATGAATTGTAAAATTACTTAGTGCAATAAAGAATATATATAAAATTTATTCATTTATTAATTTAAAATTTATATTAAAATATTTATTATAATATGACGATTTGTATGCAAATGCAAGCTATATCTTAATATAATAGTGTAACATCCACTGGTGAACCGACTTAAACTCTTCGCTAGCAATACAGACCACTATCTCAATTTTATTTCCGTCTTAAGAAGAAATAGAAATGCATTAATTAAGACGATTTTGATGTTTTATAGTTGTTTTAAGAGAAATAATTGAAGTCTTAGTTCGGTCTTGGTTTTTTGTTTTATTTTTCAACTCGAAGCGATGCTTGCACATTTTTTGTACAACTTTCGAAGTTAAATTAGTTTTAGATTCTTTCCTTTACTATTCGAAGTTGTAACGTTTTGTTTTTGAGGTTTAATATTAAAACGATAAAAATTGCTTTGAGTAATTCGATAATGATAATTTTTAGATTTACGCTAACTTTGTGGAAAGGAAGTTACTCTGAAAATGTCATTGTTCTACAGTGGTAAGTAAAGACGTTGGAATATAATTATATGTAGGTATGTATGTCGACGGCCAGGGTTTTGATATGGACTATTTGGCTAGGTAGGCAGTATTAATTTTTGAAATAAAACTTTTTTTATGCACTCTTGACTTGGGGAGTAAGCTGGTGAATGCGTGACGAGAGTGTTACGAAAAGTGTGATCAGGCAAGGCGAACGGAAGTTGAGGGAGATATAAGTTAGCGAAGATAGAAAGAGAGAGAGAGTTACGTTTCGTAAGTTTTATTTCAGTTGTGTGGCCTAAAGCACACTTTATTTTTTGCATTCATTTTTAACATTTACAAAAATAGGCCTATCGCTGCTGCATTCAAAAGAATGTTACATTTTCATTTTGACATACATTTACATAATTACAAATTTCGTACAAAGTAGCGGTAGACCGCAACCGGCTTTACATAACTTTCAAATGTAATTACGCTAGTGTGTTCTGTTAACAATTCGTAAACTAATTTAAAATAATTTAACATAACTTCATTAAGATCCCTCAAATACCTGCGAAGCAAGAGCCTTGTAAATTGCACGATACGAACGGACGTTGCTATCGTTGTTTTACGCTATTTCACAATGATTAATCAACATCCCTATTTACTTTTCGACTTCCTGTTACACGAAACAAGACTTTAAAAACGATTCATCAACCATCGACGTTTTCATTAGATTGTTATATCAGGCGTACAATACAAAACCAGCAATGTATATCGAGCTCTTGTTTCATTTAAATAGTCGTATTTTCGTGATGTATATATAGTGAAGCTACCACGCCTATTGTTATCAACTTAAAATCAACCGGCCTTTTTACGTTGGCACCCCTTTCGACTTCTCTATTTACGGTAAAACTTTTCGCCCTAAATGAATTCTAGTCTTTCGTTTATAAATAACGCTTCGTCGCAAACTTTCACTGTTACAAATTCAATCTTTTAAATGAAAAGTAATGTTAGGAAAAGTTTGAAGTTATGTTTTATTAAAATTTCTGATGTTCTGAATGTTTATCGGGTCGTGGGAGTGATTGATGTGATAGCGGAAGTTTTGGAAAGTTGTATTTCAAGACGTAATACAGTGACGTATGTAATAACACAGAGAAATTAAATATTGTATTTTAAATTATATTAAGTCGTTGGCGCAACGGTTACATCACTGGTTTGTGGCTGTTGCGCGGGTGGTTGCGGGTTCTATCCCCGCACATGACAAACATTAGTATTGACCATACTAATGTTTGCCGTGGTTTGGGTGTTTGTGCAGTCCTTGTGGGTCTCCCCACCGTGCCTCGCGGGGTGGGTGTCGGCTCAGCTAGTGGAACGACGCATAAAATTCCACAAACAAAGAATTTCAGCGGGGCCGAAAGCTTCGGCTCACTTTGACCGAAACCAAACTAAGGCTGAAAGTAGGTTTTTTGGCCAAAACTGGTCGAAGCCAAAATCAAAATTCAAAATCTTTTCGTAATTATAATGTGTCATTTTTTTTAACTTTAACCTTGTTCCAATGCCCGATCAGCGATTTTCTCTTTTTTTCTTTCTCCTTTCTATCTCTTCTTTACTATAGATCATGTCTTTCTGGATATAACCTATTTATGTCACAGTTAAAAAATATTTCACAACTTTAATTACGAATCTGTATGCAAAAAAAAAACATATTCAAACATGAAATTTCAAAAATAGAACCTCGAAACACGCCACGATGCCCGTTAAAAATTTCGCAATTAAAAATCGTAAGCCAACAAACGTTTCCCTGTAAACGAGTCCCAGATGCGCGAAATAAATCGCCGGCTACCGTTTTTCCGGCACTCATATTTTTTCCTTAAACACCATCTCGTTCCGAGGAATCGTTAATTTTCTTCTGGTAAAACAGTCCTTGGCAATTAGCCATTAGCCTCTTTTAATTTGGTCAACGTTACGTAACTTAAAAACGATCGGGTCGTTGACCTGACACGTGAATGTGGTCGGTTTCTGTAATCTATCCCTGGATTTGCTTACTAGAGATAGAATTGTGTCTAATAATAGTCTAAGCCTAAATAATAGTCTAAGTCCATACGAATAATTGTTTTAGTAATTTTATGATTAGTCAAAATCAAAATCAAAATCAAAAATAACTTTATTCAAATAGGCCCCATGAGCACTTTCGAATCGTCAATTTACAAAATTTTAATTAAAGGTCATTATTAAGTTTTTTTAAGAAGCTACCACCGATTCGGAATGTAGATTCTGCAGAGAAGAATCGGCAAGAAACTCCGCAGTTACTCTTTTGAAAAAAAAAAATGTACAAACTGCAATTTAGTACAAAATTAGTAATGTCGTGCATGAAATACTGCGTCACTAAGTCCACACATAAGTAAAAAGTAAAATAAGAGATTGACAGATTATCGAAACTGGCGGTTAACTATATTGCCAATATCAGTCAAGTCAAGTCATTATTATATTATTCTTATAACTTTGGCGAAACCATCTGTGTTGTATTGAAACTAGTGAAAGCTTTTGACAGGTTATGTTTGTAGGTTATGTTACTTTAAATCGTTAAGTGCTTTGAAAATATAATCTTGACAAGACATAATTCGTAAATTTACTAGTTTTGAGATTATCGTGTTAGAGACGTAACGCTTTTTGATTTTGAATGATTTAGTTTGATTTTTTAGTTGGTTTTATCGTTTCCAACACGATTTTTATTATACAAATAATTTTCTTATTTTTTCTTTCTTAATTTTCCATCTAAATACCTATCCTACCTATAATGCATTCGTAACGATACTGGTTTTGATGGATATAACTTTTTTTTTTCCAAATTTTCACTAATATTCTGAAACGTATATCTACCGACTGCCAAGAGAGCGGAAATAACCACGGTATACTACCATTTACAGCTCAATAACAGGTTACCACCTCAATATTTAAGCTCGATATTACTGTATAAATAGAGAAATTACCAACATATTCTTTTAAAATAATACACCCGCAAACACCGCATCGCTATCAGCGTACCCTACTTAGAAACATACCGGTAGTTATATTCCATAAATAACATTAAACGGTACGTTATAAATTATATAGTTGATACATTTGTACAAACGTATTACGTAGTTTATGAGTGTGTCTGTTTGAACGTGCTCGCGTGCGAACTTCGCCTATCGCGTTACATCTACCACCCTTATACCGCTACGCCTATTAACCTGTACCACAAATACAATTTGCTTCTATTTAAACTTCATCATCCATTGCTTTATAGACACTTACTTATTAGTCGAACTATTCTCAATTACTATTCAATGTACGTTTAGTTTTTTGTGGCTACGTCAAAGATGATTGGCAGTGATTCACGGTGCTGATTCTACAAATAATATCTCGTTATCTATTTTTGTTTTGTTGTTCTTAGATATTATTGTATTTTATATAGAATTATAGTGTAAATTCTTTAAATCTGATTTGAATTTGATGCAATTTTGTAATTGTTAAAGAAACAATTTATTTCAAGAGATAATAATTAAGTAAAATTGTACCATCTTTTCAAGTAATAAAGTATCCACTTACCAAAGAATAAATGTAGTAGACTTTTTTCTTTATAAAATAATATTAGCTTAATCTCAACAGCCCTCAGTAGTTTTTTCTTCCGTGTTGGGGGTCCGGAAACGCATACAATACACATACATAAACGCTCAGACCACGGCAAATATTTGTATAGCCAATACAAATGTATGCCATGTGCGAGGATCTAACTAGCAACTGGTAGCGCAACGGCCTTAACCAAGGATGTGACCGTTGCACTAACGCGTCGTCGAATTTGAAAAAAGGGAGTAGGTATTATATGTTTCACACCCTTATTTTTGTCTGGAATAAAATTTGTACCATGCAGGCGCTCGAACGTAGCAGTTATTGAAAAATTCATTACCAAGAACTTTGTAGGTTACATTAATATTTGAATTAACGATTTTAAGTTTAAATTGAAGAAGACGTTTACATTATTGAAAATATTCAAAGTAAGATCCTGATTAATACCTTAGCACATGCATACATTTAATATATGGTATAGTAGGTAGTATGCTCTTATCTGTCAAAGTGAAAAGAATACGCTTGACATGCTTAGAAACTATTTTGCGCCTGTGATTCCAAGTGTGATAACTTTAAAGCGTATATCATTCTTCACCAAATACCCTCACTATTGCAAAGTATTTTCAACTAAGCTGAACATAACCAGACAAAGCCAGACAGGGTAGACAGGTATCCTGCCTACCTTAAGCTTGGCATGTTAAAACATTTCGATTTTAAATATTAGTACAGATAAAAGAATTTCATTCTTATCACAGAAGTACATATGAGAATAAATCTTACCGCATATTATTCTGGAAGAAAATCCCTTTCACCTGAAATGCTTTCTGGGTGTCAGACAATATTCCTAAGTTTGCGAGTCTAGTACACAATGTAAAATCAAGATTTTTATAACAAAATCTTGTATAATATTGTGTTCCTTGACGTTTATTTATGAATCAAATGTTACTGTATCACGTCGTGAAATTTTAAGTAGATTTTTAAAAGTGATTTAAATAATACTGAAATCGTTTTATTGCTTTGAGTGTTAAGAATATCTATACTAATATTATAAAGAGGTAAAGTATTTAGTACTTTGGTTGTTTATAGGGGGTAATCTTTGTAAATACTGATCCGATCATGAAAAATCTTTCAATAACAGAAAACTACACTATTCAGATTCTACATATACATATATTTTATTTTTATTGAACAAAAATTCAGTGAAAATAATAGTATATATGTAAATCAAGCCGGAGATGTGCGAGCGAGATGAAAACTCTACTACGAGTATATTATATTTGCATCACAAAAATAATTAACTCCCAACGAAGTGGGCACGGGTCGGCTAGAATATATATGAAACGATGCTGAAAAATCTATATACACAAGTAACCTAATAAGACTAAGCAAACATTTTTGTTCAGTGTAGGAATTTTGAAGAAATCTATAAGTAGAAAAATATTTAACAGTAATATTGAGACGGCCTAGTGGATGGAACAGGTTGATCAAACCAGGACGAAGTTAAGACAGGACATGGAAAAGGAAGGTTCGAGACGAAGTCCTAAGACTTCGCGGGATTTTTTTTTAGCTTATAGCTTATGACTCTTTTAGACTAGAATTATTAGTAAAGCGTAGTCGAAACTACTCACTGTTAATACTTCACATCCATCACATGAATCCTACCTACCTTAATCATCACACAACAACTAGAGAGCAGTTTTATTTAGCTGTAATCATCTGTTAGGTTGAGGTTCCAGTTAGACTGTTCCAAATTTTGAGAAAGATATTTCATGTTATACCGAAATCAATGAAATTTAGTCTTTTCTTATTCAATATTGATAAGTTTTAGAAAACAATGTGCTATATCCTAGCCTTTTGCTTATAAATTTCCTTAAAGCACGGGCGTATTGTTTACAGACGAATACATCATTGTTATCAATCCGACAGCCTTGCATCGCTTCATAGAAATGTTCGACTCACTTTCTGGGTCACGTGATCTTGCTAAACATCTATATGGTTTTATACAATAATCTTGATACTCATACCACCATCATGGAATGGCCTAGTAAACAAAATACCTTATCAAAATACTAGGCTCAAACCTGGAGCTACTACTCAAATTTTCGAGTGCTCAATTACTTTGTTTATGGAACACATTTCCCATTGAAATGTTCATTGAATGCAAATTTAATTCGATACCCTCGATTTTTCAGGAGAAGTTCTAAAACAATCACACCTAGTGAAGGAGTTTGGGGAGTTAAGATTCCATCTTTTTCTTCAACACATAAATATTCTTAATATCAAAATATAGTGGATGAGAATTATATTACCTTCAAAAACATTTAAAATACCTTAGTCATCAAATTAAAAGTTTGTACTTAGTTAATAAAATATTATTAAATTGGCGACCCGCTTCGGCTTCGCACGGGTGCAAAAACTGTGAGTGTTCCTCTACCATAATATTATGCATGTATTATTATACATAAACCTTCCTCTGGAATCACTCTATTTACTTAAGAAATTCGCATCAAAATCCATTGCGTAGTTTTAAAGATCTAAGCATACAGACAGGGGGAAACGACTTTGTTTTATACTATGTAATGATACACAATACGTCTATGGTCAAACTCATTACCATATCTTAAACAAGTATTTATAATAATCAATCCTAATATTTAAAGAACAGAGGACACGCTTTTATAAATTTACTGTACATAGTTTACTTATTAAGCAGGGGCAGAGTCCGAACGAAATTTAATTATTTCCTCAGCGATGTCTAAAACTTATTTACCTTATAATTGAATCAGGTGTTTTGGGAAATAATGAATTCCTCTTTGTTTTGCGAGGTGACAAATTGTTCCTCGACGTCGGTATTGTTTCTAAACGTCACCTCTCTCAGTTAATCAGTGCGAATGAGTGAGTGAATGAGTGACTTATCCTTTTAAATCTATTAATATCTTTTATATACGTTATATAAACATTGTTGTTTTGTTGTTTGTTTCGTTAAAGAAGTATATAGGTTTATCTGTTATGTTAGAGTTTTTTCGATGTTAAAAAATATGTTCTACAAGCTATTAGTTGGGTAGAGGGGAGTAGGAATGAAACTGATCTGAAACATTCTTTATAAGTTGTACGATTCGAGGACAAAAACTTGGACAAGAAATAAACATAATATGCGTAAATATAAATATCAGCTACTAGAGCGATCGACCATTGCCGTTAATAGAACCTCCATTATTAGTACACCAGCGAACAGAAACACGTAATGCGGCTGTCAGAATAATTTCAGTTTCTAAGTATGGGTAAGGTGTACCAGTAATATTAGCAAGAAACTACAGCACTCCTTGAAGGCTTGTAAAATAACAAGGTTCGTTCTCTGTATATGACAAATGTTTGTAACGACTCTACGTATACACAGATTTGTTATGCTTTGGATGTTTGTAATTCGAGGTAGGGCACAGCAGGAAATTTCCTGCTCAAAATATGGAGCAGCCCGACTGGGGTAGTACCTCGACCTTACTTCTGTAAGGTCCACAGCGAAATAATACTGTTTTCAAGCAGTATTGTGTTCCTGTTGGTGAGTAAGGTGACCAGAGCTCCTGGGGGGATTGGGGATAGGGTCGGCAACGCGCTTGCGATGCTTCTGGTGTAGCGTCTATAGGCTACGGTCTTACCATCAGGTGAGCCGTACGCTTGTTTGCCGACCTAGTAACATTAAAAAAAAAAAATGTTGAGCATACGGACAATCGATATTCTAGTAGGGGCCGAGATATCTAAACTGTTTTTATATCTTCAATTGTGGTAAGTGCTACACCGTTGATGAATAGGTACAGATTATATTAAAAAAAATTGCGTGCGTTCAAAGTACAAATGTCAGAAGCGAAACTTCTTTAGCAAACTAATTTAAAAAACTAATAAAAAACGAATTCAAGTTAAAAAAAACAACTGAATGAAAAAAAAAACAAAAAGCCAACGCCATGCGGTTTTCCCAGGCGGTCACCCATCCAAATACTAATCGCCATATGACGCTGCCGTGTTACTGGTCGCTCAAATTTTACCCCTCATGCGCCTAAAGAAGTTTCACTTCAATAAATCGGCAAAAACTTTACGACACATATGTCCAAAAACAAAATTTTATAACACTCGAAACTCATTAAAATAAATTAAACTATGTTTGTTTACGTGGTCTTCGACATGTCATCGAGGGAACTCAGCGCCAACGCCGGTCCCCGCGGCGGCAGGTGTTGACGACAATGTGCCTCGTTACCGTCATTATGCACGCCGCATCGACTGCATTGACGCTGCACTCGTAAACGACACACGGACTAATAGAGTGCCACCTTATGTCCACATTGTACCTAATTATTAAAGTGAAACTTTTATTACATCGTCTCAAACTATTTCGTCTGTGTGTTGCATGTCGCGTGACGGTCGGCCGCGCGGTAAGATTGATAAAGCGATTTTTATACCCTTAATGGAATATTATTCCAAAAATTTATAGTGTAATGTCTATAATGTGAAAAAAAGTTTCACTTTTACCGTCGTTTCATAAAACCAGACACGTTTTTTTTACATAAGACCCTTTATACATTATGATTTGAAAATAACAAGTTTTGTTCAAGGTTTGGTTTCAAAATAGCAAACCTTCGGAAGTATAGGCTTGACTAATGAATGTTGTAGGCCTTATATGCTTCTGAAATTAAGTCAGATTAAAATAGAAAACATGTGACTAATTCAAGAACTTTGAGCTTTATTTTCGTAACCCTAATGTCATCTAGGGGTAGTGTAGTAAGTAATCGGAGTCCACTTCATCTTTGGGATTCCTATAGACCATGGGTTCCCAAACTTATTTTGTCTACTGCCCACTTTGAGAATCAATTATTTTTAGTGCCCCCATTTTTTCACCTACTTAAAACGACTATATTTTCAAATTAAATTAATTATTGCGAGCTATATTAGCGGAGATTCAACATTCATTCTAATAAGCCCCCAAGCCTCTACACATCGCCCCCATTTCTTTTCTGGGTCTCTTACCCTTTAGGCCTGCAGCGCCCACAATGGGGCGTTATCGCCAACCTCGGGAAAGGCTGCTTTAGACCAACTATCGTGAGCTCGATATTACTTGAGACTTAATTTCTGCTCAGTTAGTCGTTACCTTTATCATTAACATCTATAACAACAAAAATAATATTTTGTTAAAGAGATCTCTATTTATTAAAATTTGTAGCTATATTGAGTATATTGTATTCTTTATACTGATTTAGATATAACTACATAATTATGTGTATTTAAAAGTGCTTTCGTACATTGGTGACAATTTAATCAAACTATATAAATATCTTAAAATTATTGCACATCATGATATGAAACGTTGTGTACAAAACGTTAGTCAGCTACGGGATTTAGCGGCAAACAGGTCGCCATACAAATGCTAACGCGTTGTTATCGACGCGTCTCTGGGGCGAGCCGGGCAGAGCTCGTATGCTTCATTATGTCACCCCTTAATGTTGGCCAAACACTCGATACTTAGTTTTAGTTATATGTAGTAACAGTGGCCGGGCATCGCGCAGGTACTTCTATATTACTAGACTAGCTGTGCCTCGCGGTTTCACACGCGTTAATTAGAAAAATAGGCCATCTAACACTGAAAGAATTTTTCAAATCGGACCAGTAGTTTCTGAGATTAGCGCGTTCAAACAAACAAACAAACAAACTCTTCAGCTTTATAATATTAGTATAGATTAACTTCTAGATTAACAAAAAAGACATCTTTTTTAATTCGTATTATTTTTATTATTGTGTTTCCCACACATGAGGAAATTATAAAATGTTATTTCGAACCCGCACCCCCGACATACCGTGTCGGTGCTCTAGCCAACTAAACTATGGAACGATGTCCAGCCGAATTGATTTTATTCGGTTTTTTAAGCAGGGGTGCGGGTTCGAATGCCGTTGGATCGAAATTTTGATATGATAATAAATAAGACAATTGTTAAAAACAGGATTGTTGAGTTCCTGTAAGTTTTCCTAAGTAGATCCGAATTTTTAGGACCTTCACGTTAGCTATAATTTAATTTAGTTACCTAATAAAAAATTATTTTTATTAAAATAAATTTATTTTGTATAATTTTGTTTGCTCGCAAACGAAACAAAACTGATTTCGATTTAATCGGGGTAGATGATAAAATTGTCCAGTAAACACGCGTTATCAAAGATTACTCAAAAACTACATTAAAATGGGACGTTATAACAAGATTTTCGATTTAAAAAAAAAGTCGAAATCGGTCTACCCAGTAAAAAGTTCTGAGGACCATAGATAAAAAATACAATTGAATTGAGAATTTTTTTGAAGTCGCTTAAAAATGACGATTGAAAATTATTTTTGAAGCCTGCTGTCAATAAAAAAAACGAGTGTGCTTTAGACCACACGACTGAAGCAAAACTTACAAAACGTAACCCTCAACTTCCGTTCGCCTAGCCCGATCACACTTTTCGTAACGCTCTCGTCACGCATACACCAGGTTACTCCTAAAGTCAAGCGTGCGTAAAGAAGCTTTACTTCAATAAGCTTTTGATGCGATTTTGGTTAGATTTACTGAAATTGTGGTTTAGAATCATTTCATTTACTGGTCGCACGTATTCTTCGTAGACTTTCATCTTCAGATGCAGATGCAAAGGAATCTTGGAGAAGAAAATAGCATGAAGTTCCGAAACATGCTTAAACAAGCTGGGCTCGATGGTTTAGGTACTTCGTAACAAATTTGACCCATTTAGTTGAACGGTATGTTTAGATATATTAGTGGATAACTTCCAAGGTAGAATTAGAGTAAATAAAAATTATTATTTCGTACAGTCGACATATTCTTTGCTCATGCTTGATATTTGGGCCACACTCAGAACTCTGTAAGAAGAATTCGAGTAGAAACTATTGCGTACGTGACTGTTGTTTGTTCTTCACTTAATGTCATGTAAATTTATTTAATAAATTTTATTGGTTAGCTTTTATTTAATTATTTTTTCAATGTATTTTCTTACCATGGGGTCAAATATACCAGTTCGGATGATTAATTTTGATTAAAACAAAGAGATAATCTTGGCTAATAACATTTTAATTTGCTATTAACCCGCCTGCCCAGCGTGGTGACTATGGGCAAAACACATGAGTTCATGCCATTTTTGGCGCGAATTTGTTGAGGCCTATATCCAGCAGAGGACTGCGATAGGCTGAAGTGAGTGAGTGAGAGATTAAGATGGGAAGCTATTCTTTTGAAACATATTAAGTTTCGGAATATAAATTCTATTGAAAATAACCATCAAGAAATTAAAGAATAGACAAGTTTAAATGTAGTCAATATAACTCTTATGGTAATCTTGTGTGAAAGCCAAAGCCTTTGTCATTTATATAATGCATTTTATTACACTATGTTGCCTCTATATTCCTTTAAACGGTAGACAGTAAGCCTTACAACATCGGGACCACCGCAATAATGTGGAATGTGTGCCATAAGTTTACTCGAAATTCAGTTGTTGTGTAAAGTAGTTCTCCAATTGTGTGAGTTTATGGTCAGGTTTCATTTAGAGTTTCGGTAGTTTGCACGTGGCATTTGTGGGTGAATATATCTGTTGGGTGCTTTGGAGATATAAAAATATATATTATATATTGTTTTAAATAAGTTTTAGTTAAAGTTTTGTTTGAAAGAGTTTTGCAGTAGCGTATATCTCTATTTTTACCGGGTTTATTTTAATATGGTTTGTTTGATTACTCCGCTTCTCAACACTATAAAAGTTGATATAACAAGAAATAAAAATACACATGATTTTCATATGTAGGTATGAGAATGGTTGGTGGCTGTTCTCTTAAACAAACGTTTTCAGTTTGATTTAAAACAAAATACATATTTATCGTGTTTTCTTCGCATTTTTAATTGACGATATTTTAAAAATATTTAGTACCAATCAAAATTTAATATGTTTTTTTAACTGACATGACACTAACTTGAACTGCAAGAAAATATCAATTTGATATGTTTGAAAGTGTTCTTTTTATTTAGTTTAATCCGTACTTTTATGAGATAATCCGTTCATATATCCACTTTCAAAATTAAGATAAATAAAGTTTAAATTCCAATAGAGAACAAACAGTAAATCGACCAAAAAAAAATAACAAAAAGTCTTACAATATAAACATCAAAAACCGTTATAATAGATTGAAAAGCTTGTCTATGAAGCGTCCCATCAGATAACTTTACGGCCCTTCAAGATCGGTACCGATACGAGAACTTAGCGTATCCGAATAATTAATTATGAACAAACATAAAACACTTAGTCGCACGCTGACGAGGGGCACTACAAGCTATCAATATTTCTGACAGCTAGCACTCGGTGGGACAGCCTGTCATAACTCACGGGTACGCTAAGTTAATGACTTTCATACCTCTGTTTCAATATTTCACGTATGGTAATTGATTTTATAGTGTTACCTATCGATAATCGAAAACATTTTAATCTTTATCTTATATATAAAATTGTCGTGTCACAATGTTAGTAACAATACTCTTCCGAAACGGCTGGAACGATTTTTATGAAATTTTGTGTGCATATCGGGTAGGTCTGAAAATCGCCCAACATCTCTTTTTCATACCCTTAAGTTGTAAGGTCAAAACAACGTTTGCGGAGTCAGCTAGTTAACTGTAAAATTTTGTAGAGTTATTAATTTTACCGTCAGTTAAATAACTATATACTGGTTTTTGAAAAATATGATGCGATGATGATTGATTCAACTTAACATCTTACAGCTGGGCTTAGAAAGAAAGATCGGAGTGAAAACATTACATTGCTCCACTGCCAGTTTGTGGATATATTCTCTACTATGAGTAGCGACCGCTATCAGGTGTATATGATAACAAACGGGACCGAGAGTTTTTGTTGCTCTCCTAGGCAAAGTAGGGGTCCCACAAGGAAACAACAATTAGTACATAAATACAAATATCCATTACGAGTGGGAATCGTACACCCATCCGCCGGTGTTTAGGCGTGTTGGAAAATATGTGTATGATATTTAAAAAGTTTTAAAAGTGGTCCTGTTAATTGCAAAACTTTTTTCATTGCGACATTAATAACGTCGCTTAGGTTATTGAACCACATGTTGGCGCTTTGATTAAAACTGAATGCTTTATCAACAAATTTAGAAAATTTTCATATGAAAACATAATTTCAAATTAATTTATAAAGTATTTTGAATATTTTTTATATGTAAAATCAACATTATTTTGAAATTACTTTCAAACTCTTGCTACGAATATTTATAATAATGTTAATAAATGTTTGTTTTTTATTAAGTGATGGATATTTTTATATTATACTCTTAAATATATATAATTATATAACTTTGCACAAACTATACATTAGGATTGCGCTTCAAATAAGACAATATTTTGTAACCTATTACTACAGGCTATAGAACAGTTCAAATTTTAATATTTTTAAATTTCAGTTCAAAGTGTCGACATCCCTTCTTCCGTCCTTCCAAGTATCTATATTTCTTTGAAGGTAATAATGAAAGGAAGTTTATAGTAAATAGTAAATGTCATAAACGGACGTGACCAAACCATTAGTCTATTGTAACTCATTGCTTATCCTGTCAATAGCTTCAATAGCTTCAATCATGGTGTCCAAATTCATATACGTGTGTAATTAAGCTCATTCATGCTTTATACTGAATACGGTCGTACAAAGCTCAAAGGCTTTATCGTACCTGAGTAACACAAATATATTGTTTGACAGTAGAGTAACTGTCTATTGAATTGTATTAGAATTAGTCACACTTACCCAATTACAATAAAGGCAAGTTAATTACTACATAATTAGTCAGTCAGTTTAGTCATTGCAGTCCACTGCTGGACATAGGCCTACTAAAGTTTGCGCCAAATATCCCAGTTTTTCGCAATCCTCATCCAGACTACACCACGCTACGCAATCTTACGTAGATCGTAAGAGTAAGTCCCACACTGCGTTTTCCAACACGCGGCATCCACTCCAGGACACGTCTCCTCCAACGGCCATCGGTCCTGCGATACAAGTGACCATCCCTCTGTTACTTAAACTTGGTAATACATAATTAGTAAGTATGGAGAAAGGTTAGGACATTAGTAAGGATATTCTATAGGTACATATAATCAATTATATGTCTAGGTTTAAACTTCACAGGAGTCAACATATTTTAGAAGATACGTTGCACGATTTTGTATAAGGCGTTTTTTTTGTTTAGTCTGAACTGCTGAGTAATTTATTTCTGTGCGCTGAGGGAGTATATCTTTTTAAATCTACTTGTTTCAAAAAATAGCTTATAATATATAACAAGCAATCCAAAGTAGAGTTACGTAACGTATGGTCCTAGCTTCCTTTTATATAAGAAGAAATCTTGGTAGGGGCAAAGGTTTTTAACTTAAAGTAATTCGTTTTTACGTATATCTGATAAAAATTCAAAATACAACTTATTATTCAAATTTACCTTAAAATATTCAATTTCAATATTATATCTACCAAAACTCAAATATTTATCTAGAAAGTTTACTTAGCCTTTAAGACAAACGTTTAGTTTGTTATATAAATTTATGCAACATCTATGTTTAGTTTATTTCCCAAGCAGGAAACCCCCAGAGTTTACAAAGGGGCCTGGCTTGGGCCAGTACTGGGAAACCTAGCTTCGGCGTACCTGTATTGGCCCATGCGTGGGCCAGGCTGTTTAACCCAGCCTCGGCCATGCCAATGATCACCCAACCTTGGACCAAGACTGGCTAACCCAGTCTTGGCCATGCCAATGATCACCCAACCTTGGATCAAGACTGGCGAACCTAGCCTTGGCCATTCATTGGAGATCCAAGCGTGGGCCAAGACTGGTTAACCCAGCGTCGGCCATTCCAATGATTATCCAACCTTGAGCCAAGACTAGCTAACTCAGCATTGGCCATTCATTGGAAATCCAAGCGTTGGCCAAGACTGGTTAACCCAGCCTCGGCCATGCCAATAATCACTCAACCTTGGACCAAGGCTGGCTAACCCAGCCTTGGCCATTCATTAGAGATCCAAGCGTGGGCCAAGACTGGTTAACCCAGCGTCGGCCATTCATTGGAGATCCAAGCGTGGGCCAAGACTGGTTAACCCAGTCTCGGCCATGCCAATGATTATCCAATCTTGAGCCAGGACTGACTAACCCAGCCTTGGCCATTAATTGGAGATCCAAGCGTGGGCCAAGATTGGTTAACCCAGCCTCGGTCATGTCAATGATCACCCAACCTTGGCCCGAGGCTGGCTAACCTAGCCTTGGCCATTCATTAGAGATCCAAGCGTGGGCCAAGACTGGTTAACCCAGCGTCGGCCATTCATTGGAGATCCAAGCGTGCGCCAAGACTGGTTAACCCAGTCTCGGCCATGCCAATGATTATCCAATATTGAGCCAGGACTGACTAACCCAGCCTTGGCCATTCATTGGAGATCCAAGCGTGGGCCAAGATTGGTTAACCCAGCCTCGGCCATGCCAATGATCACCCAACCTTGGCCCAAGACTGGCTGACCCAGCCTTGGCCATTCACGAAGATCCAAGGGTGGGCCAAGACTGGTTAACCCAGCCCCGGCCAATTCATTCAATTATTATTATTGTTCTAGTTCAGATATGATTCCCTAGATGTCGCTGTACAACTCAAGTTGTTTTTCTAAATCGCGCTGACCAGATTCTCTCGCGTATAATGACCTCCCTCGGATGCGTCGATACTCGATACCAGTACTGGTTCTCGACATTTTGGCTATTATCTAAGTGTAGTACTAGTACTAGTACCTTACAACTTAATATCTGAAAGTTACCGCACTGCAGGACCACTATGATCAGATTTTATCAGATTTTCGAAAAACGATGGGAAGTTAGGGGCTCGCTCCACTCCCGTCACGGGACCGGCATTGCAGTGCCTCCTTTGCAGTGTCCTTTTCTTTATTAGTAAAATTTATACTAAATTATAATAAATAAATTACAGTATAAACACACATAAAATAAACCAAGGCAACCAAGCTTGGCCCAGTCCCGGCAACCAAGCCGGGCCCATCGTTATCATTCCAGACTATTACCAAGACTGGGCCAAGCCTGGCTTACAAGCTTGGCCCAGTCCCCGCAACCAAGCCAGGCCCATCGTTATCATTCCAGACTATTACCAAGACTGGGCCAAGCCTGGCTTACAAGCTTGGCCCAGTCCCGGCAACCAAGCCTGGCCCATCGTTATCATTCCAGACTTCTACCAAGACTGGGCCAAGCCTGGCTTACAAGCTTGGCCCAGTCCCGGCAACCAAGCCTGGCCCAGTCCGGGCAACTAAGCCTGGCCCAGTCCCGGCAAACAAGCCGGGCCCATCGTTATCATCCCAGACTTCTACCAAGACTGGGGCCAACCCTGGCTTACAAGCTTGGCCCAGTCCCGGCAACCAAGCCTGGCCCAGTCCGGGCAACTAAGCCTGGCCCAGTCCCGGCAAACAAGCCGGGCCCATCGTTATCATCCCAGACTTCTACCAAGACTGGGGCCAACCCTGGCTTACAAGCTTGGCCCAGAGTTATACATACTTGGGCCAAGACTGGGCCACGCTTGGCCCCGTGGTACTTTCCTGTATGGGTAATACTAGTAGAATAGTCTTGTTTAGTTCGCAAATGAACTAGTTCTGGAAAGCGTTCCCGCAGACAAGCTACAGGAATTATTGAGTTCCATATTCCGTTGGGTCTTTTGGTTTGCAGATCGTATATGCGCTCTCCTCTCTCCACTCTTTCACATACTCCCACTATCACATAAGAGTGAGAAGGAGATCCAAATTTTTATTATTTAAAAATTAAAATATTTATTATATTTCCATTTTTTTATACCCTATGTAAAACTGGCGATGCCAATCATTCTTCGATGGTAGTTAAATTATTTTCAATCAATCAATAATAATAATATTTGCATTGTATATCTACTGTTTATTTTTCGTCTCGGTATTTTTGATCATGTTTAAAAGGCAACGTTTTTAGTAAAATTTTAACAAAGTGCTTCTCTTAAACATAGACATAACAGTCTAATATGATACTCTGTGCTTCCCAGTTAAAAATAGAAGTAGAAAATAACTAATTCTGTTTCGTTCTTAAGTAACTCTCGTAGTGGAAATTATTACTGCTCCTCACTAATACTCACGAAGCTAGTAAAATTATATATTGACACATATAAGCAATCATAGCTACCATCAAATGTAAATTAAAGCGCATACCTGACTCACATTTCGACGCAAATGCACTCGTTCCCGCCATTGATGCTTTCAAAGGTGGCGTCATTGCTATGTCATCTGATTTTAGGATTCAGTACATTCACAAACCGAGGCAGCGTTCGTTGGGTGCTTGCAGCGTTTTCTATGTTAATACGTGCACCTCATACATACATACATGATTCTTACAATGTATTCAGAAACCAGAGCCAAGTGGGAGATAACTGGGGTTGGAAGGTTTTGGAACGTTGTTCTACAGACACATTTGGAATGGTATATTTTATTTCATTACGAAGGTTCCGATTCTCGATTCGCATTTATTCTTTAACGTCTAATGATGTTAAGATTATTTTACTAAGGTTGAGATTTTGACTGTAATTAATGAACATAGAAATTTATTGTTGATTTCAGTAACCATTCTACCAGTAAGTATAGTAGTCATAATATAGGAATCATAGACTCTATTCCTTAAGTGGTAGAATTGTACGATATAAATAAATAAATATCCTATAACATACACACACGGTCGTCTGTTTCTACGGTTGCTTATGTTTATGTTACACGCTTACACCTGTTTAAGTTAAGCTATACGCTTCAGCCTGTAATATCCCACTGCTGGGCATAGACCTCTTTTCCCATGTAGGAGAAGGATCAGAGCTTAACCCACTAGTTAGTATAGAGTACAGTAGATAGCTAAATGTTTTTTTTGTTGATAAATATACATATAAATAATACATGTATAAATAAATGCAAGTATTACACCCAGACTCAGGGGGAAATCGAACCCACAACCCCCGGAGCAGAAAGCAGGACCACTGAGTTGTGTGCTTTTTCTCCATGTCAGAGAAGCTTTACCGAAAAGTTTTGTTTGTGGATTTGTAACAAATCACGTAGAACTTATCATTTTAAGTATAGTATTTCTAGTATTGTACATAAAGTAAGTTAACACCTTAACCGTATAGCAGAGGAGACGGATATTTTTACTTGTACACTGAGTGAATTCACAAGGATAGCGTTACCTATATGTTATTTGTTATATGTGTATAAGATAAATTATGTGTGCTTTACTATCGAATTAGGTTATACCACCTGTAATGATAGTAGTCAGTTATGATTGAAAAAAATAAAATAAAAATCAATAAAGATTTGTTCATAATTATGTGCCACATATTTAGGATTCCGTAACAAGTAGAAACTTGTGGAATATGTATGCACAATAAAATGTCGAATAATTAAAAAATAAGTTAAGTTACCCATAAACAAAACGCTTATTTTTTTTATTTGGTAAAATATTATGAGAGCGGGCGGTAAGCCAGTACTCAAGGTCCTCCAAAAGCTCTTCAATTCCGTCATCCTCAAGGGCAAAACGCCAACGGCATGGAATAGAAGCGAGGTGGTGCTGTTCTTCAAAAAGGGTGATAAAACACTACTAAGAAACTATAGGCCCATTTCGCTTCTAAGCCATGTCTACAAGCTGTTTTCGAGAGTCATTACGAACCGTCTCGCACGCAGGTTTGACGACTTCCAGCCTCCCGAACAAGCCGGGTTCCGTAAAGGCTTTAGCACCGTAGACCACATACACACGGTGCGGCAGGTTATACAGAAGACAGAGGAGTATAACTTGCCATTGTGCTTAGCGTTTGTGGACTATGAGAAGGCTTTTGATTCGATTGAGACCTGGGCTGTGCTGCAGGCTCTCCAAAGGTGCCAAGTGGACTGCAGATACGTCGAGGTGCTGAGGTACTTATACTCCAACGCCACAATGTCGGTCCGATTACAGGACCGGAGCTCGAAGCCAATACCACTTCAGCGAGGCGTGAGGCAAGGGGATGTTATATCCCCGAAGCTGTTTACCGCCGCGTTGGAGGACGCTTTCAAGCTTCTGGACTGGACAGGGTTCGGCATTAACATCAATGGCGAGTACCTTACCCATCTCCGTTTTGCCGATGACGTAGTCCTCATGGCTGAGACCTT
Source organism: Melitaea athalia (assembly GCA_905220545.2). Classification (NCBI taxonomy): domain Eukaryota; kingdom Metazoa; phylum Arthropoda; class Insecta; order Lepidoptera; family Nymphalidae; genus Melitaea; species Melitaea athalia. The sequence goes on from HG992179.1 coordinate 22,766,977, forward strand.
GGAAGACCTGAGCACAATGCTCAAGCATCTCAACAGTGTTTCCCAAAGAGTGGGTCTTAAACTGAACATGGACAAGACGAAAATTATGTCGAACGTCCATGTCGCACCCGCTCCGTTCGTATTGGGAGCACTGTTCTCGAAGTTGTTGACCATTACATATACCTAGGACAGGCAATACAGCTAGGTAAGTCCAACTTCGAGAACGAGATCTCTCGTCGAATCCAACTCGGATGGGCAGCGTTTGGGAAACTACGGAAAATCTTCGCGTCCAATATCGCGCAGTGTCTGAAGACAAAAGTCTTTAACCAGTGTGTGTTGCCAGTGATGACATATGGATCCGAGACGTGGTCGCTAAATATGGGCCTTATAAGAAGGCTCAGAGTCGCTCAGCGGGCGATGGAGAGAGCAATGCTCGGTATTTCCCTACGTGATAGAGTGCGAAATGAGGAGATCCGTAGGAGAACCAGGGTAACCGACATTGCTCGAAGAATTGCACAGCTGAAGAGGCAGTGGGCAGGGCACATAAGGGCTCGAAGAACCGATGGCCGATGGGGCGGAAAGGTTCTAGAGTGGCGACCACGTACCGGACGCCGCAGCGTTGGCAGGCCCCCCACGAGGTGGACCGATGATCTGGTCCGGGTCGCGGGAAGCCGCTGGATGCGTGCTGCGCAGGACCGATCGTCGTGGAATACATTAGGGGAGGCTTATGCCCAGCAGTGGGCGTCCGTGAGCTGATATGATGATGATGATGATGAAAATATTATCGAATTTAATAAATCTTTGAAAATATATTTATTTTTAATATTACAATGGTACTGAAATATCCATTGTCAACGGATAGTCCGACTCGTACTTGACGTAATTTTAATATACGTCATTGTAGCAAAGTCTTGTTTACGGTAAGTAATCACAATAGGTCTTTAATTACGTTCTGTAGAGTAAATAAATTGTTTTTCATTAATGACTACAAACATACGGTTGTGACATGAATAACTTCTTACTTTAATACTGTTGTTATTACAAAATAAAACTGACATTAGTATTACTGAACTGATTTTAATCAGCCTTTCATCGTACTGATGCTAGGCCAAGACTGCTCGTCTCTATATAGAATATTGATTGATATTAAGTACACGTAGGAGATTATTATATTAGTTGGTGAGCACGGAATAATAACAGTTTAATAATATGATTCTTTCACTTTAAAATATTAAACTGTATTTAGCATATGGCATCTGATGCTAATTGACATTTCTGTTTTGTATTAGTCTGGAAATAAGTATAAACAAATAAATAAATAAATAAAAATCCTATACACTTAAAACTTTTTACATATAAAACAAAATTATACCTACAAATATTTATAGTCTAACTCTATACAAGCGTTTTCGGTCACGTAAGCACAACCAACGACCAACAAGCCTATTCGCAACCTATGACCAATGTACCAACTTATCCATTATATTATAACTAGCTGACCCCGCAAACGTTGTTTTGCCATATATGATACTAGCTTTTGCGCGCGACTTCGTCGGCGTGGACTCCGCTCCTATTGGTCTTAGCGTGATGATACATAGCCTATAGCCTTCCTCGATAAATGGGCTATCTAACACTGAAAGAATTTTTCAAATCGGCCCAGTAGAACCAGAGATTAGCGCGTTCAAACAAACAAACAAACAAACAATCAAACAAACTCTTCAGCTTTATATATTAGTATAGATTAACCCCCGCAACCCTCTCTTGTGGGTGGAATTTCATAAAATCCGTTCTTAGCTGACCTCTACTCGGCGAAAGGAATATTCCTAAAAAAATTTCAAGTCTCTACGCCTTTTCGTTCCAGAGATATCGTGATGAGTCAATATATGGGTGGAAATCTCTTTTATATTATATAGATTATAGATATATAGATAAGTATAGATAATGGTAAGCATAATATTATACACAAAGCAGAACAAGATAATCAATGAGCGAAACAGAAATGGGTGTAAGTGTTTGGGTTGGTGGTAATTAGTGGTAGATGGGAGATAGCGGAGCGAGCATCGCGTCGACGTGGTAGATCGGTGATACCACAATTGATGGCTGGAGGGCACGCTACACGAGCTTGAAGCGCCTGCGATATCATCTTTTGTTTACATGTTAAGTTCTAGGTAGTTTTGGAGGTCGTTAAAGATACACACACTTTATATAGTTGGTACGATTATACTCATTTTATAAACTGGCTAGTCTGTCATATTTATTTAAAAATGGAATATTTTAAAAATAGAGCTGGAATATTGTATTAAAAATTCTGTCAGAATATTTAATTAAACTGTTACGGTCTAAAGTAAAAGCTTGTTGTAAAAGAATAAGAAATTACACAATTAAAAAATAAAACCAACATGGCTTGAACCAGAGATAAAACCAGCATGGAAAAGTATTTGATACATTTTGATTAATTTTTTTAGTCTAAACTTATGTCAAGTAAACAGTATTGCGATGTCTTGGTATTAAGTAATTCAGTTCAGCCTATTGCAGTCCACTGCTGGACATAGACCTCCCCAAGTTAGCGCCAGACATAAAGATATTAAATATTTAATAATATGTAATACTGTACCATGTCATGTTTCAGAATTCTTAGGACTGCTGATAGTGTAGTAACACGGTCTTAAAACTACATCTAAACTTCTAAAGTCTATTTCATAACGCTCGTTGATAAGCAGTTGAAATCCGTGTGTATAATCTATACTAATATAAAAAACTTAACTGAGGTAGGGCACAGCAGGAAATTTCCTGCTCAAAATATGGAGCAGCCCGACTGGGGTAGTACCTCGACCTTACAGAAGACCACAGCTAAATAATACTGTTTTCAAGCAGTATTGTGTTCCTGTTGGTGAGTAAGGTGACCAGAGCTCCCGGGGGGATTGGGGATAGGGTCGGTAACGCGCTTGCGACTCTTCTGGTGTTGCAGGCGTCTATAGGCTACGGTAGTCACTTACCATCAGGTGAGCCGTACGCTTGTTTGTCGACTTACTAACATAAAAAAAAAAAAAAAAAAAAAGCTGAAGAGTTTGTTTGTTTGAATCTTTGTTTGTTTGAACGCGCTAATCTCAGGATCTACTGGACCGATTTGAAAAATTCTTTCAGTGTTAGATAGCCCATTTATCGACGAAGGCTATAGGCTATATATCATCACGCTAAGACCAATAGGAGCGTAGCACCAATGAAGAATGTTTCAAAATTGGGTTATTTTTTCCTTTTGAGAGCTTTCGCTGCGTAAACGGTTAGTTTTGCACAAATCATGTATGACAGAATTGGTCCTATTCCACGGAGAAGTCGCGCGCAGAAGCTAGTAAAAAATAATATATACTTAATAATTATGTTTTAGCTATCAAGAGTACCATAGAGCGATGTCGATTTCAAGACCATAAGCAATTAATTTTCGGAAATATGTCACGTGAATTGAGATGTTTATTAGGTCCGGGAATTTTCAATAAAGTTAGAAATTTTAGTCGATATTTAATAAAGAAAAATTCGTTTTCCTCAGATAATCCCCGTTTTCCATTCGACACTTATTCGATTTGAGAGAAACGGCTTTAATAACGATGGAGCGAAGAGCGTCTTATATTCAAGATGTGAATATCCTATAACTTTTGTTTTGATTGTGATATCAAATCTCTTTACATACTAAGTGTCGCACGTGGATTCATCTGTATTAATTATAACTATGACTCCACTGTCCTTTGTCTGTATGTGTCGTGTCTTTGAAATAGAAATAGTAACTTGCCACCAATCCACAGTGGAGCAGCGTGGCGGATTAAGCTCTGATACTACTCCTACATGAGGTTAGAAGCCTATGCCCTGCAGTGGGATATTACAGGCTGAATCGATTCTCAAGGTTTACGTAAGTATTATAAGTGGTATTCTAAGGGCTAATTTTGTTCTAATCCTTTAAAAGATATCGACCAAATACATTAAGCTTAGCTTTGAAGGCTTTTCGTTAATAGGTTGTACCTTTGAGATAGTCCAGCACAGCAGTCGTGGCCGAGTGGTTAAGGCGTCTGACTCGAAATCAGATTCCCTCTGGGAGCGTAGGTTCGAATCCTACCGGCTGCGTATATATTTTGTACATTTTAATATATTTGAAAGAAAAAATGATGAAAAATAAGTAAATATTCTTCATTTCGACGTAAAAATTTTATTTTTATTACTTTCACAGTGGTACATAGTTGAAACTATTTAAGTTGATAGCAGAACTTATACTTAATTTTTTTCTATGTAAAATAATTGATATAAAAATAAATACTTAAATGAAAGTACACAGTAATTATTTTTTTAATATTTAACACCTTTATGTTTGATAAGACATTTTCTATTCTATTTCAGATTTAAAAAAAAATATAAATATTCAAAGCGTCTGTTTTGAATTCAATTGGTTAGTAATGTGAAACAAGGACGGCTTAAATTCAATATGGCTTTACAGGTTGTGTACGGAATTAAAAAAATCTCATTTGCTGTACTCGAGAGAACGGGTAGCGATTTGATTAAAAAATGATCGCTATGGTATTTTTTAATAAGCCTCGACTCGATTGGAGTATGCCTTTGAGTGAAGCCATGTTGACATCTCGCGACGCCGTTGACGAGCGCGAGAAAGAGTAGTATCTGATGTACGGATAAATAATAATTTATATCATTGAATAATTAAAAAAAAAAAAAATTGCGTGCAAAGTACACACGATAGAAGTGAAAGTTCTTTGGAAAACTATTTAAAAAAAACTAATTTAAAATTATCGGCTTGGCGCTCTTCCCTGTCGTTTTTGCGGTTGCATCCGGTTTGAAATCACAACGATTCTAAAGAAGTTTCACTTCAAACAGATGCACCTACAACACCACCGTATGGAGAGGACCTCAAGGAAAAAGAAAGAGAGGAAGACCCTCTACCCGATGGGAGAATGAAATAAAAAGAAGTTGCTGGCCCAAAATGGTGGCTAATACCACAGGACATAGAGAAGTGGGCATCATTGGAGGAGGCCTTTACCCAACCTGGGCAAGTAGGGTTACTTAATAAATGAAGTAGGTACCTAATTTAGTATAAGTTAAAATAAATATACAGCAACTAGTAAAACTTTATAATAATAATAGTTTCGAAGATATGTAGCATGGTCAAATACGGCTTTTTATATTTTATTTTTTATTACACAAAAATAAAATACTCTTTAGAAGTAAATCACGATCAAGGTTCAGCCTGTAACATTCCACGAGGTGCACTAGCATGGTGGGGAAACCCACAAGGACAAACAGTCTGAAAGGAAGTTTCACACATGACAAACATTCTGAAAGGAAGTTTCACACATGACAGTCTGAAAGGAAGTTTCACACATGACAAACAGTCTAAAAGAAAGTTTCACACATGACAAACAGTATGAAAGGAAGTTTCACACATGACAGTCTGAAGGGAAGTTTCACACATGACACATTTCAGTTGACTATGTACATTGTACACTTGTTAGAAAGTAGAGACTTGCTGCAGATAGCTCACACGTCTATATACTATTTTCAGTCTATCTTTGAACGAATTAAAGTATAAAAATAAGAGCAATTTTAATATACTTAATCTCTTTTTATGAGTATCTGTCCTTGTAGGTCTCCCAACGTGCCTCGGAGGGAACATTTAGCAGTCGGTCCCGGTTGTTATCATAATATACACCCGATAGCGATCATTACTCATAGTAGCGAATATATCCGCCAACTCGCAGTGGAGCAGTGTGGTGGATTAACCTCCAATACGAGAAGTATCATCATAGGCATAGGCCCCTCTTACAATGAGAACGGGGCCTATGCCCAGCTGTGGGATATTACAGGCTGAATCGTGACGCAATTATATTTCTTCATTAAGCGAAAACACGATGGTTATAAGAAAAATTACAAATATTATCTTTAGGACAATATAATTGTGTTTGCTAGCAAACGAAAAAAAAAACCGACTTCAATTACATCGACAAGTAATACCACGTAATAAGACGAAAAAATAGTCAAGTAAATACGCGCTATTAAAGATTACTCAAAAAGTTGTAATCAGATCTCGATCTAATTTAAACAAAACTACATGATAAGTATTAGCTTTCGATTAAATAAGAATCATCAAAATCGGTACACCGAGTGTAAACTTATGCGGTATAATACAACGTAGGTCGACGAAAAAGTAGTCAAGTAAATACGCATTATTAAATATAACTCTAAAAGTACTTGTCAAATCTCAATTAAATTTAAATGGGACCACATGACACGCAACACCTTTCAATTAAAACAAAATTGATCCTAAACGGTCCACCCAGTCAAAAGTTCTGAGTTAATTAACATACATAAAAAAATACAGTCGAATTGAGAACCTCCTCCTTTTTTGGAAGTCGGTTAAAAAAAGAAATTAAGATTCACACTCAACACTTCACACTCAACAGCCCCCAGTATTTTGTCCTATTTCGAAAGTCCGGAACCTCCTTTTTGGAAGTCGGTTAAAAAGATAGTTAAGACTTCAAAATGTTCGCAGTCGGTAGGATTCGAACCTACGCTCCCAGAGGGAATCTGATTTCTAGTCAGACGCCTTAACCGCTCGGCCACGACTGCTTCCATCGGTTCCGAGTAAATAGAATTGATATCTGTCAGACTCGGTGAAAGTTACTCTCAAAATATATTTGTGTCGAATATTGAGAAATAATGGTAACCGATATGATGTGTTACGTCATTACTTGTAATATTTATTATGAGTAACAATAATGTAATTTTGTATGGGTGACTAACTTCACAGAAAATGAGAATCATGCTAAACAAAAACTCGTAATTTTAATTTCGAAGAGTTAAAAATCAAAAATTGAAAAGATTTTATTCAATTGAACTTAATTTTGAATCGTTATTTTATAAATTAATGATTAAATATAATTTTGATTTTATTTAATTTTAATGTGAATCCACTACCGATTCGGATTGTAGATTCCGCAGAGGAGAATCGGCAAGAAACGCCGTGGATAGTATTTAAGAAGTAAACGAACAGCCAATCATAATTCTAGTCATGTCTCTCATAAAATACAGCGTCGCGAAATCCACACGTGCTTGTCATTAATATAATCCTACACTAAATTACATGACTTAGCTATTAAATTATTTTTATTATAAGCCAGCGATTTCTGTCCACACTGCGTTTACCAAGACGCGGTCTGCACTCCAGGCCACGTCTGCTCCAACAGCAACGGCACTTCAACTTGCAAATTCTGTGGGCTAGTCAGTTACTTTCGTTCTCTCGCGGATAGCCTCATGTCTAATTCTATCTTTGAGAGAAATCGCAAGCATAGCCAGTTCCATTGCACGTTGAGCGACTTTAAACTTGTGGACCAAACTTGACATCCCCTGGCCCGTTGGACCGATGATCTACGTAAGATTGCCGGTGTGGGCTGGATAACGATTGCGGAAAACCGAGATATCTAGCGCGAACTTGGGGAGGCCCATGTCCAGCATTGGACTGTAATAGGCTGAAGTGTGTGACTTCTGTCCGTCCATATTTTTTTACACGATATATAATATATAATATATTAAAACCTTCTCCGAAACACGCTCCATTTTATGGTATAAGTATTATTCCGATCGGTTCAATAGTTTTCGCAGTATAACCGAACAAAAAAACCGGCTCTCCATTTATTAGTATAGAATCTATATATAGACTAGCTGACCCCCGCAAACATTGTTTTGTCGTATATGTTATTAACCCCCTATCCCCCTTAATACCCCCCCTTGTAACTTAGGAGTATGAAAAATAGATGTTGTCCGATTCTCAGACCTACCAGATAGGCACACAAAATTTCATAAAAATTGGTCTAGCCGTTTTAAGATAAAAGTCAATATTTCTTTGAGGGAAATTCAATGTATACAATATTTCTGCTTTTATCAGAGCGTTGCTTCGTAAAATTACAATAGTTATATATTATTAATTCTTATCAAGAACACATATAAGATTTTAGTAAATTAACGGAAGTTGGGGAATGAATGGTGCCCATAAACACGAACAAATCAACGGAAATAGTAACAAATAAACAAGCGAACGTTGATCATAATTCATCCTAATATTATGAAGGAAACCGAATGACTCGACGGATTGTAAGACTTAGTTCTCACTATCACGAGAAAGCGAATGCTATGCGGAAACTGTAATACTGTGAAATTTATAATTATATTTTAACTAGCTTCTGCGCGCGACTTCGTCGGCGTGGACTCCGCTCCTATTGGTCTTAGCGTGATGATATATATATAGCCTATAGCCTTCCTCGATAAATGAGCTATCTAACACCGAAAGAATTTTTCAAATCGGACCAGTAGATCCTGAGATTAGCGCGTTCAAACAAACAAACAAACAATCAAACAAACTCTTCAGCTTTATTATATTAGTATAGATTATACTTTAACGAAAACGTTAACATAGCTATACCTATTCAGGAACTAGAGAAAGCAGCCGCAGATAAACAGAATTTATAGTTCAGAAATTTATTTTTAACATTTGAACGTTATGTAGTGTGAGAGTAAAATTAGTGTTATTAAAATATATTATTAGAACTAAATTTATTTATTTAGAAATAAGTTTTAATACCAACATAACTGTTTTTATACACTCTTATTGTTTTGTAATGTTTACGCGAATTTCACTCGTTATAATGAAACAACCTTTTCGGATTTTGTCGCGGCTAATTAAGTTTGAATCTACTACCGATACAGCAACCTTTACCTTTACCGCAACCATGTATTCGAAACGTCGGGCATTTAAAAAACTTAATAATCTGCGATAAAATCCGAAAAAGTTGTTTCTTAACACACACTCACGCACATATATACACACATACATACACACAAATCTATATTATATTTACATAGCAAATTATAAATATTTCCAATGATAAAATGATATCCTGTTCTATCGGTATAGCATAGACGTTCTGTGAAGCACTGGCTCGTCACCGCTTTGCCACCGAGAGCGCGTAGTTCTGACACGAATTAACGTCGCGAACTTATGACGCTCTAACTTCTTGAACAATCCTAACCGAAAGGATGGAAGTTTTAGTCAAAGTGGTTATTATTGTTTCTATTAATTATATATTTATATTAGTTAACTGAGGTAGGGCACAGCGGGAAATTTCCTGCTCAAAATATGGAGCAGCCCGACTGGGGTAGTACCTCGACCTTACAGAAGACCACAGCTAAATAATACTGTTTTCAAGCAATATTGTGTTCCTGTTGGTGAGTAAGGTGACCAGAGCTCCTGGGGGGATTGGGGATAGGGTCGGCAACGCGCTTGCGATGCTTCTGTGTTCTTCTGTGTTGTTGCAGGCGTCTATAGGCTACGGTCTTACCATCAGGTGAGCCGTAGCCCGTACGCTTGTTTGCCAACCTAGTAACATAAAAAAAAATATATATATTTTTTATTTTACACCCGGCGAAAGCAGCAGAGTCAAAATTCAGCCTGTAACATCCCAATGGTGGGCATATGCCTCTCTATGTAAGAGAAGGATCGTAGGTGGATATGTTCCCTACTATGAGTAACGATCGCTATCAGGTATTTATCATAACAATCGGGACCGAGAGCTTAACGTGCTCTCAGAGGCACGGTGGGGAGACCCACAAGGACAGACATCCAAACCGGGAATAAATATTTGTACAAATACAAACATCCATCCCGAGCGGGAATTGAACCCGCAAACCGGTAGAGCGGTTGATTTTTTTTTTTTTAATGTAACTAGGTTAGCAAACAAGCGTACGGCTCACCTGATGGTAAGACCGTAGCCTATAGACGCCTGCAACACCAGAAGCATCGCAAGCGCGTTGCCGACCCTATCCCCAATCCCCCCCAGGAGCTCTGGTCACCTTACTCACCAACAGGAACACAATACTGCTTGAAAACAGTATTATTTAGCTGTGGTCTTCTGTAAGGTCAAGGTACTACCCCAGTAGGGCTGCTTTATATTTTGAGTAGGAAATTTCCTGCTGTGCCCTACCTCAGTTATATATTGATGGCAGAAGAGTGCGTTTTTGTATTTGTAATATTTATTATTATAGTATTGTAGCTTCTAAATGGACGAATTGATTTGGATCTATTCGCTCTGTTATAATCTGGTTTTTATTTTATTTTATAATTTACCTATAATATTTTTTTTTGATTGTTATCAGTTCTTCTTTGTATTGTTTTATTTTTCCCTGTGGTACTACCAATCCACTGACGTACTACCAATTTAATGAGAGGGGATTTATGAAAATGTTCTTCCTAAGTAAGTAGGTATATAGTGGATGAAAATTTGTACAACTTTTAAGTAAAGCGATAAATCCCCGTCCTTCGTACGTGAGCCAATAGGCTATTTTGAGTTTCTTTTATGAATACCACGGCGAATAAATTACAATTTACTTACATAATTAGAAATGAAACATCATCGTGGACAGTAACAAGTATTAAACCACTAGTTTCCGTGGTTACGTAATTTAGATTTTAGCTATTTTGGTAGTATTTCAGATCATTGAAATTGCGGCCATGTATTCATGCGTCATTTATGTTGAGAATTAAATGAGTATTATTTTGTCGCATCAAAATTGCAATTTATGTGTTGTGTTACATTAATATAAATAATCCAATGAAATGAATTGAACTAAATCAGCCTAGTGTTTTATTATAATTAATATGATCGATAAATAAATAAACGCTTCACAGTCAACGGCCCCCGTAGGATTTTCGCGTGTGTCGGGGGTCCGAAAACACACAATACACAAGCATAAACGCCCAGACCACGACGAATATCTATATGGTCCATAAAAATGTCTATCGTGAGCGGGGATCGAATCGGCGACCGCTAGCGCAACAGCCAGTGCTGTGACCGCCGCGCCAACGCGTCGACATAATTATGATGAAGAGTATGTAACATTATTATGGGATTGCGTGCTTTGCGAGGTACGGTGTCCACGAGGGAAGGATCATAAGTTTTATATAAGTTGATGATATTGTTATGTTTTAAGGCACTTTTAAATTAAAATTTAATTAAATAACTAGCTGCCCGGACAGACTTTATTCTTTTAAAAGTTAACAGTAAAAATTAAATAAATGTAATGTTTTCAGAGTGATCATTTTATTTTTTAATATTTTTTAAGTACTAAAACCTTCCGTGGGCCTTAAGGAACATACAATAAAATAAATTAGCCGAATTGGTCAAACCATTCTTGAGTTATGCGCTTAGCAACATTCATTTTTATTTATATCTTAGATAAAGATAATAGACAATACGAATACCTAACGAAGAAGTCAAAGGTAAAATCAATAGAATTTAAATAATAATAACAAAGATATCAAATTTATGCGATGAGGCCAGAACTGTTTCTTGTTTCAAAATTGATTCACCATATTAAAAAGTATATCGTTTCACGAGAAAGAAGATTTTAAAACATAAAGATTTAATAATACTACAAGTTTCATATTGTTACGGGTAGAAACTATAATTTGACGTTCTAATAAGATCGAAAATCAAACTAGGTGAAGCCGCGCGTCACGTCTACCTTATTACCACTTCAGCCTATCACAGTCCACTGTTGGACATAGGCCTCCATAAGTTCGCGCCCGATATTATGACGCGAACTCGTGTGTTTTGCCCATAGTCACCACGCTGGGCAGGCGGGTTGGTGACCGCAGGGCTGGCTTTGTCGCACCGAAGACGCTTTTTTTTTTTTTTTTTTTTTATGTTACTAAGTCGACAAACAAGCGTACGGCTCACCTGATGGTAAGTGACTACCGTAGCCTATAGACGCCTGCAACACCAGAAGCGTCGCAAGCGCGTTGCCGACCCTATCCCCAATCCCCCCCAGGAGCTCTGGTCACCTTACTCACCAACAGGAACACAATACTGCTTGAAAACAGTATTATTTAGCTGTGGTCTTCTGTAAGGTCGAGGTACTACCCCAGTCGGGCTGCTCCATACGCTGCTGCCCGTCTGCGGCCTGTGTATTTCAAAGCCAGCATGGATGGTTATCCCGCCATCCGTCGGCTTTTTAAGTTCCAAGGTGATAGTAGAACTGTGTTATCCCTTAGTCGCCTCTTACGACACCCACGGGAAGAGAGGGGATGGCTACATTCTTTAGTGCCGTAACCACACAGCACACCGTAACCACACAGCACTTACGATTTAAGTTTAGACGTAAATATTAATGACCATAACTAAGTGAAAGGTACATCGGCCATATTTGGCACATTTTGAGGTCAATTGCTGTACATTCTCTTTTTGGCACTTCTTTATCAATGTATTCGTAAAATGCATGTGAGGCAGTCGTGGCCGAGCGGTTAAGGCGTCTGACTAGAAATCAGATTCCCTCTGGGAGCGTAGGTTCGAATCCTACCGACTGCGAACTTTTTTTGGATTCAATTAAACCAATCAGTTGATAATATATCTACAAGTAAATAATAAGCACTAGCCAGTCTTCTTTATGCTTGTGGCTTATTAATATAGATAGCTCTAAGGCCTAATATGTGCATTAGTTGCAAAATTTAATATTCATATCAGTACAAATAAAACCCTTGACATATAATTCACACCCTACAAGGAACGTCGAATAAGATCTATTTATTTACTACTAATATACATAAGGCTAATACAGTTATGTAAGCACAATATAAGATAATATTGTGTCTCTTTATATACATTAGATCTTATTTATTTAAATAAGGCTCAAGCGCAAGATCAACATGGAAGGGAAAAGCGAGATTAACTTAATGAATGTCGGTTAACCAAGCAATCTATTGTGAATAAAATTAATTATATCTGCTCATGCGTCTCTCGATTTAATGAAGAAAGACGTAACAATCTTAAATATGTAATTTTTTAACATAAAACCGTGGGGTGTCGTGGGACACCAGATAGAAACGAAGTTCCTTATTATAAAATATTAATTTCAAGTTCTATTCGAGGTATAAAGAAAATGATTATTTGGGTAATTTAGGGGTATGTTTATTGAGAATATACAAAATGCTCTTTAATTTACAATAAGCCATATTTAAATTCATATTTGTTCGGGATACTGTCTCCCCGTAATAATTGCGATTAAAACATTACCGAAATATAGGCATCTCAACATTCTCAACAAAAGAATAAACGTGGTAAGCACTCGAACTCATATATTAAATATAAAAAGTGATCGCTTTATCTTAAAACAATATATTACAAATAACCATTTTAAGAAAAGCGTTTCGAACGTAACGTTCAATAGTGGTATTAAGTTAATTTATTTATTTTCAGTAATTTGTGTTAATATTATTATTTTGCGCTAGAATTACATTTACCTATTCTTTGAGGAAAGGCTGAAAGATATTGTTTGGGAAACAAAAACATCTCCTGGCTACATCCGGCACAAATGCGTACTTCCAGCCGGCTAAGCCAATTATCCGGACCAACCGGGCGACAGTACCGGTAGTTGTATATCCGGGTCCGGATTGAAACTTGTCCTAGAATCGCTTACACTTTCATATTTAAATAATAGGACCAAACTAATTCATAGATGGCTGTCTAGGCTATATTATATAAGTCGAGGGGCCCATGCGGTTTCCAATTTGTTGATTTTCGAATAGATATTTATCAACTCTTTCATTTCTATTGTAATTGATAAACGTATTATACATACCTACACATACGCACAAACACACAAAATAGTTCAAATAGGCACACTATCTTTAGAAGGAAAAATGTCTGAATTAAAAATGAGGCGTCATGTAATATTTTATCACCAAATAATATCATTTCGTAAAGTTGTAATTATTCTTTAGTTAACTAAAATTACTGAGGACAAAGGAGATGTGCCAGTAAATAATTACTGACTTTTGAATAACAGTGTCTAAGTCGTATTCAAGGAATAATAAATGGGATTTGATCGGAAACGGTTAAGTATTAGACTTAAAATATGAAAAGAAAAGGTGAAATAAATTACCAAAAGAATGCTATTAGCTAAATAATACTGTTTTCAAGCAGTGTTGTGTTCCTCTTGGTGAGAAAGGTGACCAGAGCTCCTGGGGGGAATTGGAGATAGGGTCGGCAACGTGCTTGCGATGCTTCTGGTGTTGAAGACGTCTATAAGCTACGGTAACCGCCGTAAATGTGTATTTTTACTGTCGGCCAGTTGTTTAATAAGTACCAATGTAAATGGTCAGGATAGCTGAACCATCCAATATATGTATAGAAACATAAAAAAAGTTCGTAGGCACAAAGTACACATGTCAGAGGTGAAAATTCTTTAGCAAACTAATTTTTAAGTCTCATTTATATTTATACATATCGAAAGCTTTAGATTTCCGTTCCAGCACCATCTAGTTAGTTTGCAATGTAATACTATCGATATTAATGTAACAACCTCTGTAGTTTCTATAATACACGCTTGGTGGCTCTACCTACCAAAACAACATAGATTAAAACCTTGTCGTTTCATCAAAACGTTGCACGTTTCATCCGTAAAAATTTTACCCTCATGCGCCTAAAAAAGTTTCACTTCAAAAACGTAAATAAGTGAACAGCTGTAATATTTACAACATTAAGAACTTAATAAGGATTATCTATAACAGATAATCCGTTAGATCACAATATAATTCCTTAATCTCAGTTCTAACCCAAATTTACTGTCACTGGCGATTAAACAAGCCATTACACCATAACGGACAAAACAATATCAAAACTATCGAGTGATTTATTATATGAGGGGTCACTTAATTTATATATTTACTTTAAAACTGTGATCATTTCGAAAGAGTCATTGGACAGTAATCTCCATCTGTTCAGAGGTTAAAACTGTAACGAAGTGCGTAACTCCTAAACTGTTTAGCGGACCTCGTAAATAAAGCGAATAGGCCTCCGTAAGCCCAGTATCAAAGTGTGCTTAGCGGAGGAGCCATTAAACGCGTGGTTCGAAACATTTATTAATAAAGTACTATATAATTTTTCTATGCTAATATAAATCAGTAAATGATCGTAGTTTTAATGTAGTTTTAAATACTGAAGAGAATAATATTATTAATCATCATCATACATAATATAATCCTACATGGGGAAGAGGCCAATGCCCAACTGTGGTATATTACAGGCTGAATCGTGATCGCGATCGTGATACATAATATAATAAAAATTCAAAGGGTCGCTGACTGTACATTTAAGATAGGTATATGAGAAAAAATATTATTGGAACCTTTATCAACGCAAATAGGACCCAAAACAGTGATTGTCAGAATTTTTGTATGTTTGTCTCTGTTTATCTGTGCGTTTGTGGACGCTAATCTCAGACAAGGCACATCCGATTTAGATTTGGTTTTTACTAATATATTGTTACAAGCTTTTTTTTTCAAAAGTTATGCCAATTTAAAGTATCGCGTTGAACATGTAAAGTCAGATTTCCACGCGGACGAAGTCGCGAGCACAAGTAGTACAATAAACGAATACGTATGTAGGTATTATCACAAAACTTCTATAGAATTTTCACGGCTTACGCAGATATGCTGGTCAGATAACAAATGGATTAATAAACTCTGTATATAAATATAGGAGATTATTCATTGAAATGTGTAGGTACACGTCAAACTGTGTAACTTCGTCATTTTTAATGTAGGTTGAAACATGATTACTGTACAATTTAATTCACGTGGTATTTAAAATAGAGATACAGAAATGATACGATACGCTTGATGTGGTTTTCGTTAAAATATTTATAGCTTTCAAAAGTCTTTTTTATTTTCCATCTTCATAAGTAAATATAGATTTTGACTTTTTCAAACATGTCTGTATTTAGATGAAAGCTCTGCATGCCGATGTGTGGGTGTTGTTTTAACATGATATAAATAAAGATGGAGTCGAAAGTAAATATCACGAATTTAAATATAGGACATTGCTTTTAATTTTTCGTGCAATACCTTAAAAAATAGATCTCCTTTTCTTTATTGAAACGTTTTAGACGTTCGTTCATCCATTATAAATAACTTCACAAAATACACCTAATAAATATAATTTTACTGACTGGTAACTGGTAACTGAGGTAGGGCACAGCAGGAAATTTCCAAAATCCAAATAAAAAAATAAAATATGGAGCAGCCCGACTGGGGTAGTACCTCGACCTTACAGAAGATCACAGCTAAGTAATACTCCTTTCAAGCAGTGTTGTGTTCCTGTTGGGGAGTAAGGTGACCAGAGCTCCTGAGGGGGATTGGGGATAGGGTCGGCAACGCGCTTGCGATGCTTCCGGTATTGCAGGCGTCTATAACCTACGGTAATCGCTTACTACCAGGTGAGCCGTACGCTTTTTTACCGACCTACTTACATTAAAAAAAATGGTACACTATTTCGTATATTTATGTTACAGGACAAGACTTATATTATTTAGGTAGCGTCAAAAAATTGTTTCGTTTTATAAGTATTTAAATATATGTATGTACTAATATTTAAATACGTTTATATGTATGTAAAGTTGAAAACGTGATCGAGAGAAAAGAGAGAAACAAGTTGGAAACAAGCCAGGCTATTTAAAACTTTAACCAACATCGGTTGTAAGCTGTCGATAACTTGTTTGCAAAACAAACCAGTGAAAAAAAAAAACTGAACGCAGCGAAAAGGGTGTAAACCTAGTAAAGTTTACATGCAATAAAAGTTACTCCCGCGTACTACATTGTTGTCGTCAAGTAGGTTGAAATAACCTTAAATTTATTCGTCGACTAGCTGTATTGGCGAACTTTGTTACGACATTTTTTTTAAATTTGCAATAAAAATATCGCGGTCATTAATCGAAATAAAATGTAGCCTATAATTAATTATTATAAGTTGGATAAAGTTACATAATATCTGTGCAATATTCATTAAAATCGATCCCGTAGTTTCGGGGATTAGCCCGGATAAACATCATGACACGAGAATTTTATATATTTAGATATACTACTACCGCAGTGGGGTAGCGTAGTGGATGGTGATCTTTGAACCTTCTCATACGTGGAGAAAGATGCCTATGCCCAGCAGTGGGGGTAGGCAGAATCAATCAGTAAAAAATACTATTTGTTTAACAGTTTCTTCAAAAAAATACTATTTGTTTCAAGACTTAGTTAATATTTTAAAAGTTTTGCTAATAACTAAGGATGAATTGTAGTCGAAAGCAGAAGGCTGTTCGCTAAGCGTCGACGATTACCGCCAATACCACACTTGTGAAAATATTTATTTACGTTCGAAATTCAAGGAAGACCAGATCAGAGATGTCTTGAAAAAGGGCCAGGTCAAGAGTACCCTAAACCGAAGAGCATGTATGAAAGGAATAATGAAAGTGGACGAAGCGAAACAAGTAGGTATGTAAGGATCGTAGCAAGTGGAAAGAAGTGGTCTCTGCCTACCCCTACGGGAAAGAGGCGTGATTATATAATTAAATTCAAGCGAATCAAACGCTTATTAAAATTTTCTTTCATGTCCTTATAATTTTATTGAAAGAAAATTGAAATTATTCTAAATGTTGTACCTATGAACAAGGACTCCTTTTCTGACTACGATTTATGAGATTGTTTTAGCTAAACTTTATTTCGTTGCTCTGCCTGAGTTTCATAATTTTCTTAACACGAAGTTAAATATAATGACGAGAAAATTCATCATAGTAATTTCATAACTCATCATAGTTTAAAATGTACATTAATGCTCCAGTAAGTAAGTATTATTTCTTCAACAAGACAATAAATTCGAAAATGTTTTTTATTATCATATCAAAATTTTCGACCCAGCGGGATTCGAACCCGCACCTTCCCGACAATCCGTGTCCGGTGCTCTAGCCGTTAAGCTATGGAAAGACAATAAATTGATAGTACACTATAAACAATTTTTAACCAAATATGTAAGTAGCAGTTGTGATCGTATATCTATGCAAATAAATAAAATTGGAGTGACTGTTTGTAATATTAAAATAACCGCTTTTTAGGGTAAAAACGGGACCCTATTACTAAGACTTCGCTGTCCGTCCGTCCGTCCGTCTATCACCAGGCTGTATCTCAAGAACGGCGATAGCTAGACAGCTGAAATTTTCACAAATTATGTATATCTGTTTCCGCTATAACAACAAATACTAAAAACAAAGTAAAATAAACATTTAACGCGACGCGATTTAATTCCAACGCCATCTATCCAGAAACCAGGAAAACGTCGTCGATAGACTAATATAATAGTTTTCCACTTTTTCAAACAATTTTTGTCTGTCTGTCTGTTTGTTCCGGCTAATCTCTGAAACGGCTGGACCGATTTTGACGGGAATTTCACTGACAGATAGTTGATAACTTGATATAGTAAGGAGTAACTTAGGCTACTTTTATTTTAGAAATTTATTTATTTTATAACTCTGCGAAATGTTAAATTCCACGCGGACGAAGTCTCACAGCTAGTCTGAAATAATTCTGTCAAAATAAAAATACAAATCGCTCGTTCCCTGGCCTCTGTTAAAGTGACACTCCTAATTTAGTATCGTATTTATTGTTGTAGTGTTTTAGTTGGAGTCGGTTTAAGATTAATCCAAAGTTATATTCGAGAACCATCCACTGGCCTTCAGTTTAGAACTACGAAACCCAGATTACGTTCTGAACCTAAAATTTATTAATTAGATGTTTGTAAGTTCTTAAATAATAATTAAAATGACTAGGAATAATTAAATTGACTAGCCCGTTGGCGCAGTTTGTAGTGACCCTGCTTTCTGCTCCGGGGGTTATGGGTTCGATTCCCACCCTGAGTCTGGGTGTAATATACATATTCATTTATATATGTGTCGCAGATCAGAAGTGAGGAGAGGAGAAGAACGGACGGATGACCGAACTACTAAGTATTAAATGGACTCACCGAGCGGGTACCGGATCTATCGCGTAGCAGAGAGACAACTCAAGGCAGTGCCCGGGAGTTGCGACCCGAGTCTAGGTTTAAGACGGCCGTCTTTAAAATGCGCATTAACGCTCGCCTCCACTGACCGAGTTGCCCACAATATAAAGTAACAATTAATTCGTGTACACAAACTAACCCTTACAAGAGTTGAGGTTAAGCTACTAGCAGGATACACAAGTGCACCACGCCACGCCAGAGCCAAGACTGCCCTAGCTACGGTTGCATCGGTCTTTTATACACGACTGAATGACTCGAATAATAAAATGAGGGTAGTTGAATGTCGACAATATCACAGGTACCGACATACACGTCGGAATAACTCAAATAATACAATGAGTGCGGGTAGATGAATAATAATAAGAACGTAGGTACCGACATTAATAACTATCTACATTGACTCTCCGACACGGCCATCCTGACAAGTCACACGTCCTCGTGTGATGCCGTAAAAAGCAAAAAGGTACTGCGATATCAAAGTCTCGTCTCGGCCTATCCTGACTCACACTTAACCAAGGATAAAGCGATAGTACAACCACTTTTTGTTGACACACCATACAACCATACGCGAATTTACCATTAAATCAAAATTGACCAATCGTTTTGGTATAAACATTACTCCATTATTGCTTTCCACATATTAGTCGCCACTGTCACCTAAATCGAGTGACAGCAGCTCATGCCACCTCCATCGAGTGACGATAACCAACCAAAAGAGTCGCCACTGTCACCTAAATCGAGCGACAGTAGCTCATGCCACCTCCATCGAGTGACGATAACCACTAAGTCGCCACTGTCACCTAAATCGAGTGACAGCAGCTCATGCCACCTCCATCGAGTGACGATAACCAACCAAAAGAGTCGCTACTGTCACCTAAATCGAGCGACATTAGCTCATGCCACCTCCGTCGAGTGACGATAACCACTAAGTCGCCACTGTCACCTAAATCGAGCGACAGCAGCTCATGCCACCTCCATCGAGTGACGATTACCAACCAAAAGAGTCGCTACTGTCACCTAAATCGAGCGACAGCAGCTCATGCCACCTCCATCGAGTGACGATAACCAACCAAAAGAGTCGCTACTGTCACCTAAATCGAGCGACAGCAGCTCATGCCACCTCCATCGAGTGACGATAACCAACCAAAAGAGTCGCCACTGTCACCTAAATCGAGTGACAGCAGCTCATGCCACCTCCATCGAGTGACGATAACCACTAAGTCGCCACTGTCACCTAAATCGAGTGACAGCAGCTCATGCCACCTCCGTCGAGGGACGATAACCAACCAAAAGAGTCGCTACTGTCACCTAAATCGAGCGACAGTAGCTCATGCCACCTCCATCGAGTGACGATAACCACTAAGTCGCCACTGTCACCTAAATCGAGCGACAGCAGCTCATGCCACCTCCATCGAGTGACGATAACCAACCAAAAGAGTCGCTACTGTCACCTAAATCGAGTGACAGCATTGCCTCCATCGAGCAATACAACTAAAACATGTTTCAGCAATTAATACTTCAAAACAATGGCACCAACAAAATTAATCTCAATAAAATTGGTTGTATAGTGGTCTACCTTGCTTTATCAGTTAACTTTAATCACACTCAGACAGCAGCTCATGCCACCTCCATCGAGTGACGATAACCAACCAAA
Organism: Melitaea athalia; assembly: GCA_905220545.2. Classification (NCBI taxonomy): domain Eukaryota; kingdom Metazoa; phylum Arthropoda; class Insecta; order Lepidoptera; family Nymphalidae; genus Melitaea; species Melitaea athalia. Next base: position 22,787,527 of record HG992179.1, read on the forward strand.
AGAGTCGCTACTGTCACCTAAATCGAGCGACAGTAGCTCATGCCACCTCCATCGAGTGACGATAACCACTAAGTCGCCACTGTCACCTAAATCGAGTGACAGCAGCTCATGCCACCTCCATCGAGTGACGATAACCAACCAAAAGAATCGCTACTGTCACCTAAATCGAGTGACAGCAGCTCATGCCACCTCCGTCGAGGGACGATAACCAACCAAAAGAGTCGCTACTGTCACCTAAATCGAGCGACAGTAGCTCATGCCACCTCCATCGAGTGACGATAACCACTAAGTCGCCACTGTCACCTAAATCGAGCGACAGCAGCTCATGCCACCTCCATCGAGTGACGATAACCAACCAAAAGAGTCGCCACTGTCACCTAAATCGAGTGACAGCATTGCCTCCATCGAGCAATACAACTAAAACATGTTTCAGCAATTAATACTTCAAAACAATGGCACCAACAAAATTAATCTCAATAAAATTGGTTGTATAGTGGTCTACCTTGCTTTATCAGTTAACTTTAATCACAAAAAAGCTACCAATCTATCCTATTCGTTCACAGACGAAAGGTTCCTCTAACCGTAATAAAAAAATAAAGTTTTATTATTGACACAGTAATATCACATACAACTCTCATGGCCCGGCTGCCTCAGCAGCTAGTGACAACTACCATTGCCACCCATATCGTCATCACCTAATGTGATACGACCAACACATATCGTCTTCAACTCATATAATACGACCAACACATATCGTCATCATCTCATGTGTGATACGACCAAATTAGAATCAACAACATGAAAAAAATCCAATTCAGCAGGTACATCAGTAAGAGGAATCCTTCGTAAACGATCGTGAACATACCTATAGGTTCTATTACCAGACAACTAAATTTTAAACGGTTCCCTGTATTTAGAACTACAATGATCTGAAAATCTAAATGTCGTTAAACCAATTATAACTAATCACTTTACACAAATACCACAGCCATGTACCATCGACGTCATCCCCACCAAAAATCCTCGAGTAAAGACCTCTAACACCACGGCTCTCTAGACGAAGAGCAATCACAGTACATGTGTCAGTCACATACATCTCAGTTTACATATCCACCGAATGGATCGCCCGTGTCAGTCACCCCTGTGACTACCCGCTACGCTCTCAACAGATCACGAACTCCGCCAGTAAGTTAAACTTTGCACACCGCTAACCCACGGACTACTTGGGTTGCCCCAAGAGACGATTCTACCGGGCTACGACTACAAATAACTACACTGGTACAGTTGAACACATTACGGTCGATAGAGTCATTCACTCGAGTCTTTCCCTCTACTTAAACTTGAACATCATCGGTATCAACAAGATTATAAATTACATCAATATCGTCTGGTACATGACGTGTTAGCATTTTCTTTAACCTTTCGTGAGCAAATTTGTAGGTACGTTTATAATTTAAAGCTTTAAGGGTATACCGATTACCTTCGAGAACTTCTATTACGCGAAAAGGGCCTCGATATTTCGGATCAAGTTTTATTTGATTACGCTCCTCATTTTGTAACAAAACAAGTTTTAACAGTTACTTACAACGACTACCCGTAATGGGCTCACGATTGTACCAAGGTGTTATCAATTAACTCTCTGTAATTTAATGTCCTTAAAGAGAACAACTAAAGAAACTTTTAAACAGTTTGAATAAATCAATCAAAGGTAGAAAAAGACTGAAAACCCTCAATGAAACACTTATTTCTCACTTCAAACCTACAGTTATTCATTCACGACACACACTTTTAAGTTTTTAACTACATTGAATAAGCTATCACAGCAATCACTTATACGCCACGTATAGTGTAGAAAAGTTAAACAATAACTGCCTATTCACTTACAAATTACAACAATCCCGCCAAAAGACGGCACCAAAAGAGGCGACCGACCTATCAGAAAACCAGCATTAACTATTCGGAAGATGGCGTCTTTAACTTTACGCTCCCTCGGCACTTCAACAAAGAACAATAGCTAAATATCGTGTAAGATAGTAGAAACAAACTCAAAAAATATCCGTCACAGAGGGTAATCGGAAATACTCTAGCTAAAACGATATTAACACTTTATCACAAACAAGTGGGTAACCACAAAAACTTAACAAACCACTTAACTACTACAACTACGCTCGCGTCATTGAATATTTTAACTTTGAACTTAGTCTGTTCCTCAGTCATACCAAGTAAACGTTTATGAAGAGACAGGTTACTACTACTATTAAATCGCTTTAAGTGACGACGACTCGACTTGCGCTTCGATCGCACGATAATTCAACAAATAAGCGGTAAATCGGATAATGTAATCGAACACTGAACAAAAACCACTTGTACACCGATAAGAATACAACAGAATGACCGAAAAGAACTAAAACATCGATGTACCCACTAATCGCCACCAAATATTGCAACTTACTTGGACACTCACTAAAATAGAACTTAAAGTTCAAAGAAACTAAAAACTCTGAACTAAAAAAACGATTAACAACAGCGAACAACAAATGAAGTGGGCGTAATGAGATCTTATCCCACTTCTGATGTCGCAGATCAGAAGTGAGGAGAGGAGAAGAACGGACGGATGACCGAACTACTAAGTATTAAATGGACTCACCGAGCGGGTACCGGATCTATCGCGTAGCAGAGAGACAACTCAAGGCAGTGCCCGGGAGTTGCGACCCGAGTCTAGGTTTAAGACGGCCGTCTTTAAAATGCGCATTAACGCTCGCCTCCACTGACCGAGTTGCCCACAATATAAAGTAACAATTAATTCGTGTACACAAACTAACCCTTACAAGAGTTGAGGTTAAGCTACTAGCAGGATACACAAGTGCACCACGCCACGCCAGAGCCAAGACTGCCCTAGCTACGGTTGCATCGGTCTTTTATACACGACTGAATGACTCGAATAATAAAATGAGGGTAGTTGAATGTCGACAATATCACAGGTACCGACATACACGTCGGAATAACTCAAATAATACAATGAGTGCGGGTAGATGAATAATAATAACAACGTAGGTACCGACATTAATAACTATCTACATTGACTCTCCGACATATGTATTATTTATAAGTATGTTTATCGAAAAAAAAATGTAGCTAAACCAGTTGGCTGTTACCTATAACACAGGCAATTACTATTTAACTGACTTAAAAGAGAGAGAGAGATAGAGAGGTATAGAGTTAAATGTATTTGTATCTATATACCTACTTAACTGAGGTAGGGCACAGCAGGAAATTTCCTGCTCAAAATATGGAGCAGCCCGACTGGGGTAGTATCTCGACCTTACAGAAGACCACAGCTAAATAATACTGTTTTCAAGCAGTATTGTGTTTCTGTTGGTGAGTAAGGTGACCAGAGCTCCTGGGAGGGATTCGAGATAGGGTCGGCAACGCGCTTGCGATGCTTCTGGCGTTGCAGGAGTCTATAGGTTACGGTAGTCACTTACCATCAGGTGAGCGGGTGAGCCGTACGCTTGTTTGTCGACTTACTAACATAAAAAAAATCGGCCAAGTGCGAGTCGGACTCGCGCACGAAGGGTTCCGTGCCATTGACTAGGTACATTGATTGTAATAACGGGCAAAAAGCGGCTAAAAATCACTTTTATTGTATGAGAGCAAAAATAGGCAAAAATGACGTTTTTTGTATGGGAGCCCCCCTTAAATATTAATTTTATTTTAATTTTATTATTTATTTTTAAAGTAAAATACAACTGAGTATTTTGTGAATATTTCAAGTGCCTACCTGTTGCCATTATTAATATCGAGCAAAGAAGGGCAAGAAAATCGCGTTTGTTGTATGGGAGCCCCCCTTAAATATTTATTTTATTTTGTTTTTAGTATTTGTTGTTATAGCGGCAACAGAAATACATAATTTGTGAAAATTTCAACTCTCTAGCTATAGCCGTTCTTAAGATACAGCCTGGTGACAGACGGACGGACGGACGGACGGACAGCGAAGTCTTAGTAATAGGGTCCCGTTTTTACCCTTTGGGTACGGAACCCTAAAAAAAACCTACACGTAGATCTTTTGAAAAAGTATTGAAATCATTATTTGAATAAATTTTAAGTTAATCCCTTTATCTTAAGCTACTTAATAATCAAATTGATAAGACTATCTTGGTGATTTTGACTCATTTACATCGGATTATTTATCATAGCGTGAAGTTTTGTAGCCTAAAATGGTTTTTCACAAAGTGACGTTTAGAATTCAAGTATGAAGAGTTTCTTAATTCGACTATATTTTTTGATGCGTGTTACCTTATAACTTTTAACTAAGTGGACTGATAGGTATCGATGATTTTTTTTTTTATCAAATGGGGGTCCTTGTCATGTGATCAAATTTAAATTTTATCGAGATCTGACTGGTAGTACTTTTCGAATTATCCCTAATAATTTATTTTGATAATTCACAATTGATTAATGCACAATAAGGCTGTGCCATCGTTAGAGAGCGAGTCCTTCACGTAGATAGTGGGTCCAGCGGGCCGGAGGTCGCCCCACACTGCGTTTGCCAAGACGCGGTCTCCATTTTATTGAAATAAAATAATTCGATCAAATACACAGCCATAAATTAACACATAAAACGAGTTACATTGTTAGTATAATTACGAGTTTATTTGAGAACGAATGGTATTCTGAACCTCGTATTAGTCACACGATACATATATACAACGGTAGATATAATAACTCTTTTGAGAGTAACTTTCTCTGAGCTTCACATATATCAATGCTATTTTCGCGCCATCAATAGAAGCAGTCGTGGCCGAGCGGTTAAGGCGTCTGACTAGAAATCAGATTCCCTCTGGGAGCGTAGGTTCGAATCCTACCGACTGCGAACATTTTTAAATCTCAACGATAGCTTTTTAATCGACTTCAAGAAAGGAGGATGTATGAGTAAGGAGGTTACTCGATTCGACCGTATATATAATTATAATATTTTTAATGTATGTTCGGGGATAACTTCGTCGTTTATGAACCGATTTTGATAATTCTTTTTTTTGTTGCAAAGAAGATATCCCAACTTAGGTACCATGATAAGGAAACCAGGATCTGATGATGGGATCCCAGAGAAATCGAGGGGAAACCTCAAAAATCGTAGTGACAACTAGTGCGTTTGTTAATTTTTTTTTTCGTCGGCTTGTTGTCGATGTAATTGAAGTCGGTTTTTTTTTCGTTTGCGAGCAAACACAATTATTATGTTTTATTAGTATACTTTTTATTATTATCATTTTATATGATTATAAATACGTCATTAAATAAATAGTAATACATTAATAGTTAGTAACTTTATTTCCATTTTGAGATAAAATAATTCAACATTTTAACTTTCAAAATTATCATCAATGTCCAAAACATATACAAATTGATTTGATTTTCCAAGCCATAGGCACATAAAATTTTTCCAATTGAATGAAATCATAATTTTCATTACGCTAGCACAAATTTAAATTAATATTACAATTATTTGAATCGTATTTCTTTATAATTATGTCAATTGTTTTTTCTCGATGCACAATTTTTTCTCTGGTAGGGCACAGCGAGAAACATCCTGCTCAAAATCTGGAGTAGTCCGACTGGGGAACTACCTCTACCTTATAGAAGATCACATCTAAATATTACTGCTGCGAGGGGTTGGGGGTAGGATCAGTAACACGCTTGCGATGCTTCTGGTGTTGCAGACGTCTATAAGCTACGGTAATCGCTTATTACCAGGTGAGCTGTACGCTTGTTTGCCGACCTAGTAGGTACTATAAACAATACTTAGTTAAAAAAACTAAAAAACACGCTTTTATAAATAAACCAAACTAAAAAAGTAGAGAATCTGAACGTTGGAAAAGTCCAAAGGATAGCGAGAAAAGCCTTGAATATTGTGCCAAGCCGTTAGGATAATTGAATATTTTTTTCAAATTAGTGTATTGTCATCGGTCCTCGATAAGTCTAAAAAGTTTAAATGAAATCTGAACGTTAGAAGTGGGTCAAAATGAAGTCCAAAGGAGTCGGTTACAAACTTACAAACATATTAACAAACATACAGGTGAAGCTAATAAAAAGCGTGTAATAACAAGCAGTTCTGACGCTAAATCTATTTATTAATACTAGTTCCGACCAGTACGTATATATAATTCCAGACGTCATTGTCAGTGACGTCATGACTATGGTGTAATATAATTATTTTTTACGCTACAAGGTGGTATACATTCTAATGATTGTCCAGTCAAGATTTTTACCCAGTATCTGTGGAGACTAAGATTGCCCTACTGAATCTAAATGACTAACGGAATGTCTTTGCACGCATTTATAACTAATTTCCTAATAACTTTCAATGATCTAAACATGTTTTTGTTTTTTTTTTCAATTTTTATTTTCTTTATAAAAATGAATTTATACTAAACTATAAATGCAATTGTTTTCTTTTTCATTTCTTCGTCTTAGACAATTCGATGATAACTCAGCGTCCTTTCATGCAAAAACCAGTTGCTGTGACTACTGCAACAGACCATCCACTTCAACAGAAGTGCAATCATATTACCGTTTTTAAAATTTTATTCAAAACATCAGAATTGCTTATTTCAGCTTTCTGAGATCGAACGCGAATATTTTTAATAATGTTCATCAAATCAATGTGAAGACTTAGGTGATTATTTATCGAATCACCATAACTGTAATCAAAATTGAAAAACAAAATTTGCGACACTGAATCTCATTAAACTAAATGAATTGATTAATAAACTACAAAAATTGTCATGACCGATGACGACGACAATGATGATGATGATGATAAGATAATAATTACATTATATTACGCACTGTTTTGTATGAACACAACGAAGTTCAGCAACTCATTTTAACCCAACAATCATTTACTAATGATAATAATAAATAAATAAATATCTAATAACATACACACACGATCGTCTGTCCGTACTGTAAGTAACTTAATATTTGTGTGACAGGTAACAACCGACTAATATAGCTATAGCTTTTTTTATAAATATACAAAGAAATAAACATATATAAATATATCAATACAAATTTTACACCCAAACACGGGCAGGAATCGAATCCATAAACGGTGGAATCGAGAGCAGGTCCTGCTTTTACTATAAACTGTGCCAACGGATTAGTCAAATGATTAAGATGCAACAATATTTATAACTTCACCACCAGTAGGTAATACATTTTTAATAGACATTCTTATTGAGAAAAGCTTACGAATTAGTTGTATTATCATTGTTAAGAAATTATTTTTGTACAATATACGAGTAAAAATCACGGTAAATATTCAGAAGTAAAATAAACACAAAACCCTCTTCCGATCACACGGTTCGTATAGATCGTCGCTGGCATTGCTGACTCAAAGGCATACTTCGTTTGAAGCTTTATTAAAAATACCATCGCGATTTTAATCGAACCCCGCAAGCAGCTGTAACGATACATTTTTTGGTAACGTTTCTGCGGCAGTCAAAAATTTTAATGCAAAAGAAATGGTATTAATAAAGTTCACTCATCAGAGGTATAAGTTAATGAGCTTAAAATTTTTGAAAGAGACGATAAAATGGCGACACTGTTTGCACATGACTTGTCCAGAAAAGAAAAACAGAATAAATTATAAAATTGTTATTTTTTTATTTTGATTACCTTAGAACGTATATTGCTGGTGGTAAAGCAACAAGATTTCTTGGCACTATTACTTCTACTGCTACGTTGAAAAATTGACGATCCACATTTTGTGAGGTTAAAGTTGCATCTGCAACGGTATTAAAATTTACTCACAAGTCACACAATATAAAACAATGTCAGCACATGTCATTACTTTCCTCAGTTGTGTTGTTTAGCGAATTAAATAAATTTTGGATTGTTGCTGACAATTTCTCATGCAGCCCTTTTCATGGAAATAATGTTAGCAATCCAATCTAAAGCGTGGCTCGCTATTGCTATTATGCTAGCCGAAGTACCCGGGGTTAACTCTAAGTTAGTGGTGAATTCATCACAATCATTTTGTGACATTGAATTGACTCCCACTATACCGGATGGATGAACCACAGGACCGCCAGAGTCACCTCCACATATCGTAGCTTCTACCCTGCAGGAAGCCACCACGCATATAGGCGAATATTCATACAATAACTTGAAATTTCTTATTTCATTAGGAAGACACTTATTTATCATTCCGTTTAAAACTTGCAGTGGTTTTTCATGTTCTGTTGCATTTGTAGATCCAAACCCAAGAATATTAACTTCATGACCAAATAGAGCCGTATAGTCTAATGCACTTATTTTGGCATAACGAGAAACTAATATATTTTGACTGCGAAACAGTCCCATATCATAAAATGCGGATATTCTGTATTCTACATACTGTGGATGAATATGTACATCTAGTATAGGGCTTATTTGACCCTTTTCTTTTGGAAAATAACTGTTGAATCTTGCAAACGTTTTGAGAGTTTTAATATAGCAGTGAGCTGCAGATAAAATCCACTCAGATGTTAATGCAGCTCCTGTGCATAATTGTCTATAATCAACTGTAATTTTATCTTCTATAAGATTCTCTTCCTTTGTTTCTAGTCTAATAGCAAAAGGAAACTCTTCCCTCAGCGCGTCTCGGCCTCCGATTACTCGTAATGCAGCTTCACAGTATGTTAAATTCAAAATAAATAATAAATACAAAAACTTCTTGGTACTGTTAAAAAGTTTCTGATATTGTATTGTTAACTTTTTTTTACCATTCCTCATCTTGAAAATGTTAGAAAAATGATTTCATCTCGAATTTGTTTTATTATTTTATTACAGTAAAGAAATATGATGTTGTTAACATAAATTTTTATTACAAAATTACATATACGCCGACGTTATACGTGACGCCGCGTTAGCGCAGCGGTCACAGCAATGGATTGCGATTGGCTGTTGCGCGAGCGGTTGCGGGTTCGATCCCCACACACGACAACATTTGTATTGGCCATAGAGATGTTTGCCGTGGTCTGGGTGTTTGTGCAGTCCTTGTGGGTCTCACCACCGTGCCTCGGAGAGCACGTTAAGCCGTCGGTCCCGGTTGTTATCATGTACACCTGATAGTGATCGTTACTCATAGTAGGAAATATATTATATTTGGGTTGTCTGGAAGAAATGGCTAAATAGCCATAAGTCCGCCCATTGTACTTCGCCTGTAACTGATATTTGTAGTTGTGATGTACAATAAAGTACAAATAAATAAATGTAAAAAATGTATATTTTATTTTTTCAACTTAGACAATTAGACGATAACTGCTGACCATCCACCTCAAGAGAAGTGGAATAAGTTGCCGAATATGTAATTTTATAAGAAACTAGCTGCCCGGACAGACTTCGTTCTGTCTGTAATTTTTTAAGTATAAAAACCTTAAAAACCTTTCGTCGGATTTTTAAGGAACATACAAAAAATCGGTCGAGCTATTATCGAGTTATGCGCTTAGCAACATTAATTTTTTTTATATAGATATCAGGATTGTTTATTTCAGCTTTTTGAGATCTAATGCGAAAAAATTTAAAAATGTTTATCAAATTAATGTGAAGACTTAGGTTATTATCTATTGAATCACCGTTACTGATATCAAATTGGAAAAAATGCGCCATTTAATCTCATTACATTAAATGAATTAATTAATGAACTACAAAGATTGTAATGACTGATGATAATGATGTTAAGGTATAATGTTTTGCATGTACACAACGAAGTTCAGCAACTCACACTTTTGTCCAACAAACACTTACTAATGACTATAAATAACTGACTAGTAACTTTACTAGCTTTTTGTTACTTATGAAAATACAACATTTGTATTTTCATAAGTAAATTAGTCTTCGTGTTTAATAAGTGCCTAAAATTGTATTTTTTTTTGTTTTGATTAGTTTCTTCTTCCACATTTTTTGACCTTAAAGTTGCATCCGCAACGGCATAGCAATAATTCACAAGTCACACAATATAAAACAATGTCAATACTTTACTTAGCTGTGTCGTTTAGCGAATAAAATATACTTTGAATTTTTGCTGACAATTTCTCAAATTCTCATGCGGCCATTTTGATGGAAATAATGTTAGAAATCCAATCTAAAGCGCGGCTAACTACTGCTATCATGCCAGCCGAAGTACCCGGGATTAACTCTAAGCTAGTAGTGAATTCGTTACAATCATTATATGCCAGTGAACTGACTCCCACTATACCGGATTGATGAACCACAGGACCGCCAGAGTCACCTCCACATATCGTAGCTTCTACCCTGCAGGAAGCAACCACGCATACTGGCGAATATTCATACAATAACTTGAAATTCCTTATTTCATTAGGAAGACACTTATTTATCATTCCGTTTAAAACTTGCAGTGGTTTTTCATGTATCGATGCATTTGTAGATCCAAACCCAAGAATATTAACTTCATGACCAAATAGAACCGTATAGTCTAATGCACTTATTTTGGCATAACGAGAAACTAATATATTTGTACTGCGAAACAGGCCCATATCATAAAATGCGGAAAATTTGTATTCTACATACTGTGGATGAATATGTACATCTAGTATAGGGCTTATTTGACCCTTTTCTTTTGGAAAATAGCTGTTGAATCTTGCAAATATTTTGAGTGTTTTATCATAACAGTGAGCTGCGGATAAAATCCACTCAGATGTTAATGCAGCTCCTGTGCATAATGGTTCATAGTTAACTACAATTTTATCTTCTATAAGATTCTCTTCCTTTGTTTCTAGTCTAATAGCAAAAGGAAACTCTTCCCTCAGCGCGTCTCGGCCTCCGATTACTCGTAATGCAGCTTCACAGTGTGTTAAATTCAAAATAAATAATAAATTGAAAAATTTCATGGTACAGTTAAAAGTTTAATAATAATTCTTATACCAAGTTATCGTAGTTCCACGGAAATAAAAAAAATATTTGATCATAAAATAATGTTGCAATTTTTATTAGTTTCAATCCCGAAATATTCTGATCTTATCGGAAAAGGTTTTCACTTGCACTTGGCAGTATCAATTTATTTCTATTTCGTAATGATTACCTACTTTTTCTTTATTTGATCAAGTTTTGTCTAAAGATGTTGGTATTACAATTATTTATTAATATTTATTAAACTTTATTACACAACACAGAAAAAAAAATAAAAAAACAACATAACAACACTTCGAGATAACAGGTTGCGCAAAAGGCGGACTTAAGGCCGTACAGCCTTATCTACCAGTCAACCTTAAGGCGTAAAGAAAGTAAAAAGTAAGTGTTAAGGTAAGACTATACAACAGTAAAAACAAAATAATTAAACATATGCATAAAAGTACAGAGATATACCTATATATACATATATACATACTACAAACAAGATATAAAAAAATACGTCCATACAAAAGTAAACACACGAAGAAATGTCATGACATGAAATTATGTTATATTTAATGTAGGTAAGCCTAAGATGAAGAGAGTAAAAAGATAAATAAGGAAGGGCTATTGACAAAGTTTGTTTAAGTACCACTTTTTAACCTGGGTTTTAAAGGAAAGTTGAGAAGGAGAGTTCCTGATGTTTACCGATAACTCATTCCACAGTCTGATGGCATTAACTGTAAAAGAATTAGACATAAAACCAGAATTATGAGAAGGTATGCTTAGGGTAAGGTTATGAGAAGAACGGAGATCCCTAGAATGAGTGTTAGAAAGAAAATTAAATTTAGATTTCAAGTAAGAAGGAGCAAAAGGGTTAGAAATTACAGAATAGAGAGTACAAAGAATTCTCAGTTTTCGCCTTTCTTTAATCGGCAGCCATTGCAGTTGGGACCGGTAGGACGAAATATGGTCGTATTTGCGCAGCCCATAAATAAAGCGAATGCAAGTATTTTGTAGATCAGGAGCTCCTCGTTTAAGTCAGGGTAGCAAGCATCGCCGTAATTAATAATAGGTAAAAGAAAACAATTTGCTAAATTAATCTTGGCCTTCATGGGAAGAAAATTTAAGCTAAAATAATATTAAAAGACGAGAAGACCCTATAAAGTTTTATAATTTATTTATTTAATATTAATTATATAATTGCACACAATTATGCACATTTCTAAAATATCAAGGCAAGATGATGTAAGTATTCATTACCTTTGGAAATTGGGTCGGCAGCTGTTAGTTTTGGTTCAATTAGCAATAGTTCTGATAAATTTATTCTGGAGTTTTAATAAAGTAGGAGCTTAAGTGACATTTCATATAGAATAAGTAAATGGCACTTATTGATACACAATACTATGACACAAATATTTTGCTTATGACATATAATGTCATATACATTCATTTAGGAAATATAGAAAGTAATTAATTCGACCCCGGTGGCATGAATATTTCAATGCCAACATACACGTAAAGCATGTAATTTTAAGCAACACAATTGTGTCGATAATTTGGAATGATATTATAATCACTTACTGCGCTTCCTGGAATCAAATCTATTATAATTAATTAGTTTTTCTCAAATTTCATTAATTCAACCAATTTCATGACGCAGTCGTGGCCGAGCGGTTTTAAGGCGTCTGAATAGAAATCAGATTCCCTCTGGGAGCGTAGGCTCGAATCCTACCGACTGCGATTTTTTATCCCAATATTAGTAACAGTAATATAATATGAAAGTAATTAAATTATAAACTATTATTTATTATACATTGCGTGTTGTGTAGCGCACATTAATAGCATTGATTATTTTAGTTAAAAACTGTTGCCCTAATGAATAGTGTGGTTTTCGATTTTATCATTAATTTATTGATAAATTAAATTTTCCTATGATTATAATTAGTGAATGTAGACCACAATATAATTTTTCATTTAACACATTATTAAAAATTAATATAAATTGTTTGAGTATTGTTAAATGTATTTTGTTGTTTTTGCGTTTTTATTGAGTAAGGGCACAGTAGAAAAAAATTTGCTCAAATTTTGGAACAACCCAACTATTCTAATGTCTTAAAAAATGTCTTTGTTTACTGTCGAACGGCATATCATTGCGCTGTGCAGATATTGTGTTGTTTGCATGGACGATGGGCACAGACCTAGTATGACGCAGCTCCCAAAACATTTCAATCTCTGAGCAAAATTAGTATTGTATCTGCCTGTGGACAAGATTAGCATGTAGTACCGCTTTGTATTTGAATTTGCTTCACTCGTTGGCGGTACCTACGAATGGGTGTATTCCTGCCTCATCACATGGGCTATAAAGCAGTGCATACATTATTTTCGATTTCACAAGGTGCACATCCTCTTGCCCCTGGCGTACTATACGCTAGAAGGTATTAGATGCACCTAAATTACTGAATCATCCTCTTATTAGTTACATCCTCCACTTAGGTCTGGCATGTTGAGTAGCAAAATTTATTTAGAGCGCTGTTAAGTTAACGGTAATCCTTTTTTGCAGATGTTTTATAAATATATCTATAAGTTCAGCTTGTCTCACTACTGGGCATAAGTATCTTTCGCCGTGTAGGAGAAGGATCAGTAAAATAAATTTATCTACGTAAATACCTTCTTGGTTGTGATGAAAATCTTGTAAAGTCATGAATCAGATTTAAAGACACCTTCACCATAAGGCTCGTGTTTGGTGCATAAATAGCACATTTTGATTTTATAATAGACTCTTTTGAAAAGGTAGGTCTGGAACTTAATTTACACAAGTGCTTGCAAATCAGTCTGAATATCTGTTTTAGAATTTTTCTTTAATACAAGAGGGGTTTATCTATGAAAAATAAAGAACCTATAAGTTTTTTGCCGTGCTGTACAAGCAAGCTGTACCTGTAAATTTTTAAATGAATATGGCCTTGAAAACTTTTAGCCTAGATTTGGACCCGTGTCCTTGTGTCTATTTTGGTTTAGCCTACACTCAGATCACTTCAGCTTGTAATATCCCACTATAGTTATGCACTATAGGCACTAGGCCTCTTTCCCCATTTAGGAGAAAGATCAGAGCTTAATACACCAGCTGCTCCAATGTGAGTTGGCATTGGCGGGATATGTTCCCTATTAGGAGCAACGATCGCTATCAGGTGTACATGATAACAACCGGGACCGACGGCTTAACGTGCTCTCCGGGGCACGGTGGGGAGACCCACAAGGACTGCACATCATTTACCGTACCGTTGATTATAGTATGCTACTGTGTGTAGCTACACACGTAGCTAAGGCTAGATCCAATCAGTTAGTCATCACGTCCTACGCCCACTCGTCGCGTCATTAATATCATTATTGGAGCATAATTAATGAACGTTTAGTACACATTATACATGATTGTTAGCTAGTATCTACCTTCGACTTCCGGAGCTCATCGATAGAAGAAAAAATACACATGTCAGAAGTGAAACTTCTTTAGCAAACACTAATACAAAAAAACGAATTTAAAATAACAAAAAAAAACTAATTAAAAAAACCAAAAAGCCAACGTCACACGATGTTCCCAGGCGGTCACCCATACTGACCGTCCCTGACGCTGCCGCGTTACCGGTCGCTCAAATTTTACCCCTCATACGCCTAAAGAAGTTTGACTTCAAAAATTAGAATTTATTTAACACTTTAGGATATTTCGGGCTTATTTCACCGGTTTTGGATAACGTTATTCGACTGAGATGAGATGAGATTCGATTCGATTGAGATGACGGTATGCGACAGGTCCTAATGACCTATTTTACCTCCTGCTGTTAAGGTATATACTTAACCTATGTTCATGATTTACTTTATACACAAACGGTGATACAATTTTTTTTATATATAACTAAGTCGGCAAACAAGCGCTGCGTACGGCTCACCTGATGTGAAGCGATTACCGTAGAGAGCTCTGGTCACCTTACTCACCAACAGGAACACAATACTGCTTGAAAACAGTATTATTTAGTGGTATTCTGTAAGGTCGAGATACTACCCCAGTCGGGCTGCTCTATATTTTGAGCAGGAAGTTTCCTGCTGTGCCCTACCTCAGTTAAATAATTTATTATTGTGTTGTAAATGAAAATTTGAAGTCTGTATTTAATAGCAGTGCTATAATTTATTCTCGTTTATCCTTCATGAATAATTTATCTCCTATGAAAATATTTAAAAATATTTAAAATTTGAGATTGAAACAAACAGCTAATCAGACAAATTATAAACTTGAACAAACAAAGTAATAAAAATAAACACGAAATTTACCATAATTATTCAATTTTCAAAAAACAGTTTCTTCTTTTGATGATTATAAAGTTTTTTGGGACGATTAAACTGTAATTAAGTGAAGTAAGGTTACAAGCGAGTGATTAATATAATCATCAACGCAATATATCATATAGCGATATCTCTAATTAATCGAATATCGCTCACGATCGACAGACGCGTGATTAATTTCGTTACTCCATGATTACTGCTAGTGCTAGGTCTAGTCTACAATTACCGCTTGATATTAATTAATTGCAGTTCGGACGATCGGCTTAAAGATCTACAAACTATTATTAGTATAATTTGAATGCTAATATTTACAGTTATGTTTTTAATACATTTCGATATCAAGTGATTAGCTTATGATAATATACAGGGCATGTACAATTCGTCAAATTAACAGTATTCTTTTTATCTATTGGAATTTTGTAATTTTGTTTCTTTTTCTTTTTATTATGATTCATACTTGTCTACTCTGTGTTCACTAACTGTTGTATAATAATTGCTGTATACACCTTAAAAGACAAATCATACTGTATTGTACCTATGTTTAACTGTGTATTTCTTCTTGTAATGTTCTTATGATGTGTCGATGGTGTGTCTATTCAATAAATAAATAAATAAATGTATTGTAGTTTAGGACAATTATTGAATTGAGACTTCTTTGGAATTGTTCTGATTGTGATTGACGAAAAATGAGTCACGATAAAGAAAGAAACATATAAATGTATAAGGGAGAAAGAGATAGAATACATTATTGCGCGACGCGTTTTGCATGGCACTTATGACCTTTTTCTCAACACCGTGATCATCGTCCATAGATTAAATCGCAAAGGGCCTACCTTCCTACGTATTGACGTGTTGTTATTTTTATGCTAATGTTAAATTTCAGTTAACATAATATAATAATGAGAATTAATAATCATTAATGTTCAAACGTGCGTTGTATTGAAAAAAGAAATGGAAAAGTATACTATAATTTCTTTTAACAACTGTTAAGAATCTTTCACAATACATGGCATCGTCTTATTTTTGAAGTGAAGTTTCACTTTTAGGCTCATGAGGGTAACATTTAAGAGAAAGGCAACGCGGCAACGTGTGACGCGTTAGTACTTGGATGGGTGACCGCCTGGGAACACCGCGTGATGTTGGCTTTTTTTAATTAGTTTTTTTCAATTAGTTTACCAAAGAAGTTTCACTTCTGACATGTGTAGGTACTTTATAGGTAGGTACGCACGCAATTTTTTTTGTCATCAATCTCATATTATAATAAAATTCCAAGTTTAACTGTCCAAAGTAGAGTGTCTAAGTGGATGGACTACATGCTCATTAAATAACTTCCGCTAGATTGAGAATTAATTTTGCGGAACGAAGTTGGTAGTGACTAGCTCATGGGCAATCGACGGAATACGCGTCCAATTTGCGGTATTCGTGCGTATGCGGCACTAACTGGGTTTAACCAGCCGCTTTTCAAGGAATATGTTGGCGCTTATTTATTTTTTTTCACTTGAATTGTCCTATTTACTCAACTCACTGAAGATTCAAGCCAAGATTCAGCCAGATATTATCATCTCATTCTATATGTCCATTAAATTTATTAAAAAAAAAAAAAGTTAAAAAATGGGGTTTTAGAATGTTCACATGCTGTTACGCTCATCTGTTGTAGGTTCGATCGTCTCTCATGAATTTTTTTTCTTAATTTAGGTATATTTTATTCACAGATATTTATCGAGATCTGGTCTATTATATTCCGGACCCGACAAAATATTCTCTTTCCACTAACATACTAGATCGACAGCCTATGGTCCCTAGGTAAGGTAGAGGGCCTCCACCGTGCTCGGTTCTGGGTGTTCTGGGCGTGCTTCGTCTTGGACCACGTCGCACGACCCGCCTTCAGTTCCGATCGCTTCACTTCGCCTCCCACTTCGAACTATGTATTAATTATGGATCTTTCACACATAGTTTACGTATTACAATTTTAAAAATCTCCACAATATCAACCTTCTTCGCAAGGAGTTAATGATAATACTAACACTAAAGAACATTAGTCCCATCCCGTTTATCCATCGCAGATCTTCTAAAAACAAAGCGAACATATCAAATCAACGAGCACGTCCCAGTGTATCGTATAAATCATAAACTCGCTCCGAATATTAAAGGCCGCGCCGCGCGACCCGGCGTGCCATAATTCGATCACCGCTGTTCACTAATCACTCGTTCATTTACATACAATTCATTTGTTTTGCGCCGCAGCTCCCAATTCGACGTGCGATTGTTTGACTGCGCCATTTTAGTGGCTTCGGTTTGTTAGGTCCACTGCCACATCTTACTTGTTATTTTTATTCATTTTTTTGATGTGTTTAAGCTTATTTTTATTGTTATAATAGTGTACCGTTATTCTTTTTTGAGTCTTCGTCATCGATGAATTACTATAGATACGTGAAGTAAGACTTTTAAAAATAGTTAACAAATCTTCCCACTATTCTTTATTTTTACAAAAAGTTGTTATGTACGCACGTAAAAAGTTATACTTCATTGGCTAGCTAACTTCACGTTGCTAACTTCTTCTTCGTTGACTAGCTAACTTCAGGGTATTGAATTTTTTGTGACGGTGTGCGCTGTGTTTTTCTCTAACGCGCCAAAAGAAGTATGACTTCAATACTTCTATGTGTCATATGTGAAACAAATAACAAATTATATATTAATAAAGTTATATTGAAAAAGAGACCACGAATTAGTCTACGTTTCTCTCATTGTATGTATATTATGTACTAATACAGAATAATATATATTAGTGATAGGACGCTGAATTCTGAATTTAAAATAAATTATTTAATTTCACAGCTTTAAAATAATCAGCTAAATGTGGCAATAGCCCTGAACGATCTATTAGTTTAGCGGTTTAGTGTGGGTGTGGGCAGTTATTCGACAGATAAGTTCGGCAAATACGGATTCCATTTGTGTAGGAAACCTACCATTGTATGTGTTTGTTAATTTGCTCGGTTTACACAACACATAGTCGATACTCCGCATCATAACTATAGCGCTTTATGAATACGTATTTACATATTTATTATCTCTATTTATATAATATGGAATGATAATAATATGGAATGTTTGTTTGATGGAATGAGAAATCTTTCTTTCTTATCTTTATCGCTCACAAAGTGCACTTATTTTTTTCCCTCCCCATGGAGGTTGTGCACCAAAAACAACAATAAATTAACGAGTATTATCTTCGAATAATTTTTAAAAGATAATTTTTATTTGTCACTGTAATTTTTTTTTGTACTTTAAATAATTTAAAGCACTGTACGCAATGAATATTATCATTAATCACTGTAATATTAGTATCAACTAGCAGGACCCCGCGGTTTCACACGCGTTAATTTGGGGAAAAAATAGCATAGGTACGTACAGCACAAAAATTATTATTCCATTCGAACCATTAATTTCTGAAATTAGCACCTTTAAAAAAATAATTGAATTTCAGCTTTATAATGATGATCATATAATAAGTATAGATAAAGGCAGTAAACATCTGAAATAACGATTTCCCATAAAATTTTAAATGTTTTGTCGTACTTTAAACCACCAATTGTTATGGACCATTTTAAAATTTAAGGGTTTATAAAGTAAGTCCTATCAGTAAATTAATTATAATAAAATCCTCAATTAACGAACTATAATCCATCAAAGAGACCAAATTCCGAGATCTGATTCCTGTTTAATCACAACGGCCTCTTTGATAAGAGACTGGGTTTAATTTAAAATTGATACTTAACTGGAAGACGGGGTCTTAAACGTAAGTAAATTCCTACAAATTAGGAAAGCTTTCGGCGGTCGTATTCTGAGGACTGTATAATTCTGATACGGTGAGTCATATTATTTAAAAAGAAAAAATAATAATTGCGTGCGTACAAAGCACACAGTCATGTCAGAAGTGAAACGTCTTTGGCAAGCTATTTGAAAAAAAAAAACGAATTAAAAATACAAAAAAAACTAATTTAAAAAAAAAACCAACGACACGCGGTGTTCCCAGGCGGTCACCCATCCAAGTACTGACCGCGTGACACGTTTCTGATACATATACACACTCATAACACACTTAAAACTCACTTAAAAAAATGTACTAATGTGTAAGTTTTTTTTAGATTTTTCCATGTATTCGTCTGCTTATAGATTTTGTTTTTTAAATGAAAAAAAAAGACGTACTGTAACATAAATAGAATTGGAAATAAAATTATGTATAATAGGTGAAAAAGAAGATAAAAGAAAACAAAAAGGTACCTTTAAGGTTTTATAACAGTCTTAATGAAAAGTCATTAGATAAGACATTTAAAGGCTAATACAAATAATTTAAGTTACGCTTATTAAATACGCAAATATAGAGTGTATTATTGTATACAAAATCTATATAATTAAAAATTAATCACCAAAACGTATGTACGCATTACTTCTAAACTACTTACACGAAATTGGATAACTCTTTAAACAAGTTTTCGATTGTCAAGGTGCACGCACGACTGGAGTTTACTCCTTCAGATCGACTGTCTAAATAGGCAAAAAAAGGCTTACTAGTCTAATAAAGAGAATAAAATAGCAAATGGTAAATAAACTAATCAAATAACGCCATCTATCTATCAAAGATGACGTTATTAGAAAACGTCATTACGCAATCAATCGGAACCCTATTGGGTTTCGATAGATGGCGTTACGAGCAACGTAACGAGGTCCTTATTACATTGATTCTTAAGGAGTAAACTCCAAAAAAAGATGTCGCTACGAAGATCGCCGGGTCAGTTTGTATTATATTAAATTTAAATACATACAAACAAGTGCATATGTACATAGCTGATATGGGTATATCTGTCGAAGTTTTGAAATGGAGTTTTTAATTTATTCGTACTCTTTTTCGGTTCAGCGAACAAACAGGAAGGGATTACGTCAATTTTATGGGTAACAAAAGCGAGGACTTGTGTGATATATTTTACGTTTAAAAGCATTTGAAAAATAAATTTGTTTTGTGTAAAATCATTGACAATTTTTTTCAAACGCATGTAAACTTTAATATGTGAGATGTAGTATTTCTTAAATATCCAGATGACAATCTAAAGTCATACATCATATTCATAAAATTCTCGTGTCACAATGTTAGTTACAATACTCCTCCGAAACAGTTGGACCGATTTTTATGAAATTTTGTGTGCATATTGAGTAGGTCTGAGAGTCGACCAACATCTATTTTTCATACCCCTAAGTTATAAGGGGGGGGGGGCTTAAGGGGGTTAATAACAAATATGGTAAAACAACGTTTGCGGGGTCAGCTAGTTAGTAAAATATGTGTTAAAAATTTGTATAATTATCGTTTTTCTAGTTCAGTCGACTGTTAACTAAAACACAACGTTTGATGCCTACCTAAAGAATAGTCAACTGCATCTGTATGTTGAGCATTGCATGCACATTTTAATTTTTTTTTTTATTTTCATTACGAAATATTATTATTAAAAAGTTAATTATAAGCATTATCAGAATTTCTACAAAAAATGTAACAGTTGTATCAAAACGATAATACATCAGTTGAATTATAACAAAATCGTAATTTGCTATCGGTGGAAGCGAGGAGAGTGGATCAGCAAGTTTGATTATACCCACATTAACCCTTGCCAATTCCGAGCCGAGATAACTGCAGTTGATTCTTAAAACTTCGCCCGCTCTTTACGATCTCCGTCAATTATCTTCAGCTTAGTGTTTCTGATTTCGATTAATTTCTCAATTGTTTTCAAATTTTCTATGCTAAATATTTTATAGGAATTTTACTCTAATACTGTTTCTAATCAAATAAAATCTTCAATCAGTGTTCCGACATTAAAGTGCTTATTAGTTGTTTTATTGTAAAAGGCAATTTCCTTAACTAGTATTTTTTTTAAATATCGCGAAAACTATATTACTGTATATATACAAATAAAATTTTTATTTAATATTTATAAATAGCATAAAAAGTAATACGATACGGCGACCTATTATTTAGACAATAAAGTTATATGAGAAGATATGACTGTCGCTATTGAAATTGATTTTTCAGATTTTTTTACTATTATTATAAGCAATTACCCATAAATCTACATGTAAATACTCCAAAATTCATTAGCTTCCTTTCGAGAACATGATAATGGGGGGTTTCCGTCGATACCAATAAAATTGATTGCTGTTTTGAGTAAGAGTTAATTATTAATTACTATTTAGTCAGAATAGTAAAGTTATAGCCTAATTATTATCATATTCCTATCAAAGTAACGCCTTAAAGTTTAAAAGTTCAAAAAGTCCCATTGAACACAAGCAGACCGTAAGTAATCCCACCCTTTTACGAGTATAATTAAATATGTTTAAACACAGAAAACCTTAAAACTTAACCTTATTTTTCAACTTTCCAATTGCTTTCAAGTTTACCTCAAATTAAATGAAATGGTTGAATTAATGAGTTTTAACTGCGGAGTAAGAAGCTCGACGGAATTTTGACTTGTTTTGTAAATTATTTGTTAATGAAGGGCGTGTGGGTGTTTTACTGTTCAGCAAAAAGTTTTGCTTAAAATTCGGCATTTATAACATTTTAATTTAGATGTTTAGATATCAGTTATTTCCAAGTTCCAATAGGCGAGCATTCTTGTGCTGTGGTGGAAAAAGACTGAATTAGGCTGATTGCGCCGGGTTCGATTAGAATTTGGACAGGATTATTGTTTATGCTTGTATTTCTATACTAGCTTCAGTTTCGGTATTAAGATAACGTGGTTTTGTCCATATGTAAAGGATAACACTATGTATCTATTTGTATTATTAACTGAGTAATTTAAGCACATAATTACCTAATTGATCTTACATTTAGGCTTAAAAGAGTAATTATTAATCATCGTAATTTATGTACAAGAAATAGGAAAGATACGCCATAGAATGCAAACTAGAAAGAAATGCATCAAAATTACAAGTACACTCTGCGGAGACATATTTGAAATTCTTTCTTTTTTAAAATAATTTGAATCTCTCCTAAGTTGTCAAACAATAATAGAAACAATGTGTGAGTCAAGTTTATTGTTGACAGGTCGACTATTTTTTACGACTTGAGTCGTAACTCAGTTGGTTCGTAAAGAACAAGATGGTGCTTTTTTGGAAATTCGTTCAGCGTTTAATTTTTTTTGCAACTTTTTTCTAATGTAATAGACCCTTTTCCCACACGGAGGTTAGGTTAAAGGTTAAATCAATCTGGAATATCAATAGATCTATGTTAATAACTGACTTCAAAAAAAAAAAAAGATAACATTTTTTTTTATCTTTATGAAAAATTATTTTTGTATTCAGATTTTTTTGAAGACAATTTTTCAAAGCTACCGAATGTGTTATTTATACTCGTACATCACAACTGTTCTGTGACATGGTCTTTTGTTATTATATTTTTTGTATAATTAACAAAATAAGTAACAACACAGAGATAACTCCTCGCCTTATTGCCTCCACTGGTGACAAGAGGGCTGCTGCATTTTTCGCCCAAAGAATCGGCATAGCGATTCAACGGGAAAATGCTGCCAGCATTCTTGGCACCATTCCACGCGTACAGGATTTGTACTATAACTATCTGTAAATATTTAGTTCTTAAGTTTTGAATTTTAAATAATATGTATGTATATTAATTTTAATCAGAATTTGTTTTACAATTATTTTTAACGCAATAAAGTCATTAGTATCTCAAATGTACAACAAAAACATAAATCTATTACTACTTTGATTTTGCTGTATAATTAAGTGCCAATGTTCTTTGACCACGCCAGGTTGGCAGTTTTGCGCAGTTCCTCCTATTTGAGTGGTACCTTAATGAGTCCTTTTGAAGTTTCGTTTTGTTTGAGTTAACGTCGGAAATACACTTAAAAGAGCGATTTACAAAATATATTTAGTAGTAGAAAACCGAGAGTTATAGTGTTATTTTTTGATTATATTTTTATATTCAGTGTATATAGAGAAGTGATTACATAAAATAGTATTACATAACATGATGAAGACTTAACGTTTATCACTACATAGTATAATTCGCTTCCCGCTGTCTGTCTGCTTACATTTTTAAAACTACGCAACAGATTTTGTTGCGGTTTTCTTTATTAAATAGAGTGATTCCAGAAGAAGGTTTATATGTATAATACATGCATAATATATTAGACACACCCTGATTGTTTTTACACCCATGCGAAGCCGGGGCGGATTGCTAGTTAAAAATATTTACCAACACGAACTTTAAACTGTCCCACACGTGAAAATGTCCCATTGAAGTTAACCTTCTACACGTTAAAAAAACGAAAAAAAAACTCAGATACTAGTAACAAATTGTGACTTCGAGTTCTGTAACAAATAAAACGGGGCATCGTAAACCTCAAACTGAGTTAATTAAACCATCAATTAAGAAACTATAATCCATCAAAGACTTAACCAAATTCTGAGATCTGAATCCTGTTTAATCACAAGGGCTTCAGTGATAAGAGACTGGGTTTAATTTAAAATGAACTGGAATCCGGGGATTTAAAAACCAAAGTCTTCGGTTTATTTGTCTTTTGAAAGAAAAAATGCTGTTAAAAGAAAATCTTCTCCGATAGATTCTGTTTAATTGAGGTAATTAAGAAAGTTCTTCTGCTTTTGAAGGCTTGAATATAATAGATTTAGTAGAAGTTTGATATGAAAAACATGACAATGTTTTCATCAAATGGCTTGCAATCGTCTTCAGACTTTTATTCGTTAATTGATAATGAATAGCACCTAATGCAAAATTTTACCAATACTTTAAAGAACTACCCTGGCAGAAAAATCGATATAAGAAATTTTTACACAGCACAATACTTACCAAAAAATTGGAAATGATGTTAGGACATAATATAGGTACATAAACGCGGATGATATTATTTATATACAAAATATAGCTACAAAATATATAGATATATATAGATATGAGAGATACTGGCAAAATATTAAAAAGCCACTACTTTTATTAGTATATCGTGAATGTGAACAGGTCCAGATTCACTCCTCGAACATATTAGAAATGTTTAAATTGAATTTTTGGGTGAGTAGTATTGATTTGAGTTATAGAAACTAATTTAAATTGTATCAAAATATCTAAAAAAAGGTATGAAAGTGCATCTCTGAAAATTAGTGTTATGAAAGAATTATACGAAAAGTATTCTGGTTGGACACAAATATTTACAGATGGGTCGAGGAGCGAAACTGGACTTGGAAGTGCTTATTGTAACCAAAAAGGGGATATTGTCGGTAAATTTAAAATTTTATCAAATGTTTGTATAATGACGGCGGAACTCATTGCAGTTTCAGAGGCTTTAAAATATCTCAGTTCACTGAATAATAACCAAAATATTGTAATTTTCACGGATAGTAAAAGTGGTTTACAACATTTGGCTCGATGCGCCTCTGGATATAGCAGAGGTGTATCGATAGCCTACACAATTATAAATATTTTAAACGAACTTCGGATTAGGAATATAAATGTGAAGCTGCAGTGGGTTCCATCGCATATAGGTCTTAGTGGTAACGAGAAGGCTGACTGTCTAGCAAAGATAGCTATAAATGAAGGATTGGAATTTCATATTTTACCTACTTTTTCAGAAAGTTTGACCAAATTTAAAATTGATTGTCATCAAAAGTTTAAAGAATATTTCGACCAAAGAAGTAGAGAAAAGGGTATATGGTACAAAGTTATTCAAAGTCAGCCTCCTCGCTTAACTTGGTTTATAAAAGCAAGAATTAGCAGGAAGTACATCACTACAGCACTTAAATTACGTTCAGGACATTTTCCATCCAAAAAGTTCGCCTTTTTAATGAAAAAAGCTGAATCCCCTAACTGTGACACATGCGGCTTGCTAGACGATGTGTACCACATATTAAATGAATGTGTTAAATACGAAACGGAGAGAGAAACATTGATGAAACGGTTTGGTATAAATAAATTTGATATGGGTATATTTTTATCTGTGTTAACAGAGCCTTTGTCTGATGCAGCAAATTTGTTAGTTAATATGGTCATCAATCATCAATGATTCTTTCTCCATTTCTTAGACATAGTGAGAATTAGGGTATGATGGGGCTGACATGTCTGTGTAGACAAAAGTCCCTAAAAAAGATAAGAATTAAAAAAAAAAAAAAAAAAAGGTATACAAAATAAAAACTTTTCAGTTTTATAATATTAGTATAGATTAAAACAGTTTAAAACCGTCTCTGTCATAGATTTCGCATAAAATTTCAAACGTTTTGTCGTACTTTAAACCACCAATTATTATGGATCATTTTAAAATTTAAGGCTTTATAAAGTAAGTCCTATCAGTAAATTAATTATAATAAAATCCTCAATTAACGAACTATAATCCATCAAAGAGACCAAATTCCGAGATCTGATTCCTGTTTAATCACAACGGCCTCTTTGATAAGAGACTGGGTTTAATTTAAAATTGATACTTAACTGGAAGACGGGGTCTTAAACGTAAGTAAATTCCTACAAATTAGGAAAGCTTTCGGCGGTCGTATTCTGATGACTGTATAATTCTGATACGGTGAGTCATATTATTTAAAAAGAAAAAATAATAATTGCGTGCGTACAAAGCACACAGTCATGTCAGAAGTGAAACGTCTTTGGCAAGCTATTTGAAAAAAAAAAACGAAATAAAAATACAAAAAAAAGCCAACGACACGCGGTGTTCCCAGGCGGTCACCCATCCAAGTACTGACCGCGTGACACGTTTCTGATACATATACACACTCATAACACACTTAAAAACTCACATAAAAAATGTACTAATGTGTAAGTTTTTTAGATTTTTCCATGTATTCGTCTGCTTATAGATTTTGTTTTTTAAATGAAAAAAAAAAGACGTACTGTAACATAAATAGAATTGGAAATAAAATTATGTATAATAGGTGAAAAAGAAGATAAAAGAAAACAAAAAGGTACCTTAAAGGTTTTATAACAGTCTTAATGAAAAGTCATTAGATAAGACATTTAAAGGCTAATACAAATAATAATTTAAGTTACGCTTATTAAATACGCAAATATAGAGTGTATTATTGTATACAAAATCTATATAATTAAAAATTAATCACCAAAACGTATGTACGCATTACTTCTAAACTACTTACACGAAATTGGATAACTCTTTAAACAAGTTTTCGATTGTCAAGGTGCACGCACGACTGGAGTTTACTCCTTCAGATCGACTGTCTAAATAGGCAAAAAAAGGCTTACTAGTCTAATAAAGAGAATAAAATAGCAAATGGTAAATAAACTAATCAAATAACGCCATCTATGTATCAAAGATGACGTTATTAGAAAACGTCATTACGCAATCAATCGGAACCCTATTGGGTTTCGATAGATGGCGTTACGAGCAACGTAACGAGGTCCTTATTACATTGATTCTTAAGGAGTAAACTCCAAAAAAAGATGTCGCTACGAAGATCGCCGGGTCAGTTTGTATTATATTAAATTTAAATACATACAAACAAGTGCATATGTACATAGCTGATATGGGTATTTCTGTCGAAGTTTTGAAATGGAGTTTTTAATTTATTCGTAGTCTTTTTCGGTTCAGCGAACAAACAGGAAGGGAATACGTCAATTTTATGGGTAACAAAAGCGAGGACTTGTGTGATATATTTTACGATTCAAAACATGTGAAAAGTAAATTTGTTTTGTATAAAATCATTGAAAAATTTTTTTCGGACCCATGTAAACTTTAATATGTGAGATGTAGTATTTTCTTAAATATCCAGATAACAATCTAAAGTCATACATCTTATTCATAAAATTCTCGTGTCACAATGTTAGTTACAATACTGCTCCCAAACAGTTATACCGATTTTTATGAAATTTTGTGTGTATATCGGGTAGGTCTGAGAGTCGACCAACATCTATTTTTCATACCCTAAGTTATAATGGAGGGGCTTAAGGGGGTTTATAACAAATATGGTAAAACAACGTTTGCGAGGTCAGCTAGTTAGTAAAATATGTGTTAAAAATTTGTATATCGTTTTTCTAGTTCAGTCGACTGTTAACTAAAACACAACCTTTGATGCCTACCTAAGGGCCTATGCAAACCACGTTTTTTAAAACGCGCGTCGACAGCGCGTTTGTATCGCGACATACGCGCGTTTGCATCGCGTCTGTATCGCGTGACACGTGCGTCGACGGCGCGTTTTTATCCTACAGAGCAGTTTGTTGGCGTTTGTATTGATTCAAACGCGCGTCGACGGCGCGTTTGTATCGCGACATACGCGCGTTTGCATCGCGTTTGTATCGCGTGACACGCGCGTCGACGGCGCGTTTTTATCCTACAGAGCAGTTTGTTGGCGTTTGTATCGATTCAAACGCGCGTCGACGGCGCGTTTGTATCGCGACATACGCGCGTTTGCCTCGCGTTTGTATCGCGTCACACGCGCGTTTGCATCGCGTCTGTATCGCGTTTAAAAAACGTGGTTTTCATAGGCCCTAAAGAACAGTCAACTGCATCTGTATGTTGAGCATTGCATGCACATTTTAATTTTTTTTTAATTTTCATTACGAAATATTATTATTAAAAAGTTAATTATTAGCATTATCAGAATTTTTACAAAAAATGTAACAGTTGTATCAAAACGATAATACATCATCTGAATTATAACAAAATCGTAATTTGCTATCGGTGGAAGCGAGGGGAGTGGATCAGCAAGTTTGATTATACCCACATTAACCCTTGCCAATTCCGAGCCGAGATAACTGCAGTTGATTCTTAAAACTTCGCTCGCTCTTTACGATCTCCGTCAATTATCTTCAGCTTAGTGTTTCTGATTTCGATTAATTTCTCAATTGCTTTCAAATTTTCTGTACTAAATATTTTATAGGAATTTTACTCTAATACTGTTTCTAATCAAATAAAATCTTCAATCAGTGTTCCGACATTAAAGTGCTTATTAGTTGTTTTATTGTAAAAGGCAATTTCCATAACTAGTATTTTTTTTAAATATCACGAAAACTGTATTACTGTATATTATACAAATAAAATTTTTATTTAATATTTATAAATAGCTTATAAAGTAAAACGATACGGCAACCTATTATATATTTAGACAATAAAGTTATATGAGAAGATACGACTGTCGCTATTGAAATTGATTTTTCAGATTTTTTTTATTATTATAAGTAATTACCCATAAATCTACATATAAATACTGTAAAATTCATTAGCTTCCTTTGGAGAACATAATAATGGGAGGTTTCCGAGGATACCAATAAAATTGATTGCTGTTTTGAGTAAGAGTTAATTATTAATTACTATTTAGTCAGAATAGTAAAGTTATAGCCTAATTATTATCATATTCCTATCAAAGTAACGCCTTAAAGTTTAAAAGTTCAAAAAGTCCCATTGAACACAAGCAGACCGTAAGTAATCCCACCCTTTTACGAGTATAATTAAATATGTTTAAACACAGAAAACCTTAAAACTTAACCTTATTTTTCAACTTTCCAATTGCTTTCAAGTTTACCTCAAATTAAATGAAATGGTCGAATTAATGAGTTTTAACTGCGGAGTAAGAAGCTCGACGGAATTTTGACTTGTTTTGTAAATTATTTGTTAATGAAGGGCGTGTGGGTGTTTTACTGTTCAGCAAAAAGTTTTGCTTAAAATTCGGCATTTATAACATTTTAATTTAGATGTTTAGATATCAGTTCTTTCCAAGTTCCAATAGGCGAGCATTCTTGTGCTGTGGTGGAAAAAGACTCAATGAGGCTGATTGTGCCGGGTTCGATTAGAATATGGACAGGATTATTGTTTATGCTTGTATTTCTATACTAGCTTTAGTTTCGGTATTAAGATAACGTGGTTTTGTCCATATGTAAAGGATAACACTACATATATATTTGTATTATTAACTGAGTAATTTAAGCACATAATTACCTAATTGATCTTACATTTAGACTTGAAAGAGTAATTATTATAGTTGTCACAAAATAAGAGGCCCGTTTGGACATTTAACAAATACCCTAGAACGTAACTTGGTACGAAACTGTAAGAAATAATAAAAGAAATATTAATAACATAAAGTGTTTTTAAAACATACGTAAATTTTTTGGCGCGTTAAATAATATAATAGAATATATTGGGAGTGTTCTTTTCGCGCTTACTTTATAGTATCATGCAATTTCTAATTATTACGAAACGTCTCAAAAACAGTTACGTTCTAAGTCCTTTTGTTTTTAAATACTAGTGTTGTAACTAGTTAATTACTGAATTTCACCAGCATCATTCGATTTTAATAGTAAATCGATATTGTGTAGTGATCTCTACTGAAAATAATTTTATTGTATTTGCTCGCCAACGAAAAATAACGACTTCAATTACATCGACAAGTAACATAACGTAGGTAGACAAAAAAATAATCAACTAGATACGCGTTATCAAAGATTACCTAACTACGACCTATTTACATTTATAAAAAAGTTAAGAGAACCTAATAAACCACGATAAAACCTGAAAAAATTGTTTAATTATAATGAGAGAAATTGGCATAAACATTAGAAAAAATAAAAAATAAATTAGATTAAAGACAAATTGATCTTTTGTACCATTGTATCATTTCAATTTACCTACAATATTAAAGTTTAAGTTAAATTTTCTAATCAGAAATTTAATCCAATATACTTTACACTACATAATCAAATCGATCAAATACTCATACAAACTTGAATCGATTTATCGTGAGAATCGAATACCGAGTCGTATGGTTACTTCCCTATTTACGTCTCGATGACATATGTCCAAACGGGCCTATTATTTTGCGATGACTATAATCATCGTAATTTAAGTACAAGAAATAGGGAAGATACGCCATAGAATGCAAACTAGAAAGAAATGCATCAGAATTGCAAGTATATTCTGCGGAGATATATTTGTATATATAAATTCTCTCTATTTTAAAACAATTTGACTCTCTCCTAAGTTGTCAAACAATAATATAAACAATGTGTGAGTCAAGTTTATTGTTGACAGGTCGACTATTTTTTTACGACTTGAGTCGTAACTCAGTTGGTTCGTAAAGTATAAGATCAGAGCTTTTTTGGAAGCTCGTTAAGCTTTTAATTTTTTTCAACTTTTTTCAATTTAATTGACCCTTTTCCCACACGGAGGTTAGGTTAAAGGTTAAATCAATCTGGAATATCAATAAATCTGTGTTAATAACTGACTTAAAAAAAAGATAAAGATTTTTTTTTATCTTTAAGAAAAATCATTTTTGTTTTCAGATTTTTTTGAAGACAATTTTTCAAAGCTACCGAATGTGTTATTTATACTCGTACATCACAACTGTTCTGTGACATGGTCTTTTGTATTTTTTTTCTGTATTATTAACAAAATAAGTAACAACACAGAGATAACTCCTCGACGTATTGCTTCCCATGGTGACAAGAGGGCTGGTGTATTTTTTGCCCGAAGAATCGGCATAGCGATTCAACGGAAAAATGCTGCCAGCATTCTTGGCACCATTCCACGCGTATATGATTTGTACTATAACTATCTGTAAATATTTAGTTATTAAGTTCTGAATTGTAAATATGTATATGTATATTAATTTTAGTTAGAATTTGTTTTACAATTATTTTTAACGCAATAAAGTCATTAGTATCTCAAATGTACAACAAAAACATAAATCTATTACTACTTTGATTTTGCTGTATAATTAAGTGCCAATGTTCTTTGACCACGCCAGGTTGGCAGTTTTGCGCAGTTCCTCTTATTTGAGTGGCATCTTAATGAGACCTTTTGAAGTTTCGTTTTGTTTGAGTTAACGTCGGAAATACACTTAAAAGAGCGATTAACAAACATTTAGTAGTAGAAAACCGAGAGTTAATAGTTTAGTTTTAATTGTTATTTTTTGATTTTATTTTTGTACTCAGTGTATAGAGAAGTGATTACATAAAATAGTATTACATAACGTGACAAAGACTTAACGTTTATCACTACATACTATAAAACAAAATCGCTTCCCGCTGTCTGTCTGCTTACATTTTTAAAACTACGCAACGGATTTTGTTGCGGTTTTCTTTATTAAATAGAGTGATTCCAGAGGAAGGTTTATATGTATAATACATGCTTAATATAGTGGAGGAACACTGATAGTTTTTGCACCCGTGTGAAGCCGGGAGGGTCGCTAGTTTATAATATTTAGCAACACGAACTTTAAACTGTCCCACACTTGAAAATGTCCCATTGAAGTTAACCTTCAACATGTTAAAAAAACGAAAAAAAAAACTCAGATACTGGTAACAAATTGTGACTTCGAGTTCTGTAACAAATAAGACGGGGCATCGTAAACCTCAAACTGAGTTAATTAAACCATCAATTAAGAAACTATAATCCATCAAAGACTTAACCAAATTCTGAGATCTGAATCCTGTTTAATCACAAGGGCTTCAGTGATAAGAGACTGGGTTTAATTTAAAATGAACTGGAATCCGGGGATTTAAAAACCAAAGTCTTCGGTTTATTTGTCTTTTGAAAGAAAAAATGCTGTTAAAAGAAAATCTTCTCCGATAGATTCTGTTTAATTGAGGTAATTAAGAAAGTTATTCTGCTTTTGAAGGCTTGAATATAATAGATTTAGTAGAAATTTGATATGAAAAACATGACAATGTTTTCATCAGATGGCTTCCAATCTTCTTCAGACTTTTATTCGTTAATTGATAATGAATAGCACCTAATGCAAAATTTTACCAATACTTTAAAGAACTACCCTGGCAGAAAAATCGATATAAGAAATTTTTACACAGCACAATACTTACCAAAAAATTGGAAATGATGTTAGGACATAATATAGGTACATAAACGCGGATGATATTATTTATATCTATACTAATATAATAAAGCTGAAGAGTTTGTTTGTTTGTTTGTTTGAACGCGCTAATCTCAGGATCTACTGGTCCGATTTGAAAAATTCTTTCAGTGTTAGATAGCCCATTTATCGAGGAAGGCTATAGGCTATATATCATCACGCTAAGACCAATATGAGCGGAGTCCACGCCGACGAAGTCGCGCGCAGAAGCTAGTACAAAATATAGCTACAAAACCTCTGTCCGTCAATTAGTCTCAAACGGAGCGAGGGGAGTGGATCAGCAAGTTTAATTATACCCATCTTAACCCTTACCAATTTCAAGTCAAGATAACTGCAGTTTATTCTTTAAAACTTATTCCGTAGCTTACTGAAGACAAACTTCAAAGATATTGCGTTTATATTTAGCTCAATGCTCTGTATCGAGTTTCTGATTTCCACGAATTTCTTGATTGCTAACTACATGTAAAGCTAGTTGGAAATCAGTTGAATTTGGATTTATCAGTAATTGACTCTCGCAGCGAAGATAGTAGATCAGTTTCTTTAATTATAGCAATATTATTCCTTGAAAGTTTGGAGTCAAAACAATTGAAGTCGATTCTTTTAGTATTGCTTGAAGTGTACTGGAGACCATATCTATCAAATATACTAGGCTTAGTGTTTTGGAGCGAGTTTCTGATACACAATATGTAATATGATTTCGTATTATATTATGTTCAAAATTATTAAATTTAAATTATGTTCGAATTTCGACCATCGGGCGAGCACTAGTTGATAAAGACGTTCAAGTTTGTAAGCGATAAAGGAATGATGAAAACTTACTAAAGAGATGTTTAAACAGATAATTAAGCAGAAAGGCTAATTTTATCCTGATATTTTCATAAAATAAAGCTTTTTTCAGAATATTTCCATCAACTGACGCTTTTGCTTTTTAACCGACTTCCAAAAAAGGAGGAGGTTCTCAATTTGACACGTATGTTATTTTTTTTTAATGTATGTTAGCTCAGAACTTTTGACTGGGTGGACCGATTTCGATCAATTTTATTTTCATTGAAAGGTGTTGCGTGTCATGTGGTCCCATTTTAATTTACTTGAGATCTGGCAAGTATTTTTAGAGTTATATCTAATAATGCGTATTTACGTGACTACTTTTTCGTCGACCTACGTTATATTATACCGCATAACTTTTTACTCGGTGTACCGATTTCGATGATTGTTACTTTAATCGAAAGCTAATACTTGTCTTGTAGTTTTGTTTAAATTATCGAATTATCGAAAACTGATTACAACTTTTTGAGTAATCTTTAATAGCGCGTATTTACTTGACTATTTTTTCGTCTTATTACGTTGTATTACTTGTCGATGTAATTGAAGTCGGTTTGTTTTCGTTTGCGAGCAAACACAATTATATAGCAATGCTCTTTGCTCTACACTGTACCATAGTAGAGCTACCTGACCCAACATACGCTCAGCGTAACACTGACGTCAAAATGTAACCGAACCGACACTCCGTCACAACGCCGCCCCTCGTTCGTCACGAAACACCATCAGCTGAGGGAATCGAAAACATAACTCACAACTTCCAGAACGATTTGTTTAACACCGGCGATCATTTATAATATTGCGTTGAATATTTCAGTGAAACGATAAAGTTTGAAAGATGCCCGTTCATTTAAAATTTATTTTCTGTCAATTGCCCCTTATCTCCTTACGGCCGATTTCAGTTATCATACTCGATCATTTTAATAGAGGTTTTGTCGTGAACTGCATACTAATTAGAAAAATAGTCTATTGAAATTGATTGCTTAAAGATATACTAAAATGATTGTTTGTTTAAAAATCGCTTCTTAGATAATTCTTAATAGACTGTGATTCTGACTATATTATATACTAGCGACCCGCCCCGGCTTCGCACGGGTGACATGCCGATACTAAATATACTACAGAATGTCTTTATATATAACGTTCACAACTTTTTTGTCATTAGACAATAAAACATGTTTTCTTTAGAGGCTACTCTTGACTTGATAAATTATGGTTTTAGTCTAATCCTATCCAACCTTTAGTACATACTATAAATGATGTTAAAAAATTATAAAGTATGAACAAACAATTTCGAAAAAATTGTCGCGCCGGCCGCGGCTCCCGGTCGGTACAACTGCAACCGTCATGTCCTTGCATTTTATATCTGTGATATCTTCGAAAACATTTATTAAAATTACATGCTATTGTTTTAAATTTTTATGGTTATTGACATTATTTGAATTCATTTTTACGGGATTGACACCAGTTGAGTTCTTCCGTGACCATGGCGCATGCAACTGCGCCGAAATAGCGGAGCCTCAAATATAAACAGGTACATGGTGTAAATCCCGTAAAAATGAATTCAAATAAATTACATGCTGTACAGGTCCATATTGATCTATATTAAATGCACAATGTATTTAATTTACTTAATTGCATAAGGATTAATGCTGTGTTGCTTAAAATCGCTTCTTAAATAAGCCATTATTTCTGGTAAAAAGTAAAGGATAAAAAACGGTTATTGTGGGTTATCCCAATGAAAGCGCAAAAAATGTGTTTATTTATGACATCACATTAGAAACCTCTAAAATTATCAGTATTTATCTACTATATTATGCATGTATAATACATATGGACAATCCTCTTGAATCACTCTATCTATAAAAAAAACCTACATCGAAATCCATTGCGTAGTTTTAAATATCTAAACACACATCTGCAAAAACACATCTGCAAACCTTGTTATTTCACTAAGCGTTTTAAAGTTATATATTTGCTCGGGTGCTTACCGCGTTTATTGTTTTTTGAGGTCCCTATATTTCGGTGATTGAATATATAACTTTAATATGATTAGTGATCGCGTTAGTTTAAAACAATCACTAAGCGTTATCTTCTATTAGCCACGGAAATTTAAAATTTTCATTATTAACGCCCACCCCCGCCAATCTTTATTGGGGATGAGTTACCATAAAATCCGCTCATTGGTCATTTCCACATGACATAAAGGAGATTCCTACCAAATTTGGAATCGATAGGAGCTATAGTTTAAAAACGGGAAATTTCCATTATTAACGTTCCCGCAACCCCCTCTTGTGGGTAAAATTTCGTAAAATTTCCGTTTTTAGCTGACCTCTACTCGGCAAAAGTATTTTTCCTACCAAATTTCAAGTCACAACGCCTTACGGTTCAATTTTCCATTGTTAATGCCGCCGCAACCCCCTCTTGTGGGTAAAATTTCGTAGAATCCGTTCTTAGCTGACCTCTACTCGGCTAAAGGATTTTCCCTACCAAGTTTCAAGTCTCTGCGCCTTACGGTTCACTTTTCCATTGTTAACCCCACGAAACCCCCTCTTGTAGGTCGAATTTCGTGATTCAGTTCTTAGCTGACCTGTACTCGGCGAAAGGAATATTTCTACCAAATTTCAAGTCTCTATACCCTATGGTTCAATTTTCCATTGTTGACACCCCCGCAACCTCCCCTTGTGGGTGAAATTTCGTAGAATCCGTTCTTAGCTGACCTCTACTCGGTAAAAGAAATATTTCCACCAAATTTCAAGTCTCTACGCCTTACGGTTCAATTTTCCATTGTTGACGCCCCCGCAAACCCCTCTTGTAGGTAAAATTTCGTAGAATTCGTTCTTAGCTGACCTCTACTCGGCAAAAGGAATATTTCTACCAAATTTCAAGTCTCTACGCCTTATGGTTCAATTTTCCATTCTTGACGCCCCCGCAACCCCCTCTTGTAGGTAAAATTTCGTAAAATCCGTTCTTAGCTGACCTTTACTCGGTAAAAGGAATATTTCTACCAAATTTCAAGTCTCTACGACTTATGGTTCAATTTTCCATTGTTAACCCCCCGAAACCCCCTCTTGTGCGTGGAATTTCGTAATTCCTTTCTTAACTGACCTCTACTTGGCGAAAAGAATATTTCTACCAAATGTTTGGTTGTCTCGTACAATAGGTATTTTTAAGTACATTACCTACATAGATTAATAAAATACCTACTTTTTACCTGTATCTATCATTATAAAAAAATTATACAATTAAATTATAAATTTCAAGTCTCTACGCCTTACGGTTCAATTTTCCATTGTTGACGCCCCCGCAACCCCCTCTTGTAGGTCAAATTTCGTGATTCCGTTCTTAGCTGACCTCTACTCGGCAAAAGGAATATTTCCACCAAATTTCAAGTCTCTACACCTTATGGTTCAATTTTCTATTGTTAACCCTCCGAAACCCCCTCTTGTGGGTGGAATTTCGTAATTCCTTTCTTAGCTGACCTCTACTCGGCAAAAGGAACATTTCCACCAAATTTCAAGTCTCTACGCCTTATGGTTCAATTTTCTATTGTTAACCCTCCGAAACCCCCTCTTGTGGGTGGAATTTCGTAATTCCTTTCTTAGCTGACCTCTACTCGGCGAAAAGAATATTTCTACCAAATTTCAAGTCTCTACACCTTATGGTTCAATTTTCTATTGTTAACCCTCCGAAACCCCCTCTTGTGGGTGGAATTTCGTAATTCCTTTCTTAGCTGACCTCTACTCGGCAAAAGGAACATTTCCACCAAATTTCAAGTCTCTACGCCTTATGGTTCAATTTTCTATTGTTAACCCTCCGAAACCCCCTCTTGTGGGTGGAATTTCGTAATTCCTTTCTTAGCTGACCTCTACTCGGCGAAAAGAATATTTCTACCAAATTTCAAGTCTCTACGCCTTACGGTTCAATTTTCCATTGTTCCCCCGCAACCCCTTCTTGTGGGTTCAGTTTCGTAAAACCCGTTCTTAGCGGATGTCTACTCCCTTTAAGGAACCTATCGGCCAAATTTCAAGTTTGTAGGTGTATTTTTTATTGGACTTTCATACAAACTACCATCCTCTGTTTTAACCCCAAAAGGGGGTTGATTTCTCAAAATACATTATTTGTACACTTCAACATCATCTATAGAGCATACATTTTAAATTTCACGTCTCTTACTTCAAAAACATAGAACTTTAATACAAAACTCCAACCCCCGTTTTACCCCTTTAGGGGTAGAGTATCACAAAACCCGTTCTTAGCGGATGTTTACTCCCTATAAGGAACCTACCTGCCAAATTTCAAGTTTGTAGGTGTATTTTTCATTTGACTGTCATAAAACTACCATTCCCTGTTTTAACCCCAAAAGGGGGTTGATTTCTCAGAATACATTATTAGTACACCTCAACTCCATCTACAGAGCATACATTTTGAATTTCAAGTCTCTTACTTCAAAAAACATAGGAACCCCCTTTTAACCCCCCTTAGGTATGGAATTTCGCAAAACCCGTTCTTAGCGGATGTCTACTTCCTATAAGTAACCTACCTGCCAAATTTCAAGTTTGTAGGTGTATTTTTCATTGGACTTTCATAAAACTACCATCCCCTGTTTTAACCCCAAAAGGGGTTTGATTTTTCAAAATACATTATTAGTGCATCTCAACATCATCTATAGAGCATACATTTTAAATTTCAAGTCTCTTACTTCAAAAACATAGAACTTTCATACAAACTTCCAACCCCCGTTTAACCCCCTTAGGGGTGGAATTTCGTAAAATCCGTTCTTAGCTGACCTCTACTCGGCGAAACGAATATTCCTACCAAAATTCAAGTCTCTACGCCTTGTGGTTCCAGAGATATCGTGATGAGTCAATGGGTGTGTTACTCTTTTATATATATAGATTATATATTCAGACTTCTTAGATAATTCTTAATAGACTGTGATTGCTTGAAGTGTACTGGAGACTGTGACATATTATGTCTACTTAGAACCATAGATAGCCTCGTTGAGACGAATTCTTAAGCGAGTTTTAGTAGGATTCCAACGGAGCTTTTAGAACAAGGAACCGAAGTCATTTCCTAAAAATAATTATGTTGTTACTTGCTTTACTAACGATGGTTACAATAACCCCATGACGCCTGAATCAC
Source organism: Melitaea athalia (assembly GCA_905220545.2). NCBI lineage: Eukaryota > Metazoa > Arthropoda > Insecta > Lepidoptera > Nymphalidae > Melitaea > Melitaea athalia. The sequence goes on from HG992179.1 coordinate 22,825,612, forward strand.
TATTTATTAAATCTTATTAGATGCCAAAATAACCCTTAGAAAAATAATTCGAAGTTTTTCCTGAAAAAAGTTAATGTTATAACGGCCTAAAAGAAACTTTGTCAATTACTCAATCTTGTTGAGACCGGTTATTTATGTTAAAACTCGACTAAGTGATGTTATTGTAAATTAAATTTAAATCAGATTTCGTAACGACCTCTATAGAAACATCGCCTCGATTGAATCAGGATTCTCATCTCATTTCCAACTTGCTAAGAAACGTCCTATTTTCTGCCTTCAATGAAACTGTCCAGTGCAGCAAAGATGTGAAACACTGAGCTGTATAAATATTTCCTTTTGTTATTTCTCTTTATTTCATATAGTAGCTGTGCAGAGCGGTTCCACACGTTCATTTGAGAAAAAATAAACTATAGCCTTCCGTGGTAAACGGTCTATCCAAGAAAAAAAATGTGTGAGTCAGCTCCGAAGCACGACTGGAGTTTACTCCTTCAGATCGACTGTCTAAATAGGCACAAAAAGGCTTACTAGTCTAAGAAAAAGATTAATACCATATCAAATGGTAAATAAACGAATCAAATAACGCCATCTATCGATCGATCGATGGCGTTATTAGAAAACATCGTCGTCTATCGGAACCCAATAGATTTCCGATAGACGACGACGTTTTCTTAGTAGTTTATCTTTCCGATAGATAGCGTTACGAGAAACGTAAGGAGGTCATTCGTTCAGTAGATTCTGCTCCTCATATTTTTTCATATCGGGGTTGCATATCTTTCGTATTTTAGTTGCTTTAATCTGTGTGACGTGTTTTCTTTTTAATTATTTGTATTTGTATTTTTATACAAATATTTTTATAATAATATTAATATTTATATTTATCATGTAACTGTATTAACATAATTATGTGTATAATAAAAGAGCGACATAGTCGCAGTAGCGGCAAAGCTGTTTAATAAAGAAAAAAATTAATACATAATCCTAATTATGTAAAAAAAAAAACAGGACTGAAGTAAAACTTACGAAACGTAACTCTCTCTCTCTTTCTATCTTCACTAACTTATAACTCCCTCTCAACTTCCGTTTGCTTCGCCCGATTACATTTTTCGTAACGCTCTTGTCATACATTCACCGGCTTACTCCCTAAGTCAAGGGTGCGTAAAGAAGTTTTACTTCAAAAATTCCTGTATTTTTATCACCACTTGTACCACAAGCTTTATAACGTGGCAAGCGCAACTTTTGATTTGTGGAGCGACTCGGGCATCTGCGAGTCGCATTCAACTTTTATTTGAAGCCGGGGTTAAGAGTTTTGTTGGTGGCAGTGTTCGAATTAATTCGTCAGCGCCGCTCACTTCTTACATCTCGAGGATTTTCTCGTATCCCCTTTTTGTGATGCGTAACGAGCGATGTGACTTCTTTATATTAATTCTTTTATAACTTTGAAAATATTCTCTTTACGAACTTAAATTGCGAATTAGGTATTACATGCTTGTTGTCAATGTCTGCGTACGTATATATTATTCTATGTATGTGAGAGTTTGTCTCTTGATGCGTGGTGATGGTAAAAATTGTTATTTATGCATATCTCGAGAGATATTTTGAAACGTACCTATAGTTATATCAACTAATTTAATTTAATAAAACTTTCTTACTTTAAACTTGATATAATCAAGTGGTACGCTATATTAGTTGAAAAATTGTAAACTGATAACGAGGCTCAACATTTTTAGCAGAAAAATCTTTATTGCAGTTCAACGGAGAAATGCTGAAAAAGACAGTTATGATTTTCAAAATAATAATAATAATCAGGTTTTTCTCTTATGTCGGGGGTCTGGAGACACACATCACAGATCAAATCACTAGGACTGACACCGAGACCACTGCAAGCATAATTATTATATATGGCCAATACAAATGTAAGCCATGTGCGAGGATCAAATTCACTACCACAAGTGCAAGGACAAGATGGTCGACCGCTGAAGCAACGCGTCGTTTTAGCACAACTGTCTAAATCTGTGGATATTTATTTTTTGGCCTATTTTTTTATGTATGTTCGGGGATAACTTCGTCGTTTATGAACCGATTTTGATAATTCTTTTTTTGTTGGAGAGGAGATATCCCAAAGGTGGTACCATGATACCTAGAAAACCGTAGTAGCGACTAGTAAGTAGATGTAATTGAAGTCGGTTTTTTTCATTTGCTAGCAAAAACAATTATGCATTGTAAATTAGAGAATTACATTCAAATAATCGTTTTGAATTTTTTTAGGTTTCTTTAAAACTATTAGTCAGTTATTTTTACATTTGTCAATTATTATTTTATAACTGAAGTAAAGCACCAAAATAATATTTTAATGTTTTATCCATCACACTAAGTGTTTTGAGGACATGACAAAGCTTTCAATTTTACAGGCGGTCAGATGTAGTAGGCTAATCATTTCTGTACGTTTATAGCATGCACTTAACGTACATCGTATGACCGGGCCTTTATGGCCGAGTTAAGTGCTTTGTTACGATTTGAAATAAACACTGTGTGGAGTATACGAAATAAGGTATACTAGCGATATAGGGTCGAGGGTAGATGTCTATGTGTAAAAATTTATTTTTAACCGACTTCAAAAAAGGAGTTCTCAATTCGATTGTATTTTTTTTGTGTTAACTTATAGGTTTTTATTCGGCATACCAATTTTGATAATTCTTTTATTATTTAAAAATTCTGTTGATTGTCGTGGGGTTCTATTTAAATTTGAGCGAGATTTGATAAGTAATATTTCAGTTATCTCTAATAATGCGTATTTAATTGACTATTACCCGTCGATATAATTTTTTTTTAACTTTGAATTGAGAACCTCTTTTTTAAGTCGGTTAAGAAGGCAAGCAAGGCGTCCAAGATTCACTTATAGAGAACAATAGGTGACGTTAAACATCCAATATCAGGCGTTAATCGCGTTTAAGTTATTTCATTATAAAAGATAAAATATGAAATAGAAGTTAAAACACTTTCTACTCAACAGCCCCCAGTAGGATTTTCTACTGTGTCACACACAATTAACACTTAACACGTACAAATGCCCAGACCACGACAAACATCTATATGACCAATACAAATGTTCGTCGTGTGCGGGGATCGGACCCGCGACCGCTAGCACAAAAAACAGTGCTGTGACCGCTGCTCCAACGCGTCGTCAAAAGTGCAATCTTAAATCGAGATCAATTTCGAAACTTTTCATATACCTAGGTTATTTCACTAAGCCGTAAGAAATATTTCCTATGCGAGGTCGGAAATTGTTTTTGAAGAAGAATATTTACGGTGAATCCTGCGAGATTAAAGAATTTCGAAATATCTTTAGAGATAAATGAAATATTATTCCGGCACCGCTTGTATAGCGCCCGCTTTATGGAAGAATAGGGCCGATGCGGTGTAAGCATTGTGCATTGCTGATACGTGAGGTTAACGTTTAAATGGAGGCGGCAACGCTTAAATATCGAATATATTTTTTTGTTAGAGGTAGGGCACAGGAGGAAATAGCCTGCACAAAATCTGAAGTGGTCCGACTGGGGTTCTACCTCGACCTTACAGAATATCACAGCTAATAATACTGCCTTCGAGCAGTGTTGTGTTCCTGTGGTGAGTAAGGTGTCCAGAGCTCCTGGGGAGTTTGGTGGTAGGGTTGGCAACGCGCTTGCGATGCTTTCGGTGTTGCAGGCGTGTATAAGCTACGGTATTGGCTGACCATCAGTAGACAGACCTAGTTGTATAAAAAAATCGTGTTAAGTAAACAAATGCTATTGTTTCGTTATAAGTTACTGAATCGAATTAAGGTTTTAGATTTGGATAGTGTTTCTTATTTGGTGGTAATGTAGGTGACATGGATTTAAATCTTTTCAAAAGTATTAAGAAAAAATAAGTCCTATTTGCTACAAGAACAACCCTTAGTCACAAACAGGCAGTGAAGCAAAGAACCAAGACTGAAGCTTCATTCCTCCTCCTGTACGGAGAATTTATAGATAATATAAAAAAATAACTACAAATTAAACTGAACTATTTTGGTTACTCTCCGTACTTAGTACATGAGTATGACTAATATTTCATCAATGTCATGTCATGTCATGACTTTTATATAAAATAACACATCCGTTTAGTGCAACTACGTTCGTAGCTCTACGGTCAGCCTCGGTAAGCGATATCCGCTTAACTGGACCGCTTTTCGTTCTATGTACATCTTTCTGAGGAAATCTATACTAATACTTGGCCATGTTTATACCTCGTTTTAATATATACAAAGAGATTATTTTCTAACGGAGGTATAAGCCTTTTATAACAAGCAAGAGGTCAAGATGAGCCCGTTGGATGGATATTAAATTTACAAGATAGTAGCGGGTTCAATTCATTCTTTTATAACGAATGTAGGCGATTCTTTAGACATTGTTGTATACTGTTGTTTAGTATTTTTAGTAAATATTAACATTTTTGAAATAGTAAATTAATAAATAAGAAAATACAATAATTTGTTTTCGTTTTTGACAGTATCCGTATTCTATTAATTAAATTTCTTACAACCAATTCAGGATCTTGATTAAAATTATAATACGGTATTCTTACGTAACGTACGTAATTTACGTCTAAATTCATACCTACTTTAATCGTTTGGAAAATAATGTAACAGAAATGTAATGCACTGTAAGAACAATCAAAAATTATAACTCGATCGATTCAGTCTGTATCATTCCACTGCTGGGCGTTTTCTCCATGTAGGAGAAGGATTGGAGCTTAATCCACTACGGCGCTCCACTGCGGTTTAGCTGATATGTTCTCTACTTTGAGTAACGATCGCTATAGGTATTTATGATATCAACTGGACCCTTGGGTTGACGTGCACTCTGAGGCACAATGGGGAGATCCACAAGGACAAAGATCCAAAAAGGAAAAAAAAATTGCTTGCGTAAAAAGTACACATGTCAGAAGTGAAACTTCTTTGGCAAACTAATTAAAAAAAAACTAATTAAAAAAAAAACGAATTGTAAAAATAAATTAAAAATACAAAAAAAAAACTTATTGAAAAAAAAAAAATAAACAAAAAGCCAACGTCACACGGTGTTCCCAGGCGTTCACCCATCCAAGTCCTGACCGCGTGATGCGTTGCCGCGTTAGCGATTGCTCAAATTTTACCTCTCATGCGCCTAGAAGTTTCACTTCAAAAATAATTTTACAATCCATTTGGAGCGGGAATCGAACCTGCACTTCACCAGAGCAGTTGTGAAAATTATAACACTAAAAACTAAAGTTTAATAGTATATTTATATTAAAACAACACTCAAAATAATATTTTTCTCTCTATAAATCGAATAAGAATGATAACGAAAAAGTAGCAAACTTTTAAAAATAAAATAATTCTTAAAAGCGCTCACATAACTACCTGCCTGTACCGCTATAATAATCAACAGCACAATTTAACATCCTCTTAGTACTAAATCAGCTGACAGGAGAATGCACGTACAGCTAGATGCAAAAGTTTATGAACAATTTCACGGAGTAGAAACTAAGGCACGGAATACATATTTTATCGTTGAAGACAAAGTTTTTGTGCGTCCTGTATCTGCCCATTCAGTGTTGCAATGTTTCAGCTGTGCTGTCGCTTTACGTTGCGTTGAGTGCGAAGTTGGAACTGGGGTAGACGTGTCTCAAAGAACAAATTGTATAGAAACTAATACCACAATAATATATAAATGTATATATAGGATTGTATCTTTTGTTCTGCCTACGAAGATTTGTTTGTTCTTAGACAAAAAAAGGCTTCAAATGACATTGACAAGTATAGAACAAAAAACATTATTAGGGTTAAAACAAAAACTGCGTGTCAGTTCTCGTTCAAATTTTAATGGAATTACATAACAAGCACTAACATAAGCATAGCTTTCTAGGTAAGCGTGTTCCATTCTAGACCGCATTCTCACTTAACATCAGGAGAAATAGTGGTCAAACGCTAGTCCATCTAATTATACAAAAAAATAAAAATAAAATAAAAAACTGCCCCTCGATTCAAAAAAATAATCAAAATAAAAACCCAGTAAAAATTTATACAAACATAAAAAAAATATAGTGGAATTGAGAGCGTCCTCCTTTTTTGAAGTCATTTAAAAATAATAAGAAATGACTATGTGCGTTTAAACGTCGCGTTTCGAGTACTCTGTGATGAGATCTAAGGCCGTTTGTTGTCTTTTCTTGTAAGAAAAAAAGGCCGTTTAATATTTTGGAAGTACATTTACGCCGTGATTCTACAAGACAAAACCAATTTGGGACATTTAAAGTTCATTTCAGTTCAAACGAAAATAATTTTGAAAATTAATTTACTTTCTTGATATATTACTAAAAATTGATGAACACCTCTGCACCTTTAGTAGGTATAGCCTCCGGTTATTTATATTTTTTACTAGCTTAGCCTAGCTAGTTTAACTTAGCCCAGATATACTTCGTTCTGTGTTATTATTTTTTTTAGGTATAAAAACCTTCCGTGGGATTTAAGAAACATACAAAATAAAATAAGCCGTATTGGTCGAGCCATTCTCCAGTTATGTGCTTAGCAATATTCATTTTTAATATACAGATATTTGATTCTAGAACTCAACATTAATAGAAATCGTAATATAGATAGCTTCCACACGCAATAAGAAAATATTTTTATAAAATTAATTATTTTACTAACAAATAATTTATTCAATAAAACAGGTGACATTATAAATAAGCGCTCCCACACACGAACGGTACGTTGCCAACGGCAGAGGTCGACGGCAGCCGTCGACTGCCGTCGAGCGCCGTCAGCGGCAGACGACTGCAGCCGTTGACTGCCGTCGAGCGCCGTCAGCGGCAGCCGTCGACTGCCGTCGAGCGCCGTTGGCGGCGCGCCGTCGGTTGCAGTCCTCTGCCGTTGAGACCATGCCGCTCACACGTCGACGCTATCTTAGTACAGGAGCCAGTTGTAAAATGAATTCCGAGGAAGAAACACTGTTGTTGTTTTTACTTCGTCGCCGCCGAGAAAAACGAAAAATAAAAACACGTTCGGTGTGGGTTCAAGAAATACTAATCAATAGAGATCAAGATGGGCATTTTTTGTAATAAATCGACCATTTTTTTAAAACATGTTTTTTTACTAACTCAGTATTTTAATTTTTTTTTTAATTTTTATAGTTATTAATTCAATCTTGGCGAGATATTGACCTTTTTAAAATAGCTGTCAGCTCATCAAAAGAAGCACATCCGAAAATAATTAAAAACTTTTGCTCGTTTCTTCGTAAAACGGCTGCAGTTGACTGCCGCTGACGGCGCTCGACGGCAGTCAACGGCTGCCGTCGACCTCTGCCGTTGGCAACGTGCCGTTCGTGTGTGAGAGCGCTAAGTGTAAACACCTATCGTAGCTATCAAGACCTCGTGCTAGTAATGTACCAATGTACATCACTGTCTGTGCACGAGTGCGATGCAATTAGATCCCATTCTTCAAGTGTGAGGCGTTAATTTTACGTGCTATAAGGTTTAGTGGTAGCGTTACATTCGTGTCACTCGATCTTCGTCGATTCCCGCATGAGCCTGGGTTATTTGTACATAATATATATTTGTAAATATATTATTTCTATGTATATTTATAAAAAAAAAATATAGTTATAACAGTCGGTTGTTACCTGTAACTGTAACACAGGCATGAAGTTGCTTATCATAGGAACCAACGACCGTGTGTGTATGTTATAAGATATTTATTTATTATTTATTTAAAAAAAATTAATATTTAAAAGTTTATAGCTTCCACAAATGAACCGAAGTTGTCTATTTTAACCAAAAACATTTCAAGGTCACACAAAATTTACGCTGAGCTAGTTATTACAGTATTTTGCGATAGAGTAATGTTATTGTGTAATTTCCAGAGATACTAGTGATTTTGAACCAATAAACGTGCAAAGTTCGTTTCGTCATAATTCGAATTTTAAATAAATATATAATATCTATACTTATTATTATTATTATAAAAATAAGTCCCCCGGCCGCGTCTTTCTGTCCTCCTGTCTGTCTGTCTGTCTGAACGCGATAAACTCGAAAACTACGCAACGGATTTTTATACGGTTTTCAACAATAGAAAGAGTGATTCTTGAGGAAGGTTTAGGTATATAATTTATTATGTTTGAATGTAAATTAGCAGAAATACGGTGATAAATGTTGAAGAGGTCGCGAAAAATCTCGCCAACGGGGAGCTTTCCACGCGAACGCTGCGTAAACTAGCAAAGATATAGTTGTATAATGTACTAGCGAATTCAAAATCTATAAAAATTCTACAAAAAAGTCCGCGATAGCATATCTCTCTCTCTTAGGGTTGACTTACAATAACCACTTTTATGTTCAAATTTTTAATTAAAAACATTACGTTATTTTCAAAGATATTTTCTTTAGTTCAGTATTAATCCTTATCCAAATGAATATAATATTTAGCTTAGGCATTTAATGCAGGTTAAAATTGCCCTTCACACTATATCAATCAGATAAATAGTTTTTGAGATATCATCGTTAGAAGTAATTAACGGCGAAACATTTTTAATGCTCGGCGAGCTAGCGTTCTTCCTTGAGATGCCTATGGCGCGGGCGAGTCCATCCCCTATGCCCCGCATCGCTCGACCGCCTGCTCATGCTATTAAAGGAAATCAAAGAATATCAAAGATCGTTTTATCGAACTTTTTTTAACTTTTTTGTTAAATTCCACGCGGACGAAGTCGCGGGTACAGCTAGTATAAATATAGAATACACAGGTTGTCTGTTCCTAAGGTAAGCAACTTAATGCTTGTGTTATAGGTAACAGCCGACTGGTATAGCTACATTTTTTTTTCGATATACATACATACTTATAAATAATACTTGTATAAATAAATACATATATTACACCCAGACTCGGGGTGGGAATCGAACCCACATCCCCTGGTACAGAAAGCAGGGTCACTACAAACTGCGTCAACGGGCTAGTCAAAAAATATTACGATTCAAAAACTTTGCGATTTTTATTAGATTCATTGCTATATATGTACTTTAAGAAATCTCTTTCCTAAAAACTTTTTGCCCATCCTACGAAAATCAAGTGTATAAAAATGACTATAATTATATTAACTATTAGCCTTTGAAACTTATTAAGGAGTTAAGACATTATGGCAATAGGACTGGATTGTTGTTTGTCACTGAGCGTCTCTGTTTATCTTTAATTAAATGGAAGTGCTTGGCTCAACTGGAGGGCCACCATAATTGTTTACTTATAGGTGTTAGGCGTTGATGAATTTACCTACCACTACTGATTGTATCAGTATAGTATTCCACTTACATACTTGTGGTAATATTGAAGGCAGTTTTGATGGCGTAATCATAAAAAAATATATTTAAAAAATCCATGTCATATATAGATTATAAATTTTTCTTTCTTTTTTTTTCGACTGATTATTACATATTTTTTTATGTCTTTTACTTTTTTATGACTTTACTTACTTCTTTTTCATATCAATGTTGCTTCTGTGATTAGTTTACGCTGCTGGCGCCGATTACTATTATAACTTTATAAGTATCTTTAGTCAGTCTTTGTAGGGTAATTACGTTTAGTGGAACAGTGCGCTGCGCGAAAGATTAAATTTCAAATCTTTCCTTCCGACTTTGACCAGCAGTGGGCCACATACAGCCCTTTTTTTAAATGTTACTAAGTCGACAAACAAGCGTACGGCTCACCTGATGGTAAGTGACTACCGTAGCCTATAGAAGCCTGCAACACCAGAAGCGTCGCAAGCGCGTTGCCAACCCTATCCCCAATCCCCCAGGAGCTCTGGTCACCTTACTCACGAACAGGAACACAATATTGCTTAAAAACAGTATTATTTAGCCGTGGTCTTCTGTAAGGTCGAGGTACTACCCCAGTCGGGCTGCTCCATATTTTGATCAGGAAATTTCCTGCTGTGTCCTACCTCAGTTTAAAACAGCCTTTATAATTCAGTCCATACCATCAACGTGTCTCAAGAATCATGACTCCGATCACGTAACATTCCGTCCGCAGGCTCTACTCTCTCTACTGCGACACGTCAGCACAGCAAGCTCCATTTATCAATATTTGTATCGCTTAAACGTTTACTACTTTTAATATGTACCGTGACTCCGTAATTTCAACTAATTTGACTGAAAAATGTCGACTAAGAATTTGGTATTCACAGTTATTTGCTTAAAAATTTTATATAGTAAAAAGTATTTTTTTAAATCGATATTGCGGTCTGCTTTTAAAAATCCGAATGATATATTTTGTATATTTAAGAAATTTGTGTTAATTCCTTTATAATTTTATACTACTAGGATGGCAAACGAGCGTACGGTAAGCCTGATAGTCTATTTTTTAAAATATAACGGGTACATACCACGATATAGATTTTACTGATTGTTTGTCGATATTTCGGACCAGTTACATGGTCCGTGGTCACGACGAGACTGCTGTGGAGCGATGTGTCAGCTGTCATCCATCACGGGCAGTATCTTTCTACCCCTCTTCTAGTTCTTTTTAAGCCTACCCCACCATTCACTTTAGACACAGACTCCCGGCAAAATGAATGGTGGGGTAGGCTTAAAAAGAACTAGACGGGGGTAGAAAGATACTGCCCGTGATGGATGACAGCTGACACATCGCTCCACAGCAGTCTCGTCGTGACCACGGACCATGTAACTGGTCCGAAATATCGACAAACAATCAGTAAAATCTATATCGTGGTATGTACCCGTTATATTTTAAAAAATAGACTATGTTTGAAAACCGCGAGTGTCTAAGTCTAAAAAAGGTAAGCCTGATGTTACGCGGTTACCGTGTACTATGGACGCGGACGCCTACACAAGAAGCATCGCAATTGCTTTGCTAACTATAAACCAGACCCTTCACAGGAGCTCTGGTCACCTTAATCGTAACAGGGACACTACACGAGAGCAGTACTATATGACTGTGATCTTCAGTAAGGTTTTTTTTTATGCAACTAGCGTACGGCAAACAAGCGTACGGCTCGCCTCTTTAAGATGCATAAGCTACGGTAATCGCTTACCATCAGGTATTACCGTAGCTTATAGACGACTGCAACATCAGAAGCATCGCGAGCGCGTTGCCGACCCCATCCCCAGTTACCCCCAGGTTGAGATCTTCAGTAAGATTGAGGTAATTCCCCAGTCAAGGAGCTTCCAATCTAGAACAGAATATGTCCTGAAATGCACTATCTCAATAATACCTCTTTGGATAAGATAGATTTCATACTTTAGTTTTATAAATTATAAATTTGTATTTTATTGTAAGTAGTCTTAAACCAGAAGTGTATAAAGATCGAATGTGTAACTTATCATCGATATAATATTGAGATTATGAAAGATCCCACGCTCAACTTTCGACGGGGATATAAATTATCCTGTCCTCGAGCCATAAAAACTTTTGGTGTATTCACGACAAATCAACATTTAGGTAAAATACTGGCCAAGTAAGATTCGGAATTCAACGCGAAAAGTTCCGCAACGTTTTTGTGTGTTTTATATGTGAAAATCACATGTTTTTTGTAAGTAGGTTCTCAACAATTTTATTTTTGTTATTCACAATATTAATAAAATGTCAATACGCTTCAGACTGTAATATCCCACTGCTGGGCTTTTTTCTCCATGTAGGAGAAGGATTGGAGTTAAATCAACCACGCTGTTTCAATGTGAGTTGGCGGATATTTTCCCTACGATGAGTAACGATCGCTCTCAGGTATTTATGATAACAACTGAGACTGGCAGCTTAACGTGCTCTCCTTAGAATAACAAGACATCCGACATCCAAACCGGAAAGAAATATTTGTACAAATACAAATATCCATCCCAGCGGGAATCGAACCCTCAAACCGTCGGTGTTTTAGGCTACTCGTACCACTACACTAGAGCGGTTGGGTGCGGTACCCTAAATATTAAACCACAAAGCTAACGCCGTTCCATCGCCGTTTTTAAGTTTTGAGAGGTTATAAATCTAATGCGATTATACACGCAATCAGCTGACAAGCTGCGGGCATATATCTCAGCCTTCGGCGAAGTTCACTAACTTTCTTCCTACTTCGCTCGTTCGAGTGTATCTTTCCTCATTCCGACATTTTGGGATTTGATGACTGAAAGTCTTTGGAACTTTTGTGTGGACTTCTCGGGTATGTTTTTGTAGAAAACGTTTTTTATTTGATTTATGTGAAGTTAAAATTTAGATGATTCGATATATGCAAGGTAAATAATAATTTAGAAGTCGTACATGTAATCTATACTAATATTATAAAGCTGAAAAGTTTGTTTGTTTGTTAGTTTAGCGCGCTAATCTCAGAGGCTGATCCGAATTAAAAATTGCTTTTTTTGGACAGTCCACTTATCTTTGAATTAAACGATGAAACTGTGGGGCACAGCTAGTTAGATTATATAGTTACAATAATAAAACATAAAATACCCGAATCTTAGACGTTACATGTTAATAATTGTCGGCCGTTAGCAATTTAGTGAACAGTTTTTAACTATTGTTGATTACAAAGGGAAATATCTTCACAGGGTTTAAAATGTATTTAAAAAAATGGTCTTGTAAAAAAAAAAGGTCGTCTGTTCCTATGGTAAGCAACTTAATGCTTGTGTTACATAGCTATTTTTATTGATGAATACATAGAAACAATACATACATAAATACTTAAATACAAATATTACACCAAAACTTAGGCAAGAATCGAACCCACGACCCGAACAGCAGAAAGCAGGGCCACTACAAACTGCGCTAGTCATAGTCGGTATTTAGTTAAGTAGTTTGTTTAGTTATTCAGTAAATGAAGTAATCAAAATTCAGCATTACTTGATAAGCTTTTACGACCATTTGCTGTCTTTCATGTATTCTTTAATAAATAAATAAGTTAATATCTTCTAATTATGGTCCAAATTACTTACAACACATTTTAGTTATACTACCATATAAACTAGCTCTAAATATTTAAATAGAAATTCTGCGAGCTAAGGCGTGAATTAGTGAACTAAGCGCATGTGACGGCTCAAGACTAGCTAACAAACAGTTTAGGTACCGAGCTATAATTAGTATTAAATTATAGTTAAGACGTCCATCAACACAGGTATGCAGGCAGGCTATCCAAATGTTTGCTGAATCGATACTAAGTCGTCGAGTGGCGAAGGCAAACTTGCCTCGCGAGCCTTAGTGCACCGATTACTAAAAATGGCATCGAAGTTTTTGCCATAAAATAGAAATGAAGAAGTCATTACCAATATGGCAATTGGTAGTTTTTTATTCATAGAACAACAAAAATCTGTTGATATTTTATTATATTTACAGTATTTAGGTACAATTATCCTGTTATATATAAACGAAGTTGTGATAATAATTATAATATTTACTGAGTGTATTTTCCTTTTAGAAATTACTTTTTTTCATATAACTAGATTAGCAAACAAGCATACGGTAGCTTATAGACGTCTGCAATACCAGAAGCATCGCAAGCGCGTTACCGACCTTATCCCTAATTCCCCCCCGGAGCTCTGGTTGCCTTACTCACCAACAGGAACACAACACAGCTTAAAAACAGTAAGTATTATTTAGCTGTGATCTTCTCTAAGGTCTAAGGTACCCCAGTCGGGCTGATCCATGTTATGAGTAGGAGATTTCCTGCTATGTCCTACCTCAGCTAAGTTTAAATATTGTTATTATTCCTTATTGTCTCTATATCTAATCTTTCTCTCTCCATTTATTCGAATCTAATATAACTTAATTGAAATGTATAAATTAATAAATATCATTTGTTATAATAACTGAAAATTCCCTTAGCACGCGCCATTTCAATCCACACTACTCTGAGGTACAAATGTTCAATAGTGTCTTGTGTAACATGTTCCAGCAACATATGTACGGCTAAACTAATAACCCTTAATGCACTCAACTTAAAGACTACATTGCCCTGACAGGACCAGTGACGATTTGAGAACTCAATAGCTCTTACGTAATTGCTCGATACTAAGTTTAACACTTGATGTATGGCCTGTAACATTATAGCAGGTTCAAGATTGAGTACACTGTTTGTGGATCTGCGATTTCATCTTCTCGACTTTTTTCACTATGATTTTGTATTGCAATATGTGGATTTTCTTTATGATTATTCTTTTATACATATAGTTATATCTTTAAAGATATATCTGCATATAGCATATATAAATCATCAATAGGAAAAGATAAATTGACGGCGTGAGTGTGTAAATTTGATCTATCATCTAGATTATAAAAGATTTGATTGTTTGTTTGTTTGTTTGTATTGAATAGGCTCCTAAACTACTGAACCGATTTAAATAAATCTTTCACTGTCGATGTCGATGTCGGGAAGCTACACTATCCGCGGGCGACATAGGCTATATTATATTTTTAATTGTCAGAAAAGAACAAAAAAAAAAAAAAAACAAAAAAAAAAAAATATTCACGCAAAAAAAGTCGGTACGAAGTCTGGGGGTCCGTCAGTTATATAAAAATGAGAAATGAAAATACAGATTCTAACATTGCTAAAGTGTTATAACCAAATGTCATAATAAAACTCACCTTAACTCGGCCCTTTTCTCCCAGAGGGACGCCATGTTGCGCCCTTAGGGACTTTAGGATATGTAATTTTTTTTCCTCCTAATCATAATGTGAATGAATTAGATTCACGTTTTTTTTTAGAACAATGATTATTATTATGTCTTGCAAATGGGTTTTCTTTTAAAGTACAACGATATAATATCTACTTGTCCGAGGTTAATGTGATGGATAGATTTTGATGAAAATCATCAGAATATGTTCAGTTTTGGAGAACTGAACTAATCAGCTCTTTACTGTCCCACAACTGGGCAAAGGCCGCTACTACATATAAAACTTTTAGATAATTTCCTTACCGTGATTAACAACCGCTAACAACAACTTAGGTGTTCTAGGCACGTTTGAGATATCCATAAGGATAAACACTTTGACCAGAAAGAGAATTATGCATATTTGTACCTACAACCACTGGCATGAAGCACCACTACAAGACTGAGACTCTATTCAATAAAAAATATATACAGTATCAAATTAATAAGGATAGTAAGTTTAATAATAAGACCTAATATTTTCATCGTAGACAAAATACGCAATTATAAACATTAAGATCTTAAATATCAAGTATAATCGAAGGTCATATACCTAGACACTGAGCTGTACCTGGCAACAGTGTTGAGTAGGGTATAACGCCTAGTGAAAAAGCTATTTTTTTGTATCAATAAATTTGATTCTGAGAATTGGAAAAAGAAAATGTTCTACAGACAGAATTATGCTCTTTATTTATTACTACGTTTTTCTCATATTTGTGTACGTCATGTTTTTGTTGTATTTATGTTTTCACAATCTAAACGCAAATTCTGATGTTGTAATCATAAACTGTTTTTGAGGAAGACACTGTGGCCTGTAACACAGCTATTTTAAGCTAGCATGGACTGGAGGGCTTCTATATTATGTAAACCAACTTTAAGCACAATAATTGTCTTTATTATTTATTATTACTAGTGGTCGCACTGTGGTCGAAATTGGACCATAATTAATTTAAATTATAAGTTGAAACATTATTAAGGCTCTGATGTCAAAGATTATTATATAATTATATATACTTATATATTAATAAGAAAAAGAGTATATTGCAATTAGAATTATCCATAATGATGCAGTCGCTTAAACGTACATAATATATTTCATCACTATTTTTCTTTCACTTCGCTTCAGCCTGTAATATCCCACTTTTGGGCATAGGTCTCTTTCCCCATGATCAAGAAGGATCAGAGCTTAATCCACCACACTGCTCCAATGCGGGTTGGCAGATTTTTCTTATATACAGATATTTTTCGTAGAACTTTCGATATACGTACAGTCGTACACATAATTGTATAAAAATATATTGTATAAAAATATAATCCGCCTAAAATAAAAATCACACCGAGCGCGAATCTCGTAACATTCCGTGTAATATCGTAAAGAACGAAACCGTTCTCCCATTGCCGCGATTTACAGTAATAGAAATATGAGTTAGTGACTTCTCAAAGAGGAGTTGTTATCTTTACGTTTTCGTGTCGTATCTGGGGAGAGATTTGATTGTTAGCCGCGGGGTGCTCGGAACAGGTCTTTTTTACGACTCGTAGTCTGAAAATTTTGTCCATATTATACAAGAAAGTTAGTATTTTACGTTATAATGATAACGTCGGGTAAAACTACTGTTTTGTTAACGTTTATCGATTCTTAAGAGTTATATAATTTGCCTGGTAAATATATTTAAATCTTCATGTAAATAGCGTATGTACGTGGGACCTCATTATGGATATGGAAATTTAAATTTGTTCGTCTTTTACTTAGTGATTAACGAAATAGAAGTTACTGCTCTACATATCTATTTTAAATGTGTATATTATCTATATGTCGCCATCTTTTGAAAACCTCTCTTTGTCCTGCTCTGTTTAATGCACAAATTAATTATTTTTGAATGGTTTCCATACAATAATACATTCAATTATACAAGAATTAGTTTAGTTAACGGTACAATTAACAGAGGGTTTAGCCCATTTAATAAGGAAAGATCACGATATGATACAGAAACCAAACAATCACTGAAAATAGAAAGCAATGTCACACTCATCACACTTTCGAATTACAGAAATTCAAAACGTACGTCATAAAATAATCTTCCAAAAATTTTAGCAAAGTCCATCATATAATATGAATGATGTTATATTAAGATGCTGCTTATATTTCTAAAAAAAAATAAAAAAAGTAGAGTGATATAATACTTTCAAAGAAACCACTTACAACCAAACAAGCCACAGCGAGTTCAAAGAAGAAAAACAAGGTAAAACTTCGCGCACACTGAAACTTCTCACATACCGCGAACTTGTGCCTACCATTGTCTTTCCGATAAATTCCGTCTCAAACGGAACTCTTAGACCGAGATGTTGATTATAACAACATTTGCCGCGGTTACAAGTTTTCGTTTCGTTTGCATAGACGGAAGTTTCTTCTGCGTGTGAGGTGCTCGACTGGATTGACGAACTTTCTAATAGGAAATTTTTAAATATCGAAGTTTTGTCGGGATTCGAAATAGGGCGTTTGTGGTGACAGGTTAAATTATATTCTCATATTATTTTGTACTAGCTGCTTTGACAGCGACTTCGTCCGCGTGGAATTTAACAAAAGAGTTGTTTTTCAGTTCACAGTTATAAAAAAAATCTAAAAAAGTAGTAAAAAAGTATAATAAAAAATGTTATTTCGGTATTATGTTCCGTGTATAGATTCATATGCATTTATTAAAAAGCGGTTATTTTAATATTACAAAAAGACACTCCAATTTTATTTATTTG
Source organism: Melitaea athalia (assembly GCA_905220545.2). Classification (NCBI taxonomy): domain Eukaryota; kingdom Metazoa; phylum Arthropoda; class Insecta; order Lepidoptera; family Nymphalidae; genus Melitaea; species Melitaea athalia. The sequence goes on from HG992179.1 coordinate 22,843,036, forward strand.
TATGGATTTGTTGAAGACTATTTTTTAAAATAAATGACACTTATCGTGTCTATTCACAAAAGAAAGTAATGACTGTGAGCCATTACTGGGTTTCCCAATCCACTTATGTTCAAATACACTTTTTTAAAACTTGTTTTAAATGTGATTTGGTATTAATTATCAATTTATTTTTATATATATTTATTTTTAATGATTTATTGAATAATTAAATTTCATAAAATAATGACGATGCATTGTCGCATCGCACACAGCACTGGTATGTGCTGGTGGTGGCTGTTGTACTGGGGGTTGCGAGTTCGATCCCCGCACATAACAAACAATTGTATTGGCCATACAGATGATGCAATTACAGATTCTTCATACTTGTTACTTGTTACATGGCTACTGCGTCCTCGGATATTAAATATATATAGTTTTTTTAATATTATTAGTTAGAGTATATTATGTAGAGTTCCAAAATATGATATTTTTCTCTGGTAATGCATACACAAGAAATATAAAAAAAAAATAAGGTTGAAAATTCTATTATTTCTAGTGTGAAACATTTTCATCCACCGTACAAGAGGGCAGTAATTTGCATCTCAACATGTACAGTCTACTCAAGATAACAGAATGGTAAATGGTAAACAGACAAGATTTGCCTTAAATTGGAGAAAAAAATACAACAAAGCAACATTACCTTCCCTTAAATGCTTGAACGCCATACCAAATTTGTTTTTAAAAGGTATTCTTACACAAGAAACAGGAAAACAATTTTATATCGTGAAATGTTACATTTTTAAGGCGCCAGAAATGTGATAAGTTTGGGGGCCGGCATTAGAGGGTGTCTTGGGAGCCCGTTAATATTTCCCTAAGGGACCGAGTGAAATATGTGAGGTAAGGATTCCGCACTGGCCTTCAGCAGTAAGGCTGTATGATTCGAAACTTACGCACTGAGATTTTTTTCTATATTTTATATTTGGTTCACACTTAATTATTATATTTGACGTTATTCTCATATTGCTGGACTTAAGGGCGACGAAAAGTATCATTGTTTCTAAACACTAATTGAGTTACAGAATGTATTGTAGTGTAGTACTATGGAGACCGACCATAAACAAATTGTTAAAATCTAGAGAAAAAATAATTGTACAGTATTTAGTTTTTCATTAGGAACCGTACTGATGATTACTGAGGTAGGCCACATCAGGAAATATCCTGATAAAAATCTGGGGCAGTCCGACTGGTCCCATTTAAATTTATTTGGGATCTAACAAGTACTTTTTGAGTTATATCTAATAATGCGTTTTTGCTTGACAATATTATTTTCGTCGACCTACGTTATATTATATCGCATAACTTTTTACTGAGTTTACCGATTTTGATGATTTTTAATTTAATCGAAAGCTGACATTTATCATCTGGTTACATTTAAATTTCATCGAGATCTGATTACAACTTTTTGAGTAATTTTTGATAACGCGTATTTACTTGACTATTTTTTCGTCTACCTACGTTGTATTACTTGTCGATGTAACAATATAATTGAAGTCGGTTTTTTTTCGTTTGCGAGCAAACACAATTATCGTAGATTGTTATTTTTATAAAATTAATTTTTCACCTTAATTTTGTATGCCAAACTATCAACAAAATATATTATCGTAATATAAGAAAGAATGTAATTTCTGGTGTTGCAAAAAAACCACATTTTATTTTTAATGTCTAATGTTCAAACCAGGCAGGTTGGACGGTATTAAAAATTAAATAGAGGCTTTGAATAACGTCGGCGGGTTTTCGATGTTCTCTGAAGATTATCACGCTAAGCCGGATATTCAAAATTGAAAATTTCCAAGTGAAAATAATGTCGAACTGGTTATATTTGCAACGTGGAGGACCATTTTTGCTTCTTACGAGTGTTTGTGGAAATAATTATAATTGCAAAACGTTTCTCTCTTTTAAGTTTTGAAAGAAATAAGTATATAATTATATGACCGAGTAGTGTTGAATACTTGTATAAGAGGTTTTAGGGGCTGTCTCCACGAGCGAGCGTATCGCCGGCGATAGTATCGTCGTGCCACCTATTTCTATACACTCTCTATGGAGCCGTCTCCATCGCCGGCGATACGCTCGCTCGTGGAGACGGCCCCTTAGAAAATAGTTATAGCTTCTAGGCAGGTTTGGAAGGTTGGATTGGCAACGCGCCTGATTTCCTGATGTCACAAGAATAAATGGATTAAACGGTTTTTTACCACTGTCGTAGTATAAAAGTTTAAATAGTACCTACTAGTAATCTATTGTATGAATAAAAGTTCTTCTATAAAAACATTTAAATGAAATGTCAAACTTTAATTCACAGGCTCATCGTCTTTATATTAATACGCGAAGCAAAAACTTATGGTGACGTAACATCTAACAAAAAGCAATTTATTTTTAAAATTGAACTTTATCACATTGCCAATTTCTAGTAGTGTAGAAAAGCTGTTTTACGTTTTATGAAATAAATACGCCAGTTTTAAGGTCTTATCTACTTTGAAACGAAAATTATAAAACATTATTTTACAATTATAGCAGAAATGTGTATAAAAATTTGTATTTCTAAATTAAATAACGTTTCGTAGAAATACGTATGAAATTTAAGTAGGTGTGAAGAGAAGCCTTTAATATCTCTAAATATTATAAATTGTACTCGCTTATTTTCTCTATTTCGTTCATTTAAGAAATTTATATAATACTAGCGGACCTGGCGAACTTTGTATCGCCTTATTTTCTGTTCTTAAATATACCTACTAGATATATCAACTAAAAAGTATTACAATAGTAAAACTATTACAATACTTAAAAATCGTATCCCGTTTAAGTTAAAAATTATGCTTTACCACGCATTAGAAGAATCCTATATGCAATACGGCCTTAGTAGTTACGGCCGCACGTACAAAACTTACCTTGATAAGCCTATCATTTAAGTTGGATCAAACTGCACACGGTGTGCAAATTTGATTAAAATCGGTTAAGTAGTTTATGAGTCCATCGTCGACAAACAACGTGACGCGTAATTTTTATATATATTAAGATGAATTTGTTAAGTAGGTATTTTTAACGATTAATGTAGGATAAGGATTGGAACTTAATTCACCACGCTGCTCCACTGTGGGTTGGCTAATATTTTCCCTACCATGAGTAACGATCGCGATGGGGAGACCCACAAGGAGATCCACATATCCAAACCACAAAGAAATATTTGTACAAATACAAATATCCATCCTGAGCGGGAACCGAACCCGCAAACCGTCGGTGTTTTAGGCGACTACTCGCACCAACACAACAGAGCGGTTCTTAGCGGACCAGTATACAGCTAGAAGACGGTATACCTGCAAATAATGTTCAATCAAAAAATTATTAAAATACTACGTCGACGTGACTTTACATATATGTGAAACCTATAATAGTTCCTAGTAAACAACTGAATTGTGTGAAGTGTTATACTTCTTTAAAAAAACATAATAAAGTGAACAGAGTCGCGTCGTAAAATAAGTGAAGGAAATAAAAACGTAGTATTTGACAAGTAAAACTAATCTCTATACGGACGTTTGCGGCGGGGAAATTTTTTAATTTCCTTCCAACATTTCTATATTAAGTCTTAGAACATTAAAGCGACTTGAAGATATTTATCCTACACTTTGCACTCGCGCTGAAATAAAGATTGTTTATCGCATTAACGTCGTTTATATTAATCCGTTGTTACACTTCGGTTTCGTAATTTATTTTGCGTGAAACGCCATTATTATAATTAGTACTTGAGTCGTGAAATGGCTGTTTTTAATTCGTTTTGTTTATTGCGTTCATTATTGCAGTCAGAAGTGTAATAAGATTAATCGATTTTGTTAATTTTTAACGCTTGACGTAATAAAACGTTTGTTAGTTGTTGTTTTTCATTTTGTCCCCTTTCGGGACAGGCAAAGGTCTAAGAGCATACAGCCTATTCAGTCGTGTTACGTAGTTGTTAGCCGCGACAATAACTAATAGACAAGCGATATTGTTCTTTAGTTTTCAACAGAATATCTTTATCTCCACTCTTAAACTTAATCGCCTTACATTTTGCTTTAGATTTTTAATCTACTTCAAAAAAGGAGGAGGTTACTCAATTCGACCCAATATATTATTTTTATTTATTTTATTTTATTTTATGTATGTTTGTGGATAATTTCGTCGTTTTGAACCGATTTTGATAATTCTTTTTTTGTTGGTAAGGAGATATCCCAGCTTAGGTACTATGATAAGGAAACCAGTATCTGATGATGGAATCCCAGAGAAATCGAGGGAAACTCTTGAAAATCGTAGTGACAATCTAGTGTGTTTGTTAATTTTTTTCGTCTACTTACGTTGTATTATTTGTCGATGTAATTGAAGTCTGTTTTTTTTAGTTTTGCTAGCAAACACAATTAGTCTATTTTGATACGTTAAATTTTATCAGGAGTATGTAAGAGATAAAACACAGATATTAGATAAAAAAGTACGATAATTTCCCTGTTTTTTGAGAAAATATTTTTTAATCAATATTTATTTTAGCTTTTTTTAAATATTATAGTAAGTTTAGTTGATATTTTATTTTAAAAATGTTACCAATTAATGGATGTCAGGGAAATCAAAATAATTTTAAGCGTTTTAGAAGAAATAATTTGAAACTTTTTAAGCAATGAAAATACTTTTATTGTTATATATTAATGGCGATAGTCGCTGAATTTAACCCTGCAACCTGATCAGGTTGTTTTGATAGGATTTTCATTAGTACTAAGAAGGAGCGTGGGTGACTGTGTGTGTGTCTATAGCTAATACACTGTGTCTGTATATGGACATTTGTTTACGAATGTCTGTCCTATGAATGTGGGTGGGTACGTATCACATAGGGCGTGGGAAGTTTGAAATATACATTAGATAAAGGTCGATTTACAACAGACGAGCGAATGCTCATTCTATCCCCACTATATCAAATTCTTATCAAATTCTTTTAGTGTAAACAGGCGTAGAGCATTCTTTCGTTGTTATATATATGAAAACAAGTTTCCGTTTACACATAAAGATCAAGAAAGAATGCTCTTGTTTTAGCTCTAGCTCTTTGTTCGTTTGCAAACGAACAAAGAGCTAGAGCTAGAACAAGAGCATTCTTTCTTGATCTTCGAACACTCGTATTCATATATATAACAACGAAAGAATGCTCTACGCCTGTTTACACTAAAAGAATTTGATAAGAATTTGATGTAGTGGGGATAGAATGAGCATTCGCTCGTGTGGTGTAAATCGACCATAAGACGATGGAGTTTTACAGTTATTTTAAGTACGTCATTTTATCTTCATGAATCTTGACTAAATTTAAACATTCAGTATATTTGGGTCGAACTATTTATATGACTTTGTGACGTTTTTGAATTTTTGTTTATTTCCTAAGACCTACTTTAGACTATTTATATAACAAGAGTAAGTACGAGTAACTGCGGAGTTTCTTTTCAGTTCTTCTATGCCGAATCTTCATTCAGAATCGGTGGTAACTTCACTATTAACGATAATCAAAATTATCATATGTATGATGATGATTCGAATGTGATTTTAAAGTTCATTGAAATAACTAAAATTATTTTGATTTTGATGCATGTCATACAATTGTAATTGTAAAGTTGAAAAGCTTTAAAAGTTTCAATCTTAGTTGCTCGCAAATGAAAAACAAAACTGACTTCAATTACATCGACCAGTAATACAGTAGGAAGACGAAAAATTAGTCAAGTAAATACACGTTATTAAAGATTACTCAAAAAATATTCATCACATCTCGATGAAATTTAAATCTATACTAATATTATAAAGAGGAAAGATTTTATTGTTTGTTTGCATTGAATAGGCTCCGAAACTACTGAACCGATTTGAAAAGTTCTTTCACTGTTGGGAAGCTACACTATTTGCGGTTGACATATGCGATTAATTTTTTTTCAAATTAGGGAAAAAAATATGTTAAATTTTTTGTTAAATACCCGTGCGAAGCTTAGGCGGGATGTTAGTAATAAATAAACGGCTCACATTCAACGCCCCCCGCTAGGACTATCTCCTGTGACGTGCAAACATCTACATCAGCAATACAATGTTTGCCATGTGCCGGGATCGAACCCGTAACCGTCAACGCAACAGCCACAAACTAGGTGCTTTGACCGTTCCACCAACGCGTCGTCAAATGAGACCTATGCGACATGCACCACCTTTCATTAAGCGTAAGTATTATATTCAAGGTGGAGAACGAAAATAAATTAAATTAGCCGTCTTTCTTAGTAATGTTTTTTTTATTTGTCTGTTAAGAATTACAGCGGAATCTCAAAATAACATGGAGAGTAATAATTTCTTTATTATAAGTGTTATGTAAGAAAAAAAAATTGCGTACGTACAAAGTACACATGTCAGAAGTGGAACTTCTGTGGCAAACTAATTAAAAAAATCGTTAACGCTGCAACTTACAATTATTTAAGTTTTTTGTTCGAGGTTTAACACGTCTAAGACTAGATGGCGTTAGTAGTATATTAAATCGCGCTGGCAAAATTATTTCTTGTTATTATAAGGCCACCAAACATTTGTGTAATCATTGAATAATAGGCGGTCACCCATCCAGGTACTGATCATCATGAAGCTGCCGCGTTACCGGTCGCTCAAATTTTACCCCTCATGCGCCTAAAGAAGTTTCACTTCAAAAATATTATGATTAAACCTAAACTATTCTAAAGATACTTGGAGCTATGACCTCATGGATATCGCGTTTCCACGATAAAGGAGTGCGATGGATCAAACCTTAACAACAATAAGTAATTCTGCATAATATTGAAACACAAATATAAATATAGTATTTTTGGTTAAAAATAAATAAAGTTTTGATAAACTGCATTTACGTGTGAAGGGTTGAGGTTCGCGTGTTCCTGTCCGCCGCTGATAAGGTCAGCCGTCATCACGGCTCTGACGGCCGGATTCCTCCATTGATATCAGAATTAATATAACGGGAATTATTTTATACATTATCGTTTTTAGTTATTGCTAATAGATTTAGTAGTTTATATATTTGTCGACTAGAATCACCTTCTTAATTAAAAGGGTAACTTACGAGGTTACGAATTAATTGATAGGAATTTCCTAAATTTGACTCCAATCTATCAAAAAATCGATCATGATCACGATTCAGTCTGTAACATCCCATCATTTTTAACATTATTTCACTTTAGCATTAACAAAGTTCGCGATTCAGCCTGTAATATCCCACTGTTGGTCATAGGCCTCTTCCCCATGTAGGAGAAGGGTCGAGCTTAATCCACCACGCTGCTCCAATGCGGGCTAGCGGATCGTATGATGGTATGTCGGGGGTGCGGGTTCGAATCCCGCTGGATCGAAAAATTTTATATGATAATAAAAAACATTTTCGAATTAACAAAGTTTCAATGTAACAGTGTCATTTCTTATTTTAAGGGAAACCTATTATTGGCAATACTACATTACATATAGCTATAAGATATATAGTTTGTAAAGCTGTTTAGTTTTCTGAATTAAAAAAAAACCATATGAAGTACAAATAATAGTAAATCCTTTTGATTTACAATTGGGTTGTCAAAAAAAAATGGCTAAATAGCCATAAGTCCACCCATTGTACTTCACAGTCTGTAAATGTCTTTAAATGTGTTTAATGTTTAAAATGTAGTTGTGGTGTACAATAAAGTGTAAATAAATAAATAAATAAATCCCTTTTATATAAGTATCACCTTTAACATACGAAGTAGGAAACAATTAAATCTCTAACATCGCGTGTAAGGGGATAAGGTCAGATGCCACTACAGACATTACACCATCGACTATTCTTTCACTGGGTCTGGTGGTAGGTTAAACGTAAATTTATAACGATTCAAAATAAATATTACCATCGAATACATAACGGCACCAATAAAGCAACGGATTTATTTTTACGAATAAATTTCTTCAGTGTTTAATAAATACCTATTCCTGTATTAATTGACTAACGAATATTAACTTATTTGTACTTTTATAAACTACAAATACATATGACTCATGAACATTGTATAGGTCTATAGGATAACTGGAGGTCTTTGGACCGAGAGCTAACTAATAATAGTTGGAATAAAATTCGCTTAACTGCTTTAACTAACGCTATTATATTTTAAAGTTCTCGATTATTCTCGATATTTCGATAAATATTTCTCCAAATTTGTTTCAAAATGCACTTAATGGTTTTCTTTTCTTCGGCGTTAAAAAACAAAATGAATTAAAAGGTAAATCAGCATTCGATATTACAGCCATACGAACCCGGATTTGAACTCGTGATCATATATTATTATTACAAGTAGGTACCATCTCATATTGACAATATGTATGCAGAAAAATCACGTGAGAAACTTAGTACATTATTTCTAATATAAGTATTTTATCCACTACGCCATCTAAACTCTCATTTTAATACTTTTTCAAGGAAAATCAATGTTAAAAAATATAAAATAAATGCTCCGAGAAAAGGGAGGAATCTCTTCATTCCTGTTAGGGATACGGATTTCTTAATCCAACACAATGCTTCACCGTTGTTTGCTGAATGACGAGCGCATAAGCCTAACGTTTTTTTGTATCATGTTTCCATAAGATGATGTTCATCTTTTATTCTATACTCAGCATCTTCTAAAACCTAAGTTCACTAACTATGCAAAGAGTCTTGCTTTATAGCTAATAACATCTTTAATCTTCTGGCTTCCAATTATTACAGCAAAAATTCTTTTCGTTTTAAATTACTTGTAATTCAAATCTGTTCTTAATTGCTAGGAGTACTCGTTATAAGTATTTTTTACAAAATGAATCTATACTAATATAATAAAGCTGAAGAGTTTGTTTGTTTGTTTGTTTGTTTGTTTGTTTGTTTGTTTGTTTGTTTGTTTGTTTGTTTGTTTGTTTGTTTGTTTGTTTGTTTGTTTGTTTGTTTGTTTGTTTGTTTGTTTGTTTGTTTGTTTGTTTGTTTGTTTGTTTGTTTGTTTGTTTGTTTGTTTGTTTGTTTGTTTGTTTGTTTGTTTGTTTGTTTGTTTGTTTGTTTGTTTGTTTGTTTGTTTGTTTGTTTGTTTGTTTGTTTGTTTGTTTGTTTGTTTGTTTGTTTGTTTGTTTGTTTGTTTGTTTGTTTGTTTGTTTGTTTGCTTGCTTGCTTGCTTGCTTGCTTGCTTGCTTGCTTGCTTGCTTGCTTGCTTGCTTGCTTGCTTGCTTGCTTGCTTGCTTGCTTGCTTGCTTGCTTGCTTGCTTGTTTGTTTGTTTGTTTGTTTGTTTGTTTGTTTGTTTGTTTGTTTGTTTGTTTGTTTGTTTGTTTGTTTGTTTGTTTGTTTGTTTGTTTGTTTGTTTGTTTGTTTGTTTGTTTGTTTGTTTGTTTGTTTGTTTGTTTGTTTGTTTGTTTGTTTGTTTGTTTGTTTGTTTGTTTGTTTGTTTGTTTGTTTGTTTGTTTGTTTGTTTGTTTGTTTGTTTGTTTGTTTGTTTGTTTGTTTGTTTTTTGTTTGTTTGTTTGTTTGTTTGTTTGTTTGTTTGAACGCGCTAATCTCAGGATCTACTGGTCCGATTTGAAAAATTCTTTCAGTGTTAGATAGCCCATTTATCGAGGAAGGCTATAGGCTGTATATCATCATGCTAAGACCAATAGGAGTGGAGTCCACGCCGACGAAGTCGCGCGCAGAAGCTAGTATTATAATAATAATAATGAAAATTGACTATTTGTATTATAACACTTAAACTTAGCGATTCAAAAATTATACATATGCGGGGATTACATCTGCAATCAAGTGCAACAGCCATTTGCTGTGACCAATATGCTAACGTTTGAAAAGCGCGTATAATGTCGTGCAGTAGTTTTTTGTGACTACGAAACAAACACATACACACATTGACGGACAAAAAATCTAAAAATAAGTATTTCGACTTCTGTTACCCTCATAAAGGTTCCCTTCACGATTCAGCCTGTAATATCCCACTGTTGGGCATAGGCCTTTTCTCCATGTAGGAGAAGGATCGGAGCTTAATCCACCACGCGGCTCCAATGCGGGTTGGCGGATAAAGGTTCCCTTAGAACTGTTTTTCTTTAAATGTCTCTCAAGTAAAGACATTGGCTTTTTACGATTTTATTATATGTATGTATAAATAGTTAATATTAAACTGGAGCACGTATCACATAAAGACATTTTTGTTTTAACATTTCCAACGATACTCCTCCCGAGGCTCATAAAATCACAAAATTGTCATATTCTTTACAATACACGATTTTATATACTTTCATATTTCAGAATTATCAATTTGAACAAGTACGTTACTGTACCAGATTGTAAAAATGGCGGGAGTCATAGAATTTATAGCTATATTTATCTTTAGTTTAACTGAACTTAATCAGTCTGTAAGCATTCTTTTTGACAACACGTTGGCGCAGCGGTCACAGCACTGGCTGATGCGCTGGTGGTCGCGGGTTCGATTCCCGCTCACGGCAGATATTTGTATTGGCCATTTGGTATTGTGTGTGTGTTTGTGTTTCCAGACCCCCGACCTTGTCCGTGAATAGAACTTGTATGCAAAATTACAGCTCAATTGATTGAAGATATCTGCTTCAAAATTGAGTTGCAAGATTTCACCCGAACAAACATAATTATTACATACATTGCAAGTTAAATAAAAGCTTGTAATAAAAATAATGACAACAAACTTTTTTATCGTTTTTCTTTCCTTTTTTTAATTTTAAAGCTGACCATCATTATAGCAATTGTGACGAACCTTTCACAAAAAAATAAATAATAGTCACCTCAAAGTATATGAAATGGCTCGCGGCTCTACAAATTTACCATTCATCGCGAGTACTGACCTTATCTCTGTTTGCATCCTATTTAGACCTGCCCTGGACAGATGTAAAAGAGTCAAAGCGGAGCCTATCTTCCATTTGAACGTTTACTATGCTAACTTTGCCTGACGAAAGTGTTTGTGTAGTACGATACAGGGACGATTGTTTACGTGTGCGTTAATCGCAGCGCTCTGATTGGTCGACGCGTATGTAGTGGTGTCTGTTAATGTAAGTTGTGCACGCCATCCGTGAGATGTCGCTTTGTGTTAATGCATACGGCGTCATTAGTGAGGTGTAAGTGGCGGGGGTACTCATAAAAATTTCATTTGTCAATCAACGTGTACAGTCGACTGCATCAGTCGTAAGATTTTTGTTGTGTTGTGTAATATTTTAAGATTGAAGTTCGTGACGTAAAGATAATTTTGCGTTTGTAGGAGTTAAACTTGTCTTAGGACTTGCACTTGGATAGGCATTAATAAATAATATTTTTAATAGATTTATGAAATTATACATTTTATCTAGTTACAAAAAATAAACTAACTAAAAAATGGTTTAAGAAACGTTCCTTACATACACCTGTTGACTTACTTGGTGACTCTACTTTGGTGTAATGGTACCTGTAGGCTTCTAAACACCTGTGTGAGTTTGTTTCCCGCTAGGAAATATTTGTTTTTGTATATAAATATTTGTTTTCACTCTGTGTGCCCTTTTGGGACTCCTCATCGTATCTCGGAGAGCACGCAAAGCTGTGGGCTCTGATTGTTATTATAGGGACATGATAGCGTCGTTACTCATTGTGTCACTTACCCGCAGTGGACCTGCAAGGTGGATAAAGCACACGAAGAAACAGGGTCTATGTCCAGGTCTGGGATGTCACAAATTGAATCAACCAATCAATCAACTTAATTGAAGGCACATATTATACAATTTAGAAATAAAAGACGAGTGTTTTAGACCACACGACTGAAGTAATTTTTTTTTAGCTCCATCTAACTTATATCTCCGTCTCAACTTCCGTTCGCCTCACCCGATCACAATTTTCGTAACGCTCTCGTCATGCATTCACCAGCTTACTAATAATAGTCTTAATAGTAAGAATATTGAAATTCCTAGATTAATGTCTATCGGATATCTCAACGAGGGCGAAACCTACAAATATCTTGGAACCTCGGAGGCGTTGGAAATTAATATCTTTACCCGAGTTAAGAAAGTTCTCAACACCTTTTTACAGGGCATTAACAAAGTAGCTTTAGCGATTAAGTAAGATAGGACATGACAGGTAATATCCTACTCAACATCTGGAACAGTCCACCTAGGGAAGAACATGTACCTTTCAGAAGATGACGGCTAAATAATATTGCTTTCAAGCAGTGTTGTGTTCCTGTGGTAAGGTGGCCAAAGCTCCTGGGGTAATTGGGTGGTAAGGGCGACAGCACTTTTTTGCCGATCTAGTCATATATATAAAAAGTTAAGTTATGCCCTAAGTCAAGTTAAACTCAATTATATTTCGGCGATCAACAAGTAATAACGCGTTGGAACAACGGTCACAGCACTGGTTTGTGGCTGTTGCGCTGGTGGTTGCGGGATCGTTCCCCGCTCATGACAAACATTTGTTTGTTTTTTTATTGACCATACAGATGTTTGCCATGGTCTAGGTGTTTGTGCCTTGTAGGTCTCCCCACCGTGCCTCGGAGAGCACGTTAAGCCATCAGTCCCGGTTGTTTTCATGTAGATCTGATAGCAATCGTTACTCATAGTGGATTAAGCTCTGATCCATTTCCTACATGGGGAAAGAGGCCTATGCCCAGCAGTGGGATATTACAGGCTGAAACGATCGCCACGTCCTTCAAATTCTTACAGCATACTGAAAGCGTTCACAAAAATGTGATGGTCGCGACTTTTTAAACACAAAGAACCTGCAAAACCGTATGAGTGATATGTGAGTGATATGCACAAGAATCTTGTAGCAGTTGATAAGGGTCTTACTCCGCTATCCTTAGGCAACTGAGAACCTGGAGATCAGGACACTGACCAATTATAATTGATATTTCAGTTCCAAGTGTAGCAAACAATTTTTTTAAAATATAAAGACAAAACAATCTCTATTGAATAGGAAACAAAAACTTAATATATCTTATGAAAACGCTCGAACTTGGCGCTGGCATCTAACAATTCTGCCAACCCGATGCTGAACAGTCGAGGAGGCTTGCGCGGCGCGGGCCTCAGTAGTCGCCGCGGCGCCGTGGCGGGTGGACGTCTCCGCCTACGTGTATCGCGTTACGAGTGATTTGTGCTCTCGATCACCGCTTACGTGTGGGGTGCTGTGCCAGTGGATTAAGATATTGTGTATCGTGAACCTGTGCTTTAGAATCGAATTTAAGATTAAAGGGTAATCTCTACATAACTGTAGTTTCTTTGATTTGAAATAACTCTATCTGTGTTACTGTTTTGGATTATTGAAACTAGCGGTTGTAACGTAATAATGTGAATCGTATCAAGCAGGGGAGAGCTACGATATCATCAACAATTAGTAAGTTTAAATAATTTAAGCATTATGTAGGAATATTAAACAGTCGACCAAACAGTAAAAAAAAAATAATCTTTAGTATGAATACGCATATATTACGCTCATAGGAGTGAATATATAAGAGAAAACGATAATAATCATAATGTGTCCCACATTGGGCGCCATATATTAGCAAGCTAAAACTTCAATTTAACTTTAACTACGTGATTAACATTTTAAATGCGCTCGAATGTATTAAATTTGTGTCGGGTCTAATTTGTTCTAATAATAATATATTATAAGTATTCCAGCAATTTATTAAAAGGACCTATCCCATAGCATCCCTTAGGGTGCCCGCGTTTTATGCAAAGTTATTTAGGTTCGGGTCCAGTTTATATTGGAATCCAGAACACGTAAAATGTCTAACCATGTTATTAATACAATATTAGCAGTTCGCTAATTTATTCTTTGTTGAATTTTTATCAAAATAATCATTAATTATTATTTGTTTGATTGATTTTTAAACGCGCTACGTATTTTTATAATTTTTGTTAGCTTGTTTACATTATATTCTTTGGTCTTTATGAAATAATGCTTAAAATATTACAAAAATATATTAAAACATAAAATAATTCGCAATGCTAAAATATAGAGAGGAACGAAATTCTATACCCGATCTCTAGTTTTCCCACTAAGCTTGATTAAAAAAAAAAGCAAAAAGCTACAGAATTTCTTTTCAAAAAATATAAAATCTGAAGCGTATTACTTATGGCGTGATCAAATGACGTTGAAAATTTCTTTTTCCAATATCCCTATTCGGAGGAGAAAATTTTGTATCAGAAAAAAAAAGTTACAGTATTCGAGACTAGCGAATCACGGCAGCTCGCGCCTCGTTGATTACTTTTAAATCTGACTAGAAGTTGTCGGCTGTCGATAATTCCGCCATTGATACCTTCCCGGGTTCGAAAATTAAAGCTCGCAACCTCAAAGACGTTGAAAATGCTCCTCAAAGTTCTGTTATGAGAAAAGTACGTTCGCCTCCCAGACAATTTATTGTTTCGCCGGGAATATCTATTTAAAACTTAGTTAATATAACAGTTTTACGCCGCTTTTTTTAGTTTTTAAACGCTGGACGGTATAAAAATCCTCCATTGGATTGTTTTTTTAAAATATACAAATGTAAAACGATTCAAATCGTTTCGCTTGAACGTATTTTGTTTGATATTTGGTTTTATTTGTTCACGTTACGGTCAATACTCAGGCCGTATTAAAACATATTTTGTTATATAAAATTATTTATGATATCCTGGATTTACAACAAGGGACATAAAAATCAAATGTACACGGTACAGTCGCGTGACAATTTGTATATTCTCTTTTCATAATTATATGTGTGTGTATGTAAGTGTGCGAGTGTGTATGCATAAGTGACGGTAGTTCCATACTTGTCAATTATCATAATTCATCAATTTCTTACGGTTACCGCCATGAAATGATAACGTAATACAATGAATGATATTACCATTCCATGAATGATAATTAGTTATTGCTATCTAATTTAGACATAAACGTTAAGCGAAGTTTGTTAAAATTTCATTGTTAGTGACAAATCTGCACATAGACTCCCAATTGGGTTCGGTCCGGATCTTCCACCGATATAATTACTTCGTATGGTATAATAAGTAATTTTATGCTAAAAAAAATTATCAGTAATTTATATAAGAGATAAACCTTATCTCCGTCTAACGGAACGGACCCTAAAGATATTAAAATCGTTTAACAATAACAATTTTTAAAATTAGCAACGCTTACAGGCAAAAGAGAAAAAGATCAAAGAAAAAACATCAGATGATTATTTTTTTTGTTTCAGGATAATTAGTCGTTTTTCTAAAACAATATTTTTGTTTTTGGTAAAAAAGGGAAAATGGAAAATTATTTCCTTTTTCCTTTATTATTTAATACTTCGGATCTTATCTCGTTACGCTTAAGTGATTCCTAATGCGGCATGACACCTGCTTATTGTTCTGACAACTTTTAAGCTTCCCATCGCTGGGCGATAATGAATAAAGGATAATCTATCATTATACGGTGGCAAACAAGTTTTCGGCCCACTTGGTAGAAAATGGATATATTAACCTATGAAACTTATTTATGACGCCGCGTTGGCGCAGCGGTCACAGCACGTTAAGCCGTCGGTCCCGGTTGTTATCATGTACACCTGATAGCGATCGTTACTCACAGTAGGGAATATATCCGCCAACCCACATTGGAGCAGCGTGGTGGATTAAGCTCTGATCCTTCTCCTACATGGGGAAAGAGGCCTATGTCCAACAGTGGGATATTACAGGCTGAAGCGTAACCTATGAACATTACACATAAGGAACAATTTGAAGATGCGTTAGGACAATAGTCACTGCACTGGCTTTTGCGGGTTCGATCCCCGCACATGGCATACATTTATATTTGCAATATAGATGTTTTCCACGGTCTGGGCGTTTGAGGTTTAGTCTTGTGTGTATTCCTGGACCCCGATATAGGAGTAAATCCTAGTGGGGGTCATTGAGTGTTAGGAGTTTACTATAAGGAACACTGCAAGCGCATTGCTGACTCTACCTCTAAATTACCCCAGAAGCTCAGGCTTATTTTACCGTAATTTGTCTGTGCTGTGGTCGGTATTAGTCTATGTCTTATTGTCTAAGATTAATTTTATGAAGTTTAGGGTTTTTCGTAAAATTTGTTTGTGTGTGAATTTTCAACATATGCCTCTCAATAAATAAATGCCTGTTAAGCTGAAACACGGATAGAAAATTATTAATATTGTACCTTCAAAACAGAACTTAACTAATATAGAATTAAAATCAAATGGACCGCACAACTTTAACTTCTATTAACCCAAATATTATTTGAAAATATAATACCTTAAATTAAGTTGAACTTTTGTAATGAATACTTATTATGGAATGTATTTAATTATGAACTTATAGAAGTATGGATTTTGTTTAAATTAGTTGAGTGATCAACTAAACTTAGTCGAAATGTTCTGAACTAGCATTTATTATATAACAAGACCTAGCTAACATTACCTAGGTCTTAGTCTGTAATGTATCTAACGTTAAAAATGTAGCAATTTTGAAATTGTTAATTGATTTGTTACCGTGACATTTTAATTATTATTTTTTAATGTAGAGTTTGTTTTACATTCGCTTACGGTGAAATAAACGTTTTCTTTTTATTTCATTTCGTTTCTACGCAAGTGCGAGTCGTAATAGCTTATGGTTCCATACTATCAATTATTATTCAAATATTTCCGATAACTTTTGAGATAAATTTTTAAATTTTGAACTAAGTTTAAGTTTTTTAAAGTTTTTACATGTGTTAAAATTTAGTTAACCGATTTTAAAATCTGTTATTGTGTGATAGTATTGTTAAGAGAGTGTAAAAGTTCGCGAGGTGTTACAGTAGGTTAAAGTTTTGACACGGCGGCGTCGGGACTGTTCAGAGGTGAGCCGGACAGTCCCCATAGAGGAGAAGTCTGGCCTTTTCGCCGAGGCCAGCCTGTCGCTTGAGGTATTAGCACCTCCAAGTGCTGAGTCCGACATACGGTCTAGGACTGCCTACCCGGACGTCCTGGATATCACCCGTAAATGGGTTCTCCTGCAATGTCAAAAAAAAGGTTAAAGTTTTTGAGGAAATGTTGGGTTGACAGAAGGGGTAGGATCAGCATCGTGATTGTGATGCTGGCCAGTATGATCAGGTCTTGTGGTCTTCAACGCCTGGAGCATAATAATCATCATGGTTCATTGGAACTTACGCTTATTTCCTACCTTAGCGGTAAAATAAGAAAATAAAAACCGCTGTTGAAGAAAAAATGGTAAAAGAAACAAAATTAAAATAATTTTATTTGACAAAATAACTTTGAGTTTTAGCAATAACGTGAGTATATTTGTCTATATTTTACATGATATTGGAAACGAACTTAGAGTAAAAGCATCCTTACAAGTGGTATACGTATCACTGTGTATTTAATACATTTTTATTTAAACAAAAAATTGACAGACGGGAGTCACGGAGGTCCCGTGACCATGGTTGCTGTATCTGAAACGTCAGGCATGTAAATGACCTAATAAACCGTGAGGAAATTAGTTTAATTTTTTTCCTTATTAGGACATATACGGAGTTTTTTGGATTTTGTACTACTTTCCAAGTTAATATTATTAACTACTAGAATTAAGTAACTCGATAAATAAGGAACATAATTTATTGTTATAGAACAGCAAATAAAGCAAAGAGATATAACTGGGACTTTTCAAACTAGTATAAAAACATACTAGAACTATATTCAACGCTATATCAAACAAAACATTTCCATGCCATTTCTAACATGTTCTCAACGCAGCGGCCCAGAATGTAACTTGTTATAACTTGTTCGTGGGAACTTTTAATTGGAATTATGGGAATCGAGTCTGTCGTCTGTCCGTCAGTTATAAATATTGATTGTGAAATTTGTGTGTTATGTCGAAGTTTTTGATATGAGCTAATATAATTGAGTGGCTTTTTCGTAACATAGACGTATCCCGCGTTTTCATCTGTCTACTTTAGTTATTTCCACAATGTCTTACCGTTTTGTGTGGTTCGGTACGGTTTGTCTTACGTTCTACGATGGCGCTGCAGATGTTAAGAATGTATTTGTCTCGTAAAACGGTTTGATCGTTGCTTTTATAATGGAGCTCGTGTTTTCCTTTGGGTTGTTTTTAATAAGGTAATATAGGTACTCATCTTTGCGTTATAGAATACTAGCTAACCCCGCAAACGTTGTTTTGCCATTTATGTTATGAACCCCCGCAACCCCCTCTTGTGGGTGGAATTCTGTAAAATCCGTACTTAGCTGAACTCTACTTGGCGAAAGGAATATTCCTACCAAATTTCAAGTCTCTACGCCTTATGGTTCCAGAGATAGTGATGACTCAATGGGTGGAAATCTCTTTTATACATATAGATTTACAATGATATTATGTATTTTCACAATTTATTATCGATTCTTTTGACGTAAATAGACAACACGCAGACCAAATATAAAACGGGATAATAAAAATATAACTATTACTAAATTGTTTTAAGATTCTAATGAAAAAGTCTTTGAGAGTTGAATCTTATTATTTGGTTCCACATTTTATTCTTAAAAAGGCTGTATGAGAAAATCAAAAAGTGACTAACTATTATAA
This sequence comes from Melitaea athalia, assembly GCA_905220545.2. Classification (NCBI taxonomy): domain Eukaryota; kingdom Metazoa; phylum Arthropoda; class Insecta; order Lepidoptera; family Nymphalidae; genus Melitaea; species Melitaea athalia. The sequence goes on from HG992179.1 coordinate 22,861,616, forward strand.
TCATTGACAGTGTTTTTAAAAAGTAGTTGCTAAGTTTCTTGCATATATATGCATCGATAGACGTCTGCTCTATCTGTAACACGGGTATTAATATTTCTACCTATGGACCGTTCAGTATATACTTGTTTCTTGTCACTTGTTGCACGGGCCATTTTCAGCAGCTCGACGTCAAAGCGCCTATTCTGCCTGGGTGGCTGGCTGTGTACACTACTTTTGCCAGCCCAGCTCCTTCAGGAAGCCTAGCAAACCCTTCACGTTGCCGATGACTTCCTGGAGCGACCTCGCAGTCCCGAGGTGTCGTGCCCTGTAGTTCGCCACACCAGCGCATTCCAGCAGGATGTGAGCGGCCGTATCTTCTGCCTCCATGCACGCTCTACATAGGGGGGCTGTCTGTAACACCCAGGGTAAATATATGTTTGTTAAACAAGGCATGTCTGGAACTGAGTTCTCCCATAGCTGCGAAGTAGTAGTCGTTCAGTGTACTTATGTTAAGGAAATTTATTATTTTTAAATAATATTTGTAACTAATTTATTTATTTATACTTGTACACCAAAACTGCATTTTTCACATAAAACATATTTAAAGACAGTTACAGACTGTGAAGTACTTATGTGATGTGTATGTGTGAAGGCTGATGGGTATTTAGCCATTTCTTCCAGAAAACCCCTAACATATAAACGTACCGACTATTCTCGCATTCAATTAAGGTTCTAAAATAACTAAAAGTACTAATTAAATCGATACAACAAAACAAGCGCAGCAAGCGCTTAAATTATCATCGAGTACCGAGTAGTACGTATTGCCTAATATTAATTATCGCTTTGAATTTAATTTCGTTTCTATAATTGTTTCGAAATATCATTATATTCTGTTTCCAAATAATGTACGAAGTGCAAGTTTAATATTAGTATCAACTTCTGTTATACAAACGCGTGATTTTGTTTGTTTCAGAGTTTTAGTTATAAATCATTTAATTTCATGAGTAATTTCGCGGTTTTTAAATTTTTTTTTTTTTTATACCACGACGGTAGCAATCAAGCATACGGCCCGCCTGATGGTAAGCGGCTACCGTAGCCTATGGACGCCTGCAACACCAGGGGCATCACATGCGCGTTGCCGACCCTTCAAAAACCTATTTACTCCCCTCTTGAAGGACCCCATACTGTAGCATTGTGGGAAAACCTCGGCAGGGAGTTCATTCCACAGCCGAATGGTCCGTGGGAGGAAGTTCCTCTGAAACCGAACTGTACGGGACCATTTGGGCTGCAATGTGTGAGCATGAATTCCCTGTCGATGGCGAGCGGTGCGATGATAAAAAGTGGCCGTGGGCATCTTTCAATTCTTCGGAACACAACCCATTGTACAAACGATAGAGCACGCATAGGGATGCAAGATCTCTTCTTAGACTTAAGGGCTCAATATCGCTCGTCAGTATTGGATCGTCGAAAATTCTCACAGCTCTCTTTTGAACCGAGTCGAGAGGACCAAGCTGGTATGCCGGTGCTCCCGCCCAGAGGTGTCCTTGAAGCCAGATTTTCGTCATTTCATAAAAGCTGAAATTCCTCAGTGCTTGATCTTAACCTTTGCTACCTGGTATCTGCCAAAGCCACTTTTTTATACCTAGGTCTGCAAACAAGCTTACATCGTATCCCCAATTCCCCCCAGGAGCTCTAGTCTCCTTACTCACCAACAGGAACACAACACTGTTTGAAAGCAGTATTATTTAGCTGTGATCTTCTGTAAGGTCGAAGTATTTCCCCCGTCGGGCTGCTCCATATTTTGATCAGCAAATTTCCTGCTGTACCCTACCTCAGTTTCTGGTTTGCATTTCAATCATTCGCTTACCTATTGTCTTGTAAGCGGTAACCATCACCGTGCTAGTCGATGATACGATGGCAAAGTATTAAATACTCGTAATGCAAATAATCTGAATCGTTCATTGCCTTAAGTGTTAAACGCATTAATTCGCATCACGTCGTATCGTATTGTATCGTATCGCGTTGGATCGCATGTCTTACATAGAACTAGACCTTAACAAGGAGCTCCGTTCCTTAGAGTTACTTTAATATAAACCTGTCTGCAATTTTTAATTATGTTTATCATTTCACATTTTTCAAGAGTCCTTTGATAGCTAACATTTTGTTTGAATAAATAATGTTAGGGTACATTGCAAATTATGTTTATTTGATATAGTTAGTCATAGTGCAGTTGTTAAATATATTTTAGCAATGGAATAATTTGTTACAAAAACTCTTTCAAACTAAACTTTATTTGGTGATTATTTTTTTTAATATTGATTACATATCGACTAAGACTTGAATTGTAGAATAGAAAGAATATGTTTTGTTTTATGAAATAGGTATATTCGTATTGGATTTTATTAACTGTAAATAAGAAAATGTCCCTTTCCTCTATATATGTTTATGTTTTGTACATACAACAATAAAATTCTATTTAATGTATCAAGAAATCTAATATATAAAAATAAGTATTTATTCACATAATTCGACGCCCCGGGGAATAAAATCGTAAAGTGCTATTACCATGGTTTTAATGTTTTTGGCTTTCGCATCTATAGTTTGTAATGCATCTTCTGATTTATTTTTAAATATTTTTTTTTTTCTAAAAATCCATGAAGTCATAACAATTTATATTTTTACTCTCCGGAAATTATATCACAATAATTATAACCAATAATAATATCGTAGTCATGTAATATGGAACTAACATCTGTCTCAATAAGCTAGTAAGCCGTTATACCATTTTATTCACGTAAAAAAATGGATAAATAATTTCCGTAACACACGTTACCGTAAAGTGTTCGGTAAGTGTTGGTCGGTAAACGTACATTACTGCTTTATTATTAGCTTAATTTTCGATACAATTTCAAGTAAGTAAACAAGATTTATAAATTTCATTACGAATTTTAAGTGATGTATTCGTGTGATACTATTTTTTTTTGTATCGTAATGCGTGCAAATAGTTTTCATTACATTACAACTTCACGGGAATAAAATGGTTACGTGTCGTTACTTAGTAGACACTTAAACATAAAAATCACTATTACACATTCTTGGCAATGACTTTAAAAGTATACGTGATAAATTATTTATTTTTTATACCTACATGTTATGTGAAAAATGATGAAAATAGTGATGTATAATACAATATTATAGTCTTCTTAGGACACGCGATATAACAGAAAAACTGTTTATTTCTCGTCGTGTAAAATTTAATTTCTCTGTAACGATTTTGTTCTCCAGAGGCGTCAAATTGTTTTCAGTCTAGTTTTATGTATTTGAAGGTCTCCCCATAGTGTTTTATAGATCACCTAAATTTGTGAACCCTGGTTGTGACACATATACTTGATTCCATAAATAAAGTAACAATAATTTTATTATAATAATAAAATTACCCGCTAACCCGTAAAAGTATTGACTTTCATCTACGAGTACTCGTCAATAATACTGTAAATCTGAAAAGTTTGTTTGTGTGTTTCATGTTTAAATGCGCTAATCTCAGGAATTACTAGTTCGGTTTCAAAAATTATTTTTGTGTTGGATAGCCCATTTACCAAGGAAGGCTATAGGCTATTTTTAGCTGTGCTCCGCGGTTTCACATGCGTTAATTTGAAAAAAAAAATAGCCTGTAGCCTTCCTCCATGAATAGGCGATCTAACACTGAAAGAATTTTTCAAATCGGACCATTAGTTTCTGAGATTAGCGCGTTCAACAAACAAACAAACACACTCTTTAGCTTTATAATATTAGATGTAGAGTTAATTTAAATGAGTTTATTTTAAAAACCGCGAATATGTGAAGAAAATTTCCGTTTTAAAATTTTCCAGTTAAGTCTTCAAAGCGTAAAGGAATCATTTTTATGTATTTCTAAAGATAACGCCTCGTACGAGGAGTAATGAAGATGTAGCACTGTATTAATTCATATTTAAAACGTTATACTTGGTTCTCGAAGCAGCTTAGTCTTTTGATATTTTTTATACTAAACTCTTTTTAATCGACTTTCGTAAAATGAGGAGGTTCTCAATTCGATTGTGTTTTTTATGTATGTTAGTTACCTCAGAACTTTTGACCGGGTGCATCGATGATTTTTGAAGTTATACTTCTTTTGGCGCGTTAGAGAAAAATGATGAGAGTAAATTTTTACAATGCGCGTGTGGATACGAAGTAGTTCAAACATGCATGAGTAGATGCCGCTAGTTTTGCAGACAAGAAAGTAGTCTTTATCATTTCTAAGAGATGGCGTTGTGGACTTATTGTCTAATTATTAAGTGGTAGGTTTTTTTGGAAGTATTTTAATACTCTAACTTGAAGTATAACTTCTTACGTGCGTACGTAAGTACACACACTTTTTTTAATGAAAAGGTGCCATGTGGTCCCATTTAAATTTAATTGAGATCTGATGACTTATTTAAATTAATAATACCAAAACGGTATGAAAATCAATTAACATTTAATCTTTAAAGTGTAATTTATATTTAATTCAAATAGTGTTCAGTAGTACTATTACTTGTACAGCAGTACTTGTTTTGCCAATTTATATATTTACTTTATAAGTTTGTTATTGAATCTGTTACGGATGAAGCATGTACATTTCGCCTTTGACGGGAAAATGAATCAAATGAAATGAAAATATTTATTTCGCCATACGGTGATTACACGAACTTAACGAACGTAAAAAAATCTACATTTCAAGAAAATAAAAGAGTCATGAAAGCTAACAATTTCAAATTGCTAAAATATTAACATTACTTACATTACAAACTCAGATGATGTAAGCGTTATGCAATAAATAAATAATAGTTTAAAAAAAAGTGTGTGTGTACTTATGTACGCAAGTAAGAAGTTATACTTCAAGCTAGAGTATTAAAATACTTCCAAAATAATTCCACAACGCCATCTCTCAGAAATGCTAAAGACTACTTTAGCATGCTTAAACTTCGTTCCGTTTCTTCACGCTTCACACGCGCATAATAAAAATTTACTCTCATAATTCCACAACGCCATCTCTCAGAAATGCTAAAGACTAGGTATTTTGTGGCGGCATCTATTCGCGCATGCTTGAACTACGTGGTTCCGTTCGCGCATAGTAAAAATTTACTCTCATTATTTTTATCTAACGCCCCAAAAGAAGTATAACTTCAAAAAAAAAAAAAACACTCTTATATAAATAAACAAAACAAAATCTTATCAAATTAGTGTATTGTCATCGGTCCTCGATAAGTCTACCAAGTTTAAATTAAATCTGAACATTTGAAGTGGGTCAAAATGAAGTTCAAAGGAGTCGGTTACAAACATACAAACATACAGGTGAAGCTAATATATAAAAATACTTAGTTAAAAAAAAAAAACTAAAAAACGCGCTTTTAAAAATAAACCAAACTAAAAAGTAGAGAATCTGAACGTTAGAAAAGTCCAAAGGATAGCGAGAAAAGCCTTGATTATTGTGCCAAGCCGTTAGGATAATTGAATAATTTTATCAAATTAGTGTATTATCATCGGTCCTCGATAAGTCTACCAAGTGTTAGAAGTGGGTCAAAATGAAGTCCAAAGGAGTCGGTTACAAACTTACAAACATATTAACAAACATACAGGTGAAGCTAATAAAAAGCGTGTAATAGCGTGTAATAACAATATTTTTTATTTTGTTTTAGTTTCTAGTGTCTCGGTAGACATCACTTTTGTACTATCGGCTTTATTAAATACTAGCTTCTGCGCGCGACTTCGTCGGCGTGGACTCCGCTCCTATCTTAGCGTGATGATATATAGCCTATAGCCTTCCTCGATAAATGGGCTATCTAACATTGAAATAATTTTTCAAATCGGACCAGTAGATCCTGAGATTAGCGCGTTCAAACAAACAAACAAACAATCAAACAAACAAACTCTTCAGCTTTATTATATTAGTATAGATATTTTTTATTTTGTTTTAGTCTCTAGTGTCTCGGTAGACATCACTTTTGTACTATCGGCTTTATTAAATACTAGCTTCTGCGCGCGACTTCGTCGGCGCGGACTCCGCTCCTATTGGTCTTAGCGTGATGATATATAGCCTATAGCCTTCCTCGATAAATGGGCTATCTAACATTGAAAGAATTTTTCAAATCGGACCAGTTGATCCTGAGATTAGCGCGTTCAAACAAACAATCAAACAAACAAACTCTTCAGCTTTATTATATTAGTATAGATTACTAAAGCAGTCTTTGCACCAAGCAGGTCAAATATTATATATAGCACAGTAATACCTTAAACAGCCTATTCTCAGAACAAAGATCCCTCATCAATGATGCGACAGTTTCCCGGCAAGATGCGTAGAACATTCGAGCTCTTTTGAGTAATCTGTCGAGGCGAGACAATGCCGGTATGATTTATGCAGGGTGACGCCGCGCTAATTATCGCTAAACACCCACCATCCGTTACTGTTTCCACTCTCCGCCCTCTTTTGTACCTTAAACTGTCAAACTGCAAGCGATTGTATTCTTAAGGAGCGTGCAAAGTTTTTGGATTCGCTTCCCTCTTTTGTTTGGTTAGTTTACTTAGGGTTCCATACTCATATCTAAATATGATAATTGAAACCTATAACCGATTTTATGTCCTATATTCAGTCTGTCTGTTGTAAGATTATGTCTTTAGAGAGGCATCTGTAATCTTAACAAAGAAGCCTTTACTGTATTTTTAAACGGAAAGACGAAATTGAATTAATTGAAAACATAAATATTTTTAAGAATTTCATGGACTCGTTTCCAAAATTTCGATGTTTTAATTCTTGAGGAAAAGCCGCTGATAAATGAAAAAAATTATTTTTATAATAAGTTACAAAACCCTGTAAAATTTATTAAAATTGTTTCCGTAATATGATTATACGACGCGTTGGCACAACGTTCACAGCACTGGTTTGTGGCTATTACGCTGGCAGTTGCGGGTTCGATCCCCGCACATGACAAACATTTGTATTAACCATACAGATGTTTGCCGTGGTCTGGGTGTTTGTGCAGTCCTTGTGGGTCTCCCCACCGTGCCTCGGAGAGCACGTTAAGCCGTCGGTTCCGGTTGTTATCATGTACATACCTGTACATACCTGATAAAGCGATGGTTACTCATAGAAGCAGCAGTGGATTACAGGCTGTTTTGTTATATTATTATAGATCTTTTTCTTTAAAGCTTCTTCTATGTGTGGCATAAAGTTAGCGTTGTTTCTTGAAAGTGCATACTCACTCAAACATGTACGCAATCTTTACGCTTTAGCTCTTTTAAAACACAAAAACATACAAGTATGCTGTTCAAACTTTCATACGCGATAGTAACTCCAATATGTCTGTTAATAATGACTAAAATCCTGATTATAATGCTAGTTTATGACGTAACTACAGCGTTGCCAAAGCTGGTGTTTCTAAAGTAAGTTCCGGACGTGATCGCTCACCGAGACGTCGAACACGAGCAACGATGTATCATACTCCGTTACAAACTATCTATGTACACACTAGTATATAAAGTCAGTGAAATATTAACTTTATACTTTTATATATATAGGTATATCTAGTATTATAAAGTTTGGTAATACATACGTCAACATCGCATGCTTGTCTATTTGATCGTAATGAATAGAAACCAACCAACAACCCGCCTTGGAGCAGCGTGGTGCATTAAGCTCTGATCCTTCTCCTACATGGGGAAAGAGGCCTATACCCAGCAGTGGGATATCACAGTTTGAAGCGTACAATAATATTTTTTTCTTTTTAAAGGGGCAAGGGCAATTAAGGCCCCGTGAATACCTTTATTAATAGACGACTAGAAACATACAGTAAATTGTCTTTGATAAAATTCTCTCTTCCCGAATACGAGAAGATTTGTTTGTCACTTTACTTTACTAAAAATATAATGATTAAATAAAATTTTAGTCAAAAGAAGAAGAAAAAAGAAAAGAAGTTTTATAAAGAAGGAAAAAGAATGTAAAATAATTATTCTCCTAAACAAGATGCTGGTTATTCACATACGTCTAATCTAAATCTTGACAAATGTTTGGGCATGACGTGTTGTGAAGTAGGAGTTAGTTATACAGTCTCATTAGTTTGAGGTCGTCTCTGGATTCCATCATGAAACAACAAACCATATTATTGTATTGTCATTATAATTATTATTGGAAATTAAGATGAGAAACTGCATCATATGCTATCAAATTGAATAAAAGCTTATAAAATTAATATCTATATCTACACAATACACACACGGTCGTCTGCTTCTAAAGTAAGCAATTCAATGCTTGTGTTATAGGCAACAGCCGACTGGTCTAGCTAATTTTTTTTTTCGATAAACATACTTATAAATAATACATATATAAATATATAAATGAATATGTAAATTACACCCAGACTCGGGGTGGGAATCGAACCCACAACCCCTGGAGCAGAAAGCAGGGTCACTACAAACTGCGCCAGCGGGCTAGTCAAATCAAATTAAAATACAAAAAATACTTGATAATGAAACGAAAATGAATTCTATTCGAATGAATAGTTTGAAAAGGGGTAGGAAAAATTCAGATTTGATATTAAAAAAAAACGTGAACTTGACCCGTTTTCGTGTAATTATATCAATCGGGTCAGAAGCCCGCGGTATACTTTTTGAGCTTTAAATACACTGAAGTCACGCATACTATTTTAATCGAATTTGTAATCTATATAATAATAATATATAAAAATTTCGTGTCACGATATATCTATGTTGAAAATAAACTCCGAAACTACTGAACCAATTTTCATCAAATTTTGTAAGCATCTGTAATTTGGTCCAACTTGGGAGATAGGGCAGTTTTTATCCCAATTGGACCCGGTAGGTGGCGCTGCTATCGGTATGTAAGCAATTAAATTTGGAAGCTGTTTTCCGGGCAGGACAACGTCTGCCGAGTCCGCTAGTAATATTATATAACGAATGATAGAGAATGCGCTTTGTCAGTGAGCTAGCGTGCGTTCTTGCGTGCGGGTTTGTGTCTGTAACACGGGCGTACTCGCTTTTGTATGTATGACTGTATGTGTGTTTGTTTTTCATTACTAACATGTTTAGTCAAGTCATAAGGGATGTTCGTAGCTTAATGTGTGTTATGTAATTACAAGTTTAGGGTAATATAATAACTTTTCTACTAAACTTAATGGTACTCATGTGGGTGGAACACATACATCATCAACTAAATATCAGCGTTCCAATTTGGGACTGCGTCGTTGTTTCTCATGGACGTTTGCTTAAAAATTACTTTGAGTTTTATGATAAACGATTATATTTATATATATATATATATATATATATATATGTGTGTGTACGGGTTACGGCACATTCAGCAATGTGATTTTGTTGCAAACTGATAACCTCCTTAATTTAGTTTATTTATTACGAAATTGTTATTTGCCTGACGCAGATTTCTTATGAAATTGTTATTTGTCTGCTGCGGATGACGTCTGTACTTCTGCCTATAAAAACTCTTAATATTCTTAGTAAACTTCGTATTAGATCGACTTTCATTCGGTTAAGTTTCCCTCATGACCTTCCCTCACATGTCATCTCTCGCTTAACCATAGACTGTACCATACAATATACTTAAAAAACCTATATGACTCTGAAGAAAGTCTGAGAGTAGAGCAGCTGCAACACATATGCAAAGGCACTAGTACTCTCCCTCTCTTACACTCATATTATATTTATATAACAAGATGTTTGTACATAAATTGGTAACTTGTATTTTGCAGGTCCATAAATAATACACTTACAAAATTATACATTTATCCGCCTTTAGCTCGTAATACTGTAATTAATAAAAATATCCACAAAATAAATGCTTTACATGTTAATAGATGCTATTAATTTAATCTACGTTTATTATTACCGCGTAGGATTATTATTTATAGAGACTAAATAAAGTTTTTTTTTATGTTATCGTACAGTGAGCTCCGTAAGGCAATTAAAAGCTCTATAATAATAGCTTAGCACCGCCGTCGTGATTTCAGCTGAATTTTTGCATGAGATGCGTTGGTCTTATGGTTTTTGCTGTATGTCTATTAGTTGTCTAACAGTTGTTTGTTAATATTAATGGTATTCACGGGGCCTTAATTGTCCTTTAAAAAGAAAATAATATTATTATAATATTTCAGTAAAATTAGAAAATTTTCACATACATTTCACACAATATTAACAATACACACTTTAAATTACATTTAATAAGTTATCACAGTAATTATATCACTTATACAGCAGTTATCGAATAACACGTTAGCCGCACGATAGTCAAAATAACTAATTCTGTACTTACAAATTACCATATTTCTAAGGCAACGATCCCGCCAATGGAGTACAAAAAATGGCGACTGACCAATCAGAAATTAGTATTAGCTATTCGGAAGATGGTGTCGCCATCTTTGTACTGTTCCGGTATTAAACAAATAACACTATGTGAGTTTAATCACACAATAGCTTTCATATAATTGGTTCCATTATTAATGATGTTTTCGGATAGTTTTCGCTCACTTATTGTCAACGACCAAGTGGACGGGTCCTACCTAAAGTAATATAAGTGCGAAAACAAAAGCTATTTCCACACAACATAACCTTACCAGAATTTCACGGGGAAATGACTGTATAGTAATTTTAATTTTTGTATATTTGCTGTACATTTAAATTAATAAATTTCAAAAATGAATACCCCTGAATTTAATATATGCCATCGTAATTTAGTTCTTAGTACAGCATACCAAAAAACGAGAGTACTTTACACCACACGACTGAAGTAAATCTTACGAAACGTAGCTCTCTCTCTATCTTCACTAACTTATATCTCCCTCTCAACTTCCGTTCGCCTCGCTCAATCACACTTTTCGTAACGCTCTCGTCACACATTCACCAGCTTCCTCCCCAAGTCAAGCGTGCGTAGAGAAGTTTTACTTCAAAAAAACATTATAGCGTACAACACAATCCTTAACTCGAGAATCTGAAGCGAGTGAAAACAAAGCTTCGTTATTATGATGGAAGTTGGATAAGCCGGTTTTATCATGTAACAACACAATGTTTTTGGTTTTCGTTTAATTTCGTTTGCATTTAATCGGATAGTTTAGATTTCGTTTAATTATTTATCACATTATAAAAAAAATTAAAACATTTTTAAAATCAAATCAAAATTTATTTTTTGAAAAAAAAAAAAATGTTTATATGATTTTAAAAATGTTTATAATTTCCTTATGTGTTGGTAACACAAAAAAAAAATAAAAAAATAAAAGGAAAATTTATCACATTGTATATATTGATTTTTTTTTGACGCCGCGTTGGCGCAGCGGTTACAGCGCTGGATTGCGATTGGCTGTTGCGCGGGCGGTTGTGGGTTCGATTCCCGCACACGACAGCATTTGTATTGGCCATACAGATGTTTGCCGTGGTCTGGGTGTTTGTGCAGTCCTTGTGGGTTACCCCACCGTGCCTCGGAGAGCACGTTAAGCCGTCGGTCCCGGTTGTTATCATATACACCTGATAGCGATCGTTACTCACAGTAGGGAATATATCCGCCAACCCGCATTGGAGCAGCGTGGTGGATTAGGCTCCGATCCTTCTCCTACATGGAGAAGAGGCCTATGCCCAACAGTGGGATATTACAGGCTGAATCGTGATCGTGTGATCGTGATCGTTTATTTTTATATGTTGAAAAACTTTCAGAAAAAGTTGGTGATAATACAAATTCAAATAGTTTATTGTATATAAATAATGATAAAATACTTTACATACTTAAAAACTATTTTAAATAAAAAATGTTTTTTATTTACATTTGAGGATAGTTTGGGATTCACAATCTTTGTTCACTATAATATAAGATGATGATCAGCACTCCGTAAATGGGAATATAGGTGTTAAAAACATTAAATAAAATTTAAATTTGTACGTATGCCGTAGTGACGAAAGATTTTGTAATGTGCAGGTATAAAATAAATTGTTTTTTTTTTTAATTCTCCAATTCTGTACGTTTTGTACATTTCTGAAGAAAAAAAAAACTGATTCGAATTTTAGTCGTAAACGTAAATCCTTCACCAAACAAAAAAAAAAACCTAAAATTCTATCATCGGATAAAACTATAAAGCACTAAATATAAACCTAGTTTGCGGTAAATTAGACACAAGAAGCTATTCCAGTTCTATCTACTCCATATTACGTTCCAGACAACGAAACCAAATATTGTGAATAAAGTATGACCCTTCACAAAATGCATTCTACTGAAACCACCGTATACTTGTATAAGACGAGATCAAGTATCTCGATAAACACGTTATAAACTTACATCGTTTAATAACCCTTATTACTATACCATTAAGGTCGATAATACCACACTCCAAATGTAACTTCTGGGTACGTCTTGGATACGTGTGTTGAATAATGTAGCTGTCGGCGATTTTGTGAACAATCAAAATAAATTACACATTATTTACTGAATTCGTTTTTTTTTTTGTATCTTTTATTTCCGCGAGGCTATGAATGTTATGTTATGGAAACTATAATCGTAAGGTTTCTTATTCAACTTAATTGTCATATAAATCTTGAGCCGTTGTTGTAGTTGGCAATGGTCGTGCTATAAGTATATTAGATTAGGATAATTAAGTTTACATCGATACTAATATTATAAAGAGGAAAGATTTGATTATTTGTTTGTTTGTTTGCATTGAATAGGCTCCGAAACTACAGAATAGATTTGAAAAATTCTTTCACTGTTGGTAAGCTACACTATTCGTGGGTGACATAGGCTATATTATGTATATTTACATAAAGCTTAGAGATCCCTACTAAAACTACAATAATGTTAAATCAAAATCAAAATCAAAACATTTATTTCGCCATATAAAGGTGTATGTTACACACTTAACGAAAGTAAAAAAAAATCATTTACAAAAAAAAAACTAAACAATAATAACAAAAAGTTAAGGCAGCAAAAACCAAACAAAAAATAAAAAATAAAAATTTATATCTTAACATTAGGTACATTACAAACTTACGTAATGTACCCAGTGTTATAAGCAGCCTTAACTTAGTTACTTGTAATCCAAGGTGTAAGAAAAATAAGCTAAAGTATTCTTTACATCGCGAGCGCTGCGAAAACTATTGATGATAGAATAAAATAATGTATTACGACTTTGTAGAACATATCATTATTTACAAAAAAAGTATCCCGACAGTATTTGTCTATAATAGTTATGCCACAATAAGTGTTCTTTTATTTTAAAATTTTAATAGAAATTCCGCCGTTAGACAAGGTAATTTTTTATTTGGTATAAATCATTATCAAAATAAATTACTTCATATTAAAGACTGCTTCAATACCTAATTTCATTTTGATCAAAATACAGAAGAACTTATGTTTAACTATATAATAGAAAACGTAACGTAAATTTCTTATCATTTAAGATAAATGTTTAGTATTACTTGGTTTCTTTTAATCTTCTTAATAGAAACCATACATATTGAAAACACAAATTTAAGCGTCATTGAGAATCTTAACTAGACGAAATAAATTATAGCAATGAATATTAAATGAGTTAATGAATATTGTATTTTGGAACAATATCTAGTTCTCCAGGACTATTATTATTCTAGTACTTAGCTGTCACCTTTCTTTACCTGTCACCTGTTTATATCATGTGTTTGTATACAGTCATAATATTGTCTAGAGTTCAGTCAACAAGTGACTTAATTAGCTCAGTATTGTAGGCGTGACCCGTAACTAGGACGTATGAATAAAAGTTCTATTTGTTTTCAATTTCAAATTGAATTGTGAAGACTAATCAGTTTTATATATACGTTTTTAACCGAATTGAAAAAGGAATAAGTTTCTCAATTCGATTCAAGAATTCACAATTCGACCGCATATATGTATATTTTTATGTGTGTTCGCGGATAACATAATCATTTGGGAACCGATTTTGATAATTCTTTTTTTTTTGAAAAGGAGATATCCCAACGGTGGTATTACAATAAGGAAACTAGGATCAAATGGCATCCCAGAGAAATCGAGGGGAACTCTAGAAAATCGAAGGGGCGACTAGTGCGTTTGTTAATTTGGTTCATCTACATTGTATTACTTGTGGATACAATTGAAGTCGCTTTTTTTTTCGTTTGCTAGCAAACGCAATTATTGTTAAAGAAATATTTGATATTTTTTGCATCATTTTTTAATTAGCGACATATTCTTGTTGATGGTCACATTTCCTTATAAAAATATATCGTGTTCCGATTCCAGGTCTCCATAAAAAAAGGAAAAAAAAAAGTCTGGAGCAGCCTGACTGGAGAAGTATTTCTACCTTACAGAAGATCACATCTAAATAATACTGGTTTCAAGTAGTGTTGTATTTCTGTGGTGAGACCAGAGTTCCTGGAGAGAGTCAGGGTTGGCAACACGCTTAAGATGCTTCTGGTGTTTCAGACGTCTATAAGCTACGGTAATCGTAATAACCATCAGTTTGCCGACCTAGTCATGTAAAAGAAAATAATCCGCAGACGAAAATAATTTGGAAAATCCAAAAGTGCACGCCTCACACGCTCATTGTGTTACGAATTGAAATTAATAATAATTGCCTAAAAGAGAAATCAATTGAATAAAATATTATTATTTTTTGTGTCGATTTTGCAAGATAAAATCGTTCTTATATGTTAAGGTAGGCACTAAATTATTGCTGAGCCTGCTTAGCTAACCTATCTTTTTCTCGTTCGCTTTGTCTAAAATCATCGTTTTGACGAACTTGAGACATTCGACATTTTTTTTTGACCAAGGTTTACATCATCCTTATTAGGAATTTGAGCAGAATAGATTCAACTATGTTTATTTCCAAGACAGCAGCTTTCAGGTTTATTCAGCTCAATCATAACATCATCTTTATAATTTTTCGAAAGACTCATAATTTTTACGACGTTCTCTTTTATAATCACGTTGTAATTGATCACGTTTTCTTGCAGAGTTTTTATTTTCTTTTGGCATTTTATATTATCGAAAATCTGTCGACACGTAACGAAACATAGATACAATTTTAACTTCACTGCCAAAAATATCAATAATATCGCTAGATGCAGCAGAAGTTATTTAAAAAATAAATAGTTCATGAAAAAGGAGAGAGGAAAAAAAATAGACGGTGATAATTTTTATGAAAGAAACCCAGAAAATCTTTCGAATTTCGTTAATATCTTTAAAACAGTTAAGAGTTCAGCCATAGTAAGAAAAAGAGTTAATCCTTAGAGTGACTGGAGTATTATTCAAAAGGAATAATTACAATTAATTGGCGTCTCTACATATATAGACTTTTTATATAAATAATAATAAAAACCTCTTTTTATCATTTGAATAAAAATATTTTTTGATAGTTGTCAAAGAATTTGATTTTAAGCTCTTCTTGTTAATATTTTACATTTTGCTACTTGATTCATTTTTATATTGTAAGAAAATAACAATTCATTAATAAAAAGTCTGCGGAGTTAGCGAATACTTTATCATCCGCTCATCCATTCGCTAAACCGAGCTCATTTGCTAAACTGGTGGTCATTCGCTAAGCTGGTAACCTCGAGCTTGAACGGCAACGCAGGCTTCGCAAGCATCACCGCAGACAGTTCCAACTCACCGAGAGCTATGCAGCATCTGGTTCCACTGGCCCGCCAACCGGCTATTGACCTTCGGTCTCGGAGGAGAGTAATGTGGCGTGTTTTTGATAGTCGTCAAAGAATTTGATTTTAAATTCTTCTTGATAATTTGTTTTTCAATTTAGTAAGTAAAATTATGTACGTAGACGTAGCACGTTATCTTATAATTATATTTTATATTTTGCTACTTGAATATATTGTTTTTCTATTATATTATAATTATATTTTGTATTTTGCTACTTTTTTATATTTTGCTACTTGAATATTGTTTTTCTATCATTATTATTCTTCAATAAAGAGTCAGCGAAGATAGATAACATCTTATTATTTATCCGCTCGTTCAATAGCTTATACATTTCGCTAAAATTGTTTATATTTTTCTAAAACGAGAAGACAACTAAAAGTGCACATACCAACGGACAGCTGTAAATATATTATTTGATTACATTTTTTTGTTATATATATTAAAGGGCTTAATCCACCACGCTGCTTCAATGCGGGTTGGCGGATGCCTTACTATACATAATACGATACCTAACCATACACTTTCAATATCATTGAAGTAACACGGTACCAAATTTCGAATCGATAGGACATAAGGAAGGTAGTCAGATCCCCTCATCAACTAGAAAAAAGTACCACAGACAGTTACACAGATACACAGACACGTTAAACTTATACCACCCCTCGTTTTGCGCCGGGGTTTAAAAAAGAAAAAATATTTATGAAAGAAACCTAGAAAATCTTTCGAATTTCGTTAATATCTTTAAAACGGTTAAGAGTTCAATAATAAAAAGATATACAGTTCATCCTTAGAGCGACTGAAGTATTATTCAAAAGAAATTATTACAATTAATTGTTTATATTTTTCTAAAACGTGAAGACAACAAAAGGGCACAGACCAACGGACAGCTGACATATCACTTTTTAATTACGTTTTTTTTGTTATAAATATTAAACGAAATGAAAAGAAAATACGCTGACTTTATAGATTAACATGTCTAGTTTCCGAAACAACCTTTTTTTTTTAAATTCAGTGCCTAACTTAACGTATAAGAACGATTTTATCTTGGAAAATGGACACAGAGCCGTCTTTCGATAGTAAAGCACACCCACACGCTTAAGCGTGTGACGCGTGCAACAGGCATTAAGTTTAATATCTTAAAGAACTTAGAAGATGTAGTGTAATATATGCAGTACAGTAAACTTAGTACATTTTAAGTTATCGATAAATATTTTTTAAGATTATTAATGTGCATAAAGTTCGAAAGTTGTAAAGTATCGAGGAGTTCTTCTAAAGTTAACGCTTGTTTTAAAGCTGATAGGCTCTCTACATAACTTGTGAGATACGGCCCGCTCAGTTGATTAAACTTTACTATAACTAATCGACTTCAAAAAAAAGGAGGAGGTTCTCAAATCGATTATATAACATAGTAGCATCCCGCCCCGGCTTCGCAAGGGTATTTAACAAAAAATTTAATATATTTAAAAAAATATATAATATAGCCTATGTCACCCGCGGACAGTGTAGCTTCCCAATAATTATAGTGAAAGAATTTTTCAAATCGGTTTAGTAGTTTCGGAGCCTGTTCAGTGCAAACAAACAAACAATCAAATCTTTCATCTTTATAATATCAGTAGATTTAGTTATCGCTATTAATGCGTAGGTTATCTGATCAAGATCTGATGATTAGTTCGAGACTCGAGTATTCTTTATAATTGATTTTTCTTCAACACTAGAGTTTATAGTCTTGGAATAGACCGAATAACTAGCATCCTTTGTCTACAAAATAATGTCAATAATTAAGTTAGACAAGTTTTAGTATCCACGTCATGTTATCTTCGAGTAAAATTTACTGTACTATTATTACTGAAGTCAAAATACAGTGATTTGGCTGCTTTTGTGTTCCATCATTCGATACCATGGTTCATAGTTTATGTGGCTTAATGTAATGTATCTCTCTTGTAAATCCCTTATAGAAGCTAGTCTGCAAAGGAAACGCGGTGAAATTGTATCAAGTAAACTAACAATCAATTTGCTGAGTGACGTCACGTATTGTTCGCACTAAACAATACTCCTTACAAAGGCCCTCTCTATTTAATTAAAGTTGAGTTTTGATAATAATTTTTCAACAAACAATTGCTGTATATGAGGTACTAGCTTCTGCGCGCGACTTCGTCGGCGTGGACTCCGCTCCTATTGGTCTTAGCGTGATGATACATAGCCTATAGCCTTCCTCGATAAATGGGCTATCTAACACTGAAAGAATTTTTCAAATCGGCCCAGTAGAACCAGAGATTACCGCGTTCAAACAAACAAACAAACAAACAAACAAACAAACAAACAAACAAACAATCAAACAAACTCTTCAGCTTTATATATTAGTATAGATTACGGATTTTTTACGGGTATGGTACAACAATGGATGGGTAATTAGTTTTGTAGCCTTTGTGTGTCTGTGTGAGCGTGCGTACGTATGTTTTTGTGTATGGGTGTGTGTATTTAATAATGCTTGTATGCGTGTAGCCATGTGTGAGTCTTTATATTAAAGTCTTCTTTACGGATTCTCCATTAAACGTGACATTAGGGTGATCACCTGTGCTACTTTAGTTTTGTAAGTCATCAAACTAAAATTAACCAGCCGTTGGCGCAGTTTGTAGTGGATCTGTTTTCTGCTAATATTTCTATTTATATATACATACACTATATCTATGTATATTTAAATAAATAAAAAAACTAACAATCGGCTACAAACATTAAGTTACTTTAGGACCAGATGATTCCAGGTGTGTATGTTATAGGATATTTAAAAAATATATAAAAAAATTAACGAATATCAGACAGAAATTTAAAAAAGCAGATGCAAGTAGTACATCTAGCAAGGCTACAAGGCTTCTTTAAGTTTGATATTTTGACGTTTTATAAGCGCAACTTCTTCCCTTTTAAAATAGTTTTGCTAACTTTCGTTTTTCGTTTTTACTGCAAGCGAGTGTAGGATGTTGTTGGTCCTCTCGTTCTAGGCAAACATTAAAAAGTCTTAGAAAAAATGGATTAAGAAATGTTTTTTTTACTATACGAGAAAACAACAATAACTCTTTTTATATCAATTAATATTTATATTCACCGATGATATATACAAAGATAATTTAGAAATGTCGCATTCGACACATTAAATTATTCTTTCTTATGAGTGACATTTCACTCATAAGAAAGAATAATTTAGTTTCACGATATGTTAAAACCTTAGGTTTATTTATTTATTTACTCTTAATTGTACATAGATTTTACGATTTCGATAGAGAATCATGATAAACAACGTACTTTCTTGCCAGATCTTCTCTACAAAAGCCTATTTGAATAATAATTATAATGTTAACAATGAAAATTGACCCTTTGTTTCATCATTACTTCTATACTTGTGTGGTTGCCCATTTTATTTCATCAAATATATTATGTCCATCCCAAACCCGTAACTATATGTACAAGGAAACCTGCCATATTGACTAATATACGGAAATAGTGTTACAACTTCAAAGCAGCCAATTAAGAAAGACATACTTATATATATATAATATTAACATAATAATATTTCTGAACGTAAGCAAGGTAACCTAATTATTTCTTTAACAGGTCAAGCGCAGTGCCGTTGCAACGCGTACACAATATTTAACATAAGAAGATGACAATTACCTACTCAATATGTTTTACTCCGCTGAACGAGACATTACATTTTTATATCAACAATCTATGCACGATGCACTTGCCACACGTGAATGATCGCGATATATTAAAGCCTATAATACTCTAACATAGATACATTACTTAAAGATGTAAACTGCTAAGGATTACATTAGTATGGTTAAATAAATCAACTTCCATTTGCCTTATTTTAAAGTAGACCACCACTATTGGGACCACTCGCGCAGGGTTTTACACCCATTAGCGTTAATGATTACTGCTCTACATTAGCTAATACTCTGCTCTCGGTTCACAATAATCAGTAAATTACTAATAGCTGTAATTTTACTAAATGTACGAGTAAGTTATGATCACCTGATCATGGATCATGGGCTAGATATAAATATGAATGGTAGATTTAATGAAAATATTTTTAATCATTTTTAAGATAAATTTTAAATAGCAAAATTGACTAATAAATATTTTTTATGACAGCTGTCAATATAAACGCAATTGTTTTTTGAATAAATCTATACTTACTAATATATAAAGCTTAAGAGTTTGTTTGTTTGTTTGAACGCGGTAATTTCTGGAACTACTGGGCCGATTTGAAAAATTCTTTCACTGTTAGATAGCCCATTTATCGAGGAAGGCTTTAGGCTATATATCGTCACGCTAAGACCTATAGGAGCGGAGTCAACGCCGACGAAGTCGCGCGCAGAAGCTAGTATTAAATAATATGTAGAGTTCACTTTGCAACCGTGTACAATAATTTGTAAAAGTGTACAACAACTTGCAACAATCCTGCAATAAAACCATGTTTTAAACATAATCGTGCAAATTCGTCAAATATGAATTTGGAACAAATTAGAAAAGTACCCGCTACATTGTTTCTTAATGACTACGGGATCATTAATACGAACCGGTGTTTGATGAAGGTTTTGCATGTTTAAACTAACGCTGTTTAGAATAACGCTTATTAGCGAAACAGAACTTTGAGTGATTATTAAGGCGATGTAATTTGAATAAATCAATTATTTTTTAAAGCGCCTTGGTCACATCACTGGTGTGAGTGTGGCATTTGCGCTGGCGGTCGCGGGTTCGATCCCCACACATGACAAACATTTATATTGGCCATACAGATGTTTGCCGTTGTCTGGGAGTTTGTGAAGTCCTTGTGGGTCTCCCCACCGTGCCTCGGACAGTACATTAAGCCGTCGGTCCAGGTTGTTATCATGTACACCTGATAGTGATAGTTACTCATAGTAGGTAATATATCCGCCAACTTGTATAGGAGCAGCGTGGTGCATTAAGCTCTGATCTTTCTTCTACATGGGGAAAGACGCCTATGCCCAACAGAAAACAAAACATCTGTATGCCAATACAAGCGTATGCTGAGTGCGGGGATCAAACCCGCGACCACCAGCGTAACATCTATAAGACAGTGATGTGACCGCTGCGCTAACAAATCGTAGAACTTATATCTGTTACATCAATACAATAATTTCGTATTAATAGTAACCCAAAGATGAAAAGTGATTACCAAATATATAATTATTTATGTATAATCGACCGAAAAACAGTTCTATCAGAACATTTTCAATAAAGAAGTGTTTGAACGTAACTCCGAAGGCACATTATTTGGGGTTAGGTATTTAAAATATGACACTTAGGGCCTATGCAAACCACGTTTTTTAAACGCGCCGTCGACGCGCGTTTGTAGCGATACAAACGCGATACACACGCGAGTTAGACGCAGCCTGTAGACCTTTGCACACCTGTATAATAAAAGCGCGCCGTCGACGCGCGTTTTTAAAACGCGCCGTTAACGCGCGTATGTGCCGTATGTACTGATACAGACGCGATGCAAACGCGCGTGTCACGCGATGCAAACGCGATACAAACGCGATGCAAACGCGCGTGTGTATCGATACAAACGCCAACAAACTGCTCTGTAGGATAAAAACGCGCCGTCGACGCGCGCTTTTAAAACGCGCGTCGACGGCGCGTTTAAAAAACGTGGTTTGCATAGGCCCTAATGCCCTCCAGACGAAGCACTGAGATAAATAATTTGAATATTAACTAATTTATCTTAAAATCTCATTATAAATTAAATTTTAAATAACACGCAAATATATTTAAAATACTTTTTGCGTCCATATTTTTAATAAAATTATCTAATACACAAATATTTGTGATAATTATACATTTTTTAATGTTTGTTTTATTATTTAAATCGATTAAGCCTGTAATATCCCACTGTTGGGTATAGGCCTCATTCCCCATGTAGGAGAAGGATCGGAGCTTTATCCACCACGCTGCTCTAATGTGGGTTGGCGGATATATTCCCTGCTATGAGTAACGACGGCTTAACTTGTTCTCCGAGGCGCGGTGGGGAGACCCACAAGGAATGCACAATCACTCAGACCACGGCAAACATCTGTATGGCCAATACAAATGTTGTCGTGTGCGGGGATCGAACCTGCAACCGCCCGCGCAACAGCCAATCGCAATCCAGTGCTGTGACCGCTGCGCCAACGCGGCGTTTATTATTACAATAAAAATCAAATATAACAAAACTTTAAAATGAAGTATGATATTACAAATCCAATAGATCGCGAAATTCTATCCGCGTAGCAGTACTCGTAGCGGACGACGTAGCACCATAACGCTACGCGCATCTAATGTTTATGGACCTCTACAATTTGTACTTGTATTGAATGAGCCTAGGTAGCTTATTTATTTATATACCCATAAATATAGATAGCGTGCTGTGTGTTTACGGCATTAAAGAATATAGCCACCCCCTCTCTTCCTGTGGGTGTCGTAAGAGGCGACTGAGGGATAACACAGTTCCACTACCAGTTTGGAACGTATAAGGTCTCGTCTCTGCCCTAGAGCTAGACTGGGGTCAAGAGTAAGCCCATAATTTAATAAAAAAAAAATCGATGGCGGGATAACCATCCAACGCATTTTGATTTAAATGGGACCAAATGACAATACCCAGCTTCGATTTAAAAAAAATCAACAAAATTGATTCACCCAGTAAAACATTATTAAGTAACAGTCAAACTGTTAACCTTCTTTTTTGAAGTTTGTTATAAATTATCACCGACGATTAGTGTATAATCATAAAAAAATAATAATTAAATATTGCTGATTTAAATCCAGAATCCAGACCAGCGGCGTAATTGCTAAATTTGTTTAAACATTCATCCCGTGTTCAGTGAAGAAAAACTTCGTCTCAAGGGAAATTCTAAATTCTGAGACACGTTTACCCAAACCGCAGCGGAACAGCTTCGCTAATTTAGTCCCACTCCCTGTTTTTGTTGGGAAGTGATTCCTTTGTATAAGCGTGGGAAACTTACATGCTATATCAAGTTTAAATGATAGTTAAATTTGTTCTTTTGATCGTTTGTATCAAAAAGATTGTCAAAATTTGAAAATTAAAATTTTTTATTTTAATTTTGCTCAGTTATCGTAGATATAAGAGAATGTTTTTTTTTGTTATGTTATATAACCAAGCCATTGATGATGTAAAGATGAGTTTAGGGAATCCTAAAATCATTTTTCTTTTGCTAATAACCAAAACCTGACAAAATATTAACTTAGCTAAGTACGCGATACTTATGTTATACTAGCCGTCCCGTGCCCACTTCGTTGGGCGTTAATTATTTTTGTGATGTATATCCCTCGGTTTTTTGTCTTAATTTGCTTTAATAGTAGTTATATACTCTTTGGCTTTAATCGAAACACGTCCAAAATGAAATGACAGAAATGAATGACATAACAATATGCTTGTACTGTCAACACTGAAAAAAGTTTCAATTTGACAGCAAAATCCCCATTAGCATAATATTATCCTCCTTTGTTTAAAAAATGTGATAAATTAAGAGCCGCTCAACCGATTTTGTGCAAACTTCACATAAATCATATACTAAATAGCCGGAACAAAGCCTAAATATTTGGTTTGGATATGTCAACCCGTTCTTGAGTTATAAAATTACAATTAAAAGTGGCATTGATTTTTATTTATAAACTAGCTGTACCCGCGACTTCGCCCGCGTGGAATTTAACAAAAAAGTTAAAAAAAAAGTTCGATAAAATGATCTTTGATATTCTTTGATTTCCTTTAATAGCATGAGCAGGCGGTCGAGCGATGCGGGGCAGAGGTGATGGACTCGCCCGCGCCGTTATAGGCATCTCAAGGAAAGAACGCTCAACGCTGGCTCGCCGAGCATTAAATGTTTCGCTGCTACTTACTTCTAACGACGATATCTCAAAAACTATTTATCCGATTAATATAGTGTGAAGAGCAATTTTAATCTGCATTAAATGCCTAAGCTAAATAACATTTTTATTTGGATAAAAATTAATACTGAACTAAAGAAAATAGCTTTGAAAACAACGTAATGTTTTTAATTAAAAATTTTAACATAAAAGTGGTTATTGTAAGTCAACCCTAAGAGATAGAGATATGCTATCGCGGACTTTTTTGTAGCATTTTTATAGATTTTGAATTCGCTAGTACATTACAAAACGATATCTTTGCTAGTTTACGCAGCGTTCGCGTGGAAAGCTCCCCGTTGGCGAGATTTTTTGCGACCTCTTCAACATTTATCGCCGTATTTCTGCTAATTTACATTCAAACATAATAAATTATATACCTAAACCTTCCTCAAGAATCACTCTTTCTATTGTTGAAAACCGTATAAAAATCCGTTGCGTAGTTTTCGAGTTTATCGCGTTCAGACAGACAGACAGGAGGACAGAAAGACGCGGCCGGGGGACTTATTTTTATAATAAGTATAGATAGTGGAGAAGATTAAAGGTTTCGTTCTATTAATAGTATCTTCTTAAGTCTTTATTATATGCTTAAAAAAAATCTGAATGACTGTTTGAAACTATCCATCAGCCATTTTTATGTTGTACAAAGAAATTTAAAAGAAGTTTATAAACATATTCCGTATTTTAAATCATCTCGAAAGAAAAAGTCGAGAAAAATCCGATCAATCTAACAAAAAGTTTCTAAAACTTAAAGAGAACTACTGCTGTGTGTGTCTACTGGTAAAGATTGATGTTACCTGTGTCTAAACATATCTATTTTATTTTATCACAGTTAAAATTGTAGAACAATAAACTCAATACCTATATAAAAATAACCTATATATAAAAGAAATGTAAGTGTGTTTATAGATGTGCCTATATTGTTTCCCCCAAGAACTTGGGTCACTTTACTCATCAACAGGAACATAACACTGCTTGAAAGCAGTATTATTTAGCTGTGATCTTCTGTAAGGTCGAGGTACTACCCCAGTCGGGCTGCACCATATTTTGAGCAGTAAATTTCCTGCTGCGTAGATAAATACGTATAGTATACAATTACGTATCGATATATTGATAGGTAACTAAAAATACCAACGTCATACATATAATATAAATGAATACAATAAAGTTTTGTCACAAACAGCTGACAAAAAAATAATTAAATGACATATTTTAATTTTATTTTTCTAATTCAAATGGATATATTTATACAAGTTTTATTTCCAAAGTAATATAACTTCCGAATATAGAAAGATTGAAATAATAAATATGACGAACCAGCTATCAAGAATATTAAAACTTTGAAAGAAAGGAAAAATTCTGCGATACAACCGTTAATACAATTTGAATAAAATATAGCCTTAATTCACATATTGGTTTTAACAAAAGTTTTCCTTTTAAATTATGTATAATTCAATATTTTTCTTTCGAGTTTCCTTAACATTTCATCATAAGGCACTTAAGACTAGACCACATTTTACTGCGTACAAAATTTTTGGAGTTTACTCCTTAAGAATCGATTTTTATATACGGTCCCCGGTATGAAAAAAAAGGAGTATAATCTACTGAACGATTGACTTCGTTACGTTTTTAATGCCATCTATCGGATATTGGAGATGGCGTTATTTGATTCGTTTATTTACCATTTGATATGGTATTAATATTTTTCTTAGACTAGTAAGCCTTTTTTGTGCCTATTTAGACAGTCGATCTGAAGGAGTAAACTCCAGTCGTGCGTCGGAGCTAACAGACAGACTTTTTTAATCAATTAATTGAATCATAAAGCAGAACACAATATACATAAACATATATTTATTTATACTTTATTGTACAACACAACTACATTTTAAACATTAAACACATTTAAAGACATTTACAGACTGTGAAGTACAATGGGCGGACTTATCGCTATTTAGCCATTTCTTCCAGACAACCCAATATACTAGATTCGAAGAAACGAAATCAGAGAGTCAGTTAAGAGCATCTATAAATCCAACTCGATAAATTCAAGAAAAGGAGTCCATTCAGAATTTACACCGAAATCGTGTTCCAGGGTCAGTTATTAAGCTGGGGCATTTTATTAGGGGCACAAGTTACGAGACATCGGTGCTTCAGCCCCGAATATTAAACCCTCGGACTATACAAGCGATGGCTGAAATATTACTGAATTAGTCTCTTATTGAAGTAAAATTTTGTTATGACTTTATGTTATTAAAACATTTTTGTATATATTTCAATTTGTTTATTGTACGAATGAAATATTTTATTTTGAATTTCAAATTAATATTTATACGAATGTTAATAGGTTTACGAACATGTCATGTTATGTCACATCTACTCGTAATAGACGATTGAACGAAAAAAGTATGTAAACAAAATCTATTTATGGAAATAGTACAGGAAATATAAACTATCGCGATAAAAAATGGACAGAATAGTTACGTATGTATAAACGTAAACAATATTTATATAAGTCGTATAGTAAGTATTTAGTGACATTGAATTTGTAAATGTACAAAAAAAAATGTTTTTATTGGACATCATTATAAATACATATCTTTTTTAATTTCTGAAAAGCATATTTCGTACCGGACTTTTGTTTGAATTTCTAATAGTAAAACAATTTATTCACTTCTTGCTGTTTATTCTGAACAGAACTTGCCTTTCATATCTTTAGTAACTTCACATTAACTCTAATTAACTAATAATGAAATAATATCTCTATATATATAAAAATGAATCGCTGGATTTGTTGCTAAGTGCAAATCTCGAGAGCGGCTGAATCGATTTCGCTAATTCTTTTTTATAATATTCCTTGAAGTACGAGGATGGTTGTTACGGAGAGAAAAATTTAAAAAAATTGCCTGAAAAAGTCCTAAAACAACACTTTTCTATATTCCTATACAAAAGATTCGTAATAATACTTAAAAGTCAATTTGAACTTTAATACCACACCATAAAGTTTAAGTGTTAGTGGAGGGGTTCCGGGAAGGATAAGTATTAAAGAAAAAATTAAGGAATCAACTGTTAGGCGGTACGAAGTTCGCCGGGTCAGCTAGTAAATTATAAAACACCATACAATTGTCTTTGAAGCTGATTTAAACAAAGAAACTCTTGATTTGACGTCATCAAATAACTCTTTTACATTTTAATATCAAATTTCGAGTCTAACTAGATACCAAAGCCAGCTAACAGGGGATCGTATTCGTACTTAATAATATATTTACCTCCTATATAAGACAAATTACATAAGACAAAATGATACAGCCAAAAATATACGTCCTTGGAGAAATAAATTCTATAAATAATGATCACTAAATGGTGCTAGGGTTGCTAATAAGCGGTTATTTGCAGTAGAAAACACGCGAAAGTTTCATCAAACCGTCTTTGTACTATGTTAATCGTTTAACTTGAGAATATTAATTTGAACACATTTAAGCTTCAAGAGTTTTACAGTCTGGTTAAATTGTGTACATTAATTTTAGGTATGACGTGATCATAATATTCAGATCATTTAAGTTTAATGTGAAGATTTAGGTGTAAGACCTTATGACCTTCATATATTCTAGACCTATGAGTATAGTTCCAATGTAATGGCATTCTCTGAATCTCAATTTGATTCATCATTGCTGAACGTTATTTCAAATATACGCATTAAACTTTGATAGTATACCTTTTCTGAGAAGTGTGTAATATATAATTGTCGGTTGATAAATGCTTTTTTTGGAGTTTACTCCTTATGAATCGATTTTCATATAAGGCCCCCGGTATGAAAAAAATATGAGGAGTAAAATCTACTAAACGAATGACCTCGTTACGTTTTTGTGCGCCATCTATCTGCTACGACGTTTACGACGGTATCGGTTACGACGTTTACGACGGTATCAGCTACGACGTTTACGACTGTATCGGTTACGACGTTTTCTAATAATGCCATCGATAGCTGACGTTATTTGATTCGTTATTTAGTATTTGATATGGTATTCATATTTTAAGCCGACACACATTTTTTTAGTATTTTTTTAAAAGGAGTTTTTTCTAAAAAATGATGAAATAAAAGACGTTACACGAAGGATACAAATTAGAACAAAAATTCCATTCTTGGCTATTTATTTTTATCATTACATTTTTAAAGTTTACCCTTATAATACTGAAATTATGCATCAGAAGTAAAAATATAAACTACTTTTACACATGAAAACACAACTTATACAAATTATTAGTATTATTATTATTTTAATTATTATTATTAATTATTATTTATAGTAACTTCCAAATTTTTTTTTAATACAACTAAGTCGGCAAACAATACGACACCTGATGGTAAGCGATTAGCGCAGCTTATAGACGTCTGCAACACCAGAAGCATCGCAATCACGTTGCCGACTCTACCCTCAACCCACCAGGAGCTCTGGTCATCTAACCAAAAGAACACGACACTGTTTGAATGCAGTATTATTTATTTGTAATCTTTGTTACATATTTCCCCAGTCGGGCTAATAGAGGATAGATGATACTGAGGGAAGCAAGGAGCAAAGGATTTTGTTTGCATTATTTTTTGCGTAATAGGTAGGTACATGAGGAAATTATTGATATTTTTAACGCCGACACGGTTAGTCGGAGGTGTGGGTTCGATCCCCGCTGAAACGGTCGGTATTTTTGATATTATATTAAAAAATGTTTATAGCAAGGGATTATATTGCAGTATTTGGACTCCGACGAACAGGTAGACAAGTTCACTACGGAACCGAAATTGATTAAGCCAATGTAGCACGAATGAGTTTGTCGTAAAAATATCGCCACCCCCACCCCTTATACTACAACCGTTTTCACGACTCTCCAAATCGAGGACAAGTCGTAAAAAACGATCATATACTGACAATGAATATAAAAATTGAATAACATTTTTTTTTAGTATTTAAATAACTCGAATTGGTTTAGATGGGATCGATACGGATTTCAAATGAATTGTGCAGAACAGACAAGCTTCAATGTTATTGAGCAAAGGTTATTACAATTTATGAGAGGGAATAAATGAATAACATATATTTGTGAGGATATTTCTTGTTCAAAGTAAAAAAAGTGTAGTAGCCAGATTAGGGCAGTATTTCAATTTATATAAAGAACTAGCTTCTGCGCGCGACTTCGTCGGCGTGGACTCCGCTCCTATTGGTCTTAGCGTGATGATACATAGCCTATAGCCTTCCTCGATAAATGGGCTATCTAACAGTGAAAGAATTTTTCAAATCGGCCCAGTAGTTCCAGAGATTACCGCGTTCAAACAACCAAACAAACAAACAACCAAACAAACAAACTCTTCAGCTTTATATATTAGTATAGATATAACTTACAGTCAAATAATATTGCTCCCCGGAAGTGTTGTGTTCCTGTGGTGGGTAAGTTAGCTAGAGCTCTTAGGAATGCTCTGTGCTGACAGTGAGCGATAACTAAGCAACGCGATTGTAAATTGTATGTTCTATTGTAACTGCTTACTATTCATCATCATCACTTCAGCCTATCGCAGTTCACTGCTGGACATAGGCCTCCACAAGTTTGCGTCAAAAATCGCGTGAATTCATGTGTTTCGCTCATAGTCACCACGGGCCACGACAGGCGAGTTGCTGACCGCAGGGCTGGCTTTGTCGCACCGAAGACGCTGCTGCCCGTCTTTGGCCTGTGTATTTGAAAGCCAGCAGTTGGATGGTTATCTCCCCATCGTCGGTCTGCTTTTTAAGTTCCAAGGTGGGAGTGGAACTGTGTTTTCCCTTAGTCGATTCTTACGACACCCATGGGAAGAGAGGGGCTTACTATTAGATAAATCAAACGCTTAAATTTTAAGCAAATAGTCATACAATTTATAAAATAAATACCAAAAACGTCCCAACCTGTTGTAATACTTATATTAAAATTAGGTACATCAATACATACGAGATATCGATACAGTTTATTTATTTATTTATTTATTAAATAAATAAATTGCCCAAGTATCTTGCAAATATTATTCAAGTAATACGTTTTTCAAATACAATTAACCCATCTCCAGTCACCATCACCCAGCTCCCATCTCCAGCCCTGTGAAAAAATAAATAAATGTTGATCAAACGAAAATATCCCACTGGATAGGCATCATGGAAAAGACTAATTAATCGGAAAAGGGTTAGGAAGGCGTAATTAATAGTATCAGATGTATGACTGTCGATTTCAATCAATTACTGTCGCCAGTTAGATATTTTCGAAGCCTAGATTTTATGTTTGAGTGATACGAGTACCCTTTTAGCGTAGGAATTATTTACTCGGTCGAGCTTTTATTATTACAACAAGTAGTACATTCAAGAAATACAGAGTATACATGTAATTACAGGAATGATTTATAAGTAATTGAGGTTCTCAAGTAAACTGTATACTATATTTATAAATACTAATACATATTTTTATTTGACATCTATGTCCATGTTTAGTTAATATAAAAAAAAAAACTATACAACTACACTAACAACATAATAATTATAAATAGCTAATTATTTGTGATAGATAGCAGTTATTATAATGAAACAACTTTTTCGGATGTTATCGCGGTTTATTAGGTTTTTTCAGTCCTCCGTGACCATGGTGGATGTAATGTATCCGAAACGCCAGGCATGTAAAAAAACCTAATAAACCGCGATAAAATCCGAATAAGTGAAATCCGCGTAAACATTAGAAAACAAGATTACAGTCAATTAAGGTGATTTCGTTCTTGATATATTTAAGAGTACATTATGTTTAGTATTGAACTAAATAATAAAGTTGACAACCCCTCTGCTGTGTGAGTTCGATTCCTGATTAGGATAGACATTTGTATTTGTACAAATGTTTATTTCTGGTCTAGGAATGTCTTAGGATCTAGCTATCGTCTCTTGGAGAGCACGTTAAACTATAAAAACTGTCCTCTACAGCGGAGCAACATGTGATTTTTATAATGGTTTTAGTGAAATCAATAAAATTTTAGTCGCTTTCGCTAACAATAACTTTTGGTCAAATATTTTATCATTTACTATTGATTCTTATCGTTTATCTGACCTTCAGTCACGGAATCAATAATTAATTTGGTAAATTCTTGCCTGAGGCGGCTAAGAATAACGGTATTTTTAAAAATACCAGAAGCAGTAGCAGTAGAATTTAATATTAAATGATCCAACAAAAGTATTCCCAGTTAAAACATGTAATACGATTTCATTTTATTCTCATTTGAATTTTTTTGTTCCTATAATAAAAATTCAAACACGTTTTATTTACCAACTTCAATATTATTGGTAACAACTTTATGTTGTAGCAAAATGAATGTTAACAAAAATAATAAATTTTTAATGCAAATAATTACGTGTTAAAATTACTTTAAGAAAGAAAGAATTATGATTTAACTTTTTGACTGTTATCTTTTCTTGTTAACTTTTTGAGACAATTTCGTTGACATTGTATCTTTTTTCTCTAACTTTTTAAAAGATAATTTATTAGTACAATTGATTTCTAAAACGATGATTATATAAAACATTAAGATTTAAAATACAGCAAATGAATATATAAACTTGAAAATGTAATTGTATATTAATAACATTAGGTAAAAAACTATTTCAAATTCATAATTTTTCGCATTTAGCGCTATTCGTAAGGCCATTACTAATAAGCCTTGAATTTTTCATACGTAATTTACAGGCCATTGCCTGACGAGTGCGTGTTTCTTCTCATTTAGGAAGGAAATGGTCCCATATAGAGTAACAAATGCACGCAATTAATTCCGGAAAGGACCGGTTTATCTTCAAGACAACATGCTCCTAACGAACGCCTTATTTTTGGATGAGGGTGCTTTTTACACTTTTTTTTTGTCATTTTTGAAGTTATACTTCTTTTGGCGCGTTAGAGAAAAATTATGAGAGTAAATTTTTACAATGCGCGTATGGATACGAAGTAGTTCAAGTATACATGAATAGATGCCGCTAGTTTTGCAGACAAGAAAGTAGTCTTTATCATTTCTAAGAGATGGCGTTGTGGACTAAAACAAGAAAGTAGTCTTTATCATTTCTAAGAGATGGCGTTGTGGACTTATTGTCTAATTATTAAGTGGTAGGTTTTTTTTTGGAAGTATTTTAATACTCTAGCTTGAAGTATAACTTCTTACGTGCGTACATAAGTACACACACACTTTTTTTTTTGAAACATGCAAAGTTGACTAGCTCGTTGGCGCAGTTTGTAATAGTCCTGCTTTCTGTTCCGCGGGTTGCGGGTTCGATTGCCAACTGAGTCTGGGTGTAATATTTGTATATTTACATATGTATGTAATATTTCTATTTATATTTATTAAAAAAAGTATTTAGCTATATCAGTCGGATGTTACCTATAACACAAGCATTAAGTTGCTTACCATAGGAACAGACGACCGTGTGAGTATGTTAAAAAAAAAAC
This sequence comes from Melitaea athalia, assembly GCA_905220545.2. Lineage (NCBI taxonomy): Eukaryota > Metazoa > Arthropoda > Insecta > Lepidoptera > Nymphalidae > Melitaea > Melitaea athalia. The sequence goes on from HG992179.1 coordinate 22,893,717, forward strand.
GAAAAAGTTAAATGACTTTGGTTTTAATTTTAAACTAGTGATCATCGTCTTTTTAGGGTTCCGTACCTCAAAAGGTAAAAACGGAACCCTTATAGGATCACTTTGTTGTCCGTCTGTCTGTCAAGACCCTTTTTCTCAGAAACGCGTGGAGGCATCAAGCTGAAATTTATATTAAATACTCAGATCTGCTGCCTCTTAAAGCTGTGAAAAAATGAAACTTCTAAGCCAAGGCAATCAAAAGATACAGCCGTTTATGCTGCAAATTTTCGACACTCTCAAGGGAATCAAAACCTACAGGGTACTTCCCGTGAACTAAGAATCTTGAAATTTGGTACGAAGCAACGTCTTATAGCACAGATACAGGAAAAATTGCGAAAAGTGTAAATTTTTAGTTACTACATATAAAAAAAAATATTTTAATAATTTTACACTTAATACCACTTTTCTCATAAACGCGTAAAAGTATTAAATTGAAATTTATATCAAATACTCAAGTCTATAATACCTTTAAGCTGTAACAAAATCAAACTTCTATGTCAACGGTATCAAAAGAAAAACCAAGTTAAGCCGCATATTTTCATCGAAAATAGTCCAAAAGGAATCAAAACCTACAGGGTACTTCCCGTGAAGTCAGAACCTTGAAATTTGGTACGAAACAACGTCTTATAGCATAGATACAGGAAAAATTGCGAAAAGTGTAAATTTTTAGTTACTACATTAAAAAAATATATTTTAATAATTTTACACTTAATACCACTTTTCTCTTGAACGCGTAAAAGTATTAAATTGAAATTCATATCAAATACTCACGTCTATAATATCTTTAAGCTGTAACAAAATCAAACTTCTATGTCAACGATATCAAAAGAAAAACCAATTTAAGCCGCATATTTTCATCGAAAATAGTCGCAAAGGAATCAAAACCTACAGGGTACTTCCCGTGAAGTCAGAATCTTGAAATTTGGTACAAAGCAACGTTTTATAGCACAGATACAGGAAAAATTGCGAAAAGTGTAAATTTTTAGTTACTACATATAAAAAAAATATTTTAATAATTTTACACTTAATACCACTTTTCTCTTGAATGCGTAAAAGTATTAAATTGAAATTCATATCAAATACTCACGTCTATAATAACTTTAAGCTGTAACAAAATCAAACTTCTATGTCCACGATATCAAAAGAAACAGCAATTTAAACAGCATAATATATTGAAACTAGCAAACAACTGACAAGGGAATAAAAATCTAAAGAATACTTCCCGTCGACCTAAAATCTTCAGGTATGAAGCAACGTCTTATAGCACAGATACAGGAAAAATTACGAAAACCTTAAATGTATAGTTACATCGCAACCACAGAAATAGTATGTGTATCTAATGTTGTTTATTTCTGCTTTGTTTTTCAATTATAAAACTTTGCAAAGTAATATTTATTTACTAACTCTTTTTGCACACCAATACACAAAAGAACAATACATAGAATTTATAACAATAAACTTGCATCAATTGCAACAGGCGGCCTTATCGCTAACACAGCGATCTCTTCCAGGCAACCTTTGGACAGAGGACTTGCATATAAACTAGGGGAAGGGCGCAAAATTTTGTAAAAAAAGGAACAATATAAAATAAAAATCAGATATAAATAAATAACTATATAACAATAGATGCTATATTTAATGACACATATGTACATATAAGTTTACTCATATGTATACACAAATATATAAATACATACATACATACGTATATACACTATAAGCAAATTGATAGATTAAGATGAATGACATAACAACATAACGTAACTTCATGAAAAATAATAAATAATAAAATAAAGTTGCTTAACATAATTTAATATGATAAGTACATTTCCTTATCAAGTTTTTCAACTGTCATTAAAGATTGAGCGCGTTAGACAGTGGCAATAAGTTCCAAAGACGATAAGCTTCAATAGTGAAAGATTTAGAATAAAAGGAAGACGAATTTGAAGGTATCTTCAAAGTTAGGCTATCATTTAAGCGAAGAGGTACATATTATATATTTATCTTTAACGCCAGCGTTGATTCTAGACCAGAATGAAGAAAGTTCTTCAATATGTATTCGTAGCCGGCGACCATGCAAGTAACTATGAAACCAGTCAGACACCTTAGGAGATATGTTAAGAGAACCAAGTATAGCTAGTAGTAAGTCAAAATCAACAGTATTGATACACTAGACACTGTAATGAGAATTCTAGACATTAAAAAATATATATGTTTAAACAATAGCAGACAATAATATTTTTTGATAATATTGTGCAGTCCTTGTGGGTTACCCCACCGTGCCTCGGAGAGCACGTTAAGCCGTCGGTCCCGGTTGTTATCATATGTATACCTGATAGCGATCGTTACTCATAGTAGGGAATATATCCGCCAACCCGCATTGGAGCAGCGTGGTGGATTAAGCTCCGATCCTTCTCCTACATGGAGAAGAGGCCTATGCCCAACAGTGGGATATTACAGGCTGAATCGTGATCGTGATCGTGAGACAATAATAAAAGTAAATTTAGGAAAACATGTTTTATACAAACTTGAAAACAGGTACAAAGGTCAAAAAGGCTCGAATTAAATTACAAAATAAATGTTACATCATCTGTGGGACTATTTAAATAAATAAATAAATAAATAATAAATAAATATCTACTATATATAATATGGTTCAAATTTAATACTTAATAGTAATAAAGTATTTTTGAACCAGATTTCTAAATAGTGACTAAAAAATTTGTAAATAAATAACTTCGATAAAAAAACTTTCCTACCAAGAGACAGGTCAAGGAAAAAAGGGAAACCAATTAAAAGGTGGAGAGATATCTTCAACCAGATAATTATGTGGACCGCTGTGTATACAGAAAGCACGGGAAAGGGATACATGGAAATGTTTAGGAGAGGCCTACGCCGCAGAGGCGACTATTACTATTACCAATATTAATTAAGTGATGTTATAAACATGTAGACGAGTTAATTATACGAGTATAGAATAAATAAAATATATACATAGGTTAATATACATACATATGTTTAAACTAAGAATACTTACGCTAGTATTAATTGAAATTTTAATAGTAATAGAAATAAAGGCGATTTTTATTTTATTTATTTATTTTATTTTATATAAATTAAAGGATTAATGAAAAGATAAAGATACCTTTGTCTTAAATTTATGCTCCTCCAACTTTCCATATTGTAATGTCACGGATTTCATTTAGCAGCAAAATACCATAACATTTACTTATATACCTGCAGGTTTGTACGGAACCCTCGGTGCGCGAGTCCGACTCGCACTTGACCGGTTTTTTAGCTCTTATTTATATGTACGAGCTTGTTTACATCGATCTCATATAAAAAATGATAATTATATTTACGTATCGCTTGTATTAACATTTGTGAAGAATGTCAAGTACAAAGTTTATCATTGCTGTAAGTACTCATCGATCCTGATGATATTTCTAATAAAACAAGGAATTTATTTGTTGAAACAAGCTGATCGAATTTTGGTATTTTAAATGTACATCAATACTTTCCAAATAAGTAAACAAAGAGACTAAGACAAGGTAAAAATAAAACATAACAACTTAATTATTATTATTGCAAGCCTGAAATACATACATATAATATGTATACTGCACAATGAATTTGAAAAAAAAAAATTCTTTAAAGTTAATTGAAATTTAAATAAAGATAAAATGGATACGCCGCAAAATAATCAGAAAATAAGCTATTTGTATCCATTCTCGTTTGTTAAAGATAGCCACGTAACATTTAACAAAGTGAAAGGCTTATTTAAGATTGAAGCAAATGCCAATTCTAAATATAAATTAATTTGTGTAACAGAATAGGATTTTTTATGAAATCACATTTATATACGATATTATAACAATATATAATATAATGTAATAAATTTTAGATATTATTATTATTTTTGTCTTAATATATAAGTTTTTAAGCTTTCACGGTCAGTATTATTACTTTTGATTTTACGGGACTTATGCGATTTTTACGCGCGGGTGGTTGCGGGTTCGATCCCCGGACACGACAACATTTGTATTTGCCATACAGATGTTTGCCGTGGTCTGGGTGTTTGTGCAGTCCTTGTGGGTCTCCTCACCGTGCCTCGGAGAGCACGTTAAGCCGTCAGTCCCGGCTGTTATCATGTACACCTGATAGCGATCGTTACTCATAGTAGGGAATTTATATCCACCAACCCGCATTGGAGCAGCGTGGTGGATTAAGCTCCGATCCTTCTCCTACATGGGGAAGAGGCCTATGCCCAATAGTGGGATATTACAGGCTGAATCGTGATCGTGATACGATTTTTATTTTGAGACGCCTGATATTTCATCAACATTGTAGGCACCACGGTCACTTGTGACTGTCACACTCAGTCAATAAAAAGTATTTTTTAAATATTTTAATAAAACATTTTTTATAATTCTTAAAAAAATATATTAATTCTTAAGTTACTTGTTCTGGTCTAAGATCCGAGAAGGTAAATCTTCCCTCATCTGTTAACTGGATGAAACAATTTTTATAGGCTTATTTCAATATTGTGAATTTGTAAAAACAACCTGTGCCACCATAAGCCTGCTGCAATTTTTTTTTATCTTTTCCCTCTCATGTTAATTATATGTAGTAAGCTAAAACCGTTAATATTTTACATTATATACCTGACTGTAGTAGGCAGCCATCTCCATGTTTGCTGCACTTACCTGCAGCCAGGTCAGTAACCTCAGTCAGCAGTAACCTGGTGGCAGAGGTTGTTTTTATAAATTCACAATATTGAAATCAGCCTATAAACAATTGTTTCATCTAATTAACAGATGAGGGAAGATTTTGTTATATTCCGGATCTTAGACCATTCTCATTTCAAAATTATACAGTACCGTATCACGACAACAAGAACGCTGTCAACATTTTTCATTTATATCGTAGCTCCCTGTGTTTAGAAACTACACCACTTTTCTTGTCATCGTAGTGTCATTAGTGTGACATCGTTCATAGGATTAAATATTTCAGGTGATATTGACGTTGCTGGTAAACGTTTTAAATAATTTTTCATATGTCTATGAAGGTATATATCGTGCTATTAAATCTCTATGTATATAAAAATGAATCGCTGAACGTGTTGCTAAGTGCAAATCTCGAGAGCAGCTAAACCGATTTCGGTAATTCTTTTTTTATAACATTCCTTGAAGTATGAGGATGGTTGTCACGGAGAGAAAAAATTAAAAAAATTGCCTAAAAAGTCTAAAAACAACACTTTTATATATTCCCATAGAAAAGACAGGACAACGTCTGTCGGGTCAGCTAGTAATATATAAAGAAGTATTAGACAGTAACCTACTAAAGTATGGACAGCAATACAAAATTTAATATCATTTTCAGTATACGTTTTTTGTATTATGTTTTTTAGTTATAATAATATTTTGTTATCATTATGGTACTTGTATATTTTTTTATTGTAACTTTATTCTGTATATCATAATAAAAATTACACTTCAGCCTATTGCAGTCCACTGCTGGACATAGGCCTCCCCAAGCTCCCCAATAAAAATTAAAGTTATTTATTTATTAAAATAAAAATTAAAATAAATATAGTTTCATTTTCCACCTGATAAGAAACAAGATTGAACTTGAAAGAACAGCGTATTAATGAAATATAATTTGTTAAGTAATTAAATCAATCATTTATGTATAACAAATTATAAACTCATACATCGAAAATGTTTTTTATTATCATATCAAAATTTTCGATCCAGCGGGATTCGAACCCGCACCTCCCGACAATCCGCGTCCGGTGCTCTAGCCGTTAAGCTATGGATCTATACCCCGCGTAATCGAAATTCTTGATATGATTTTATTCGGTTTTAAGCTAGCTTTAACGGCTAGAGCACCGGACACGGATTGTCCGGAGGTGCGGGTTCGAATCCCGCTGGATCGAAAATTTTGATATGATAATAAAAAACATTTTCGAATTTCCTCATGTGTGGTTAACACAAAAATAAAAATAATACGAATTAAACTCATACATTTTTATTTTTTTATTAATATGCTCAAATAAGTTCTTAAATATTTTTTTTATTTTTTTCAGTTTTAATCGTTAGTAATGGATCAACTTAAAAACTTCTAAATCAATTTTTCAAAATTTTCGATCCAGCCGGATTCGAACCCGCACCTCCCGACAATCCGCGTCCGGTGCTCTAGCCAATTCATTTTTCAAATAATTTTAAAAGAATGCTGCGATATCACTAAGTAAACAGAACAACCTAAACAGGGTAAGCTAGTATAATGAAATTTGATACTTTTCAAGTTAACTTTTTACTACCGTTACTTCTTACTGTGCAGTGTGTAACAGAGATGGAAATACTGTACGAATGAGATGACACGACAACAGCTATTTATAAATATATTCCTCAATCGAAAGGCCTTTAATAATATGTCCCATTCATTCAAACGGGTCTTTATTTGTAATAGCTATACTTAAAGAGCCATTAAACTACCCCATGTGAGGGAGGTCTGGGAGACACATGTTCAACACACTTGCTGGAGGTCATCGGGTTTAAGAAGTGTACTGTTAATCATAACGTTGTAGTAAATATTTATGGCCTATATTAAATATTATTAAAGGAAAAATATTGGACAAATGGCTATTTTTTAAGTTAGTATTAAATTAAGCAAAAGCTTCATATTTAACGGCATAGAATAGTATGAGAATCTAGTGGCATGAGTCCAGAATGACAACCTAACCCAAACATAATTGCCTTAAGCACTTATGCGAGTACATCTGTATAAATAATTGTGTTTGCTCGCACACGAAAAAAAACCGACTTCATTTACATCGACAAGTAATACAACGTAGGTAGACGAAAAAATAGTCAAGTAAATACGCGTTATCAAAGATTACTCAAAAAGTTAAACTTAAACTAGTTAGTAAACATCAGTTTTCGATTAAATTAAAAATCATCAGAATCGGTAAACCCAGTAAAAACTTATGCGGTATTATACAATGTAGGTCGACAAAAAAAATTGTCAAGTAAAAACGCATTATTAGATATTATATCGATATATAGGATAGGTATAACTCAAAAAAGTACTTGTTAGATCTCATATAAATTTAAATGGGACCAAACGACACGCACCACCTTTCGATTAATTTTTTTTATCGAAAGCGGTCCACTCTGTCAAAAGTTCTGAAGTAACATACAAAAAAAAAGTCGAATTGAGAACCTACTCCTTCTTTGGAAGGCGGTTAATAAACCGTTATTCATGAGCCGAGATCAAACCTTCGTTTACTAGAGAATCTGCCAGTACTGTGAGGACAACTCGTAAAATTTAATGATTGATGTAAAATCAAAATAAAATGACAATATGTTATTCGTCAACGTCGAAGGCGATGAAAATGATGATAAAACGAACGTAACGTGTGATACAAGTCAATGAGTACCATGTCATAATTTACAGCCCATAACTATATCCGATAAACACGCCATGAGACACGAAATGATGCTTTGGCACGTCAGTCCATATTATTAAAACTAATAATTAATAAATAAACGCTTTACAACCAACGGCTTCCAGTTGTACTTGAACCTTTTACTGTGTGTCGAGAAACACGCGGAAAAAATAAAGAGAAACACCTAGGTGAGGACAAACATCTATAATTATTATGGTCTACATAAAAATCAAAATCAAAATAAAAAAATAACTTTATTTAAATAGGCTACAAAGCACATTTGATTCGTCATTTTATAAATTAAAATTTTAAAGAGACTATTATTTTGTAAAAGTGAATCTACCACCGATTCGGAATGTAGATTCTGCAGAGAAGAATCGGCAAGAAACTACGCAGTTACTGTTTTGAAAATAATATATAAACTGTGGTTGAGTACAAAATTAGTTAATATGCATGAAATACAGTGTTACTAAGATCACACATCTTTATCATTTATACTGTAATTCTGCACTGAATATATAATCTTTTGGTAATAATTTCTTTTTAATACAAACTTTAAATTTAGTCTCGGACAATTTCAATATAGTTTGTGGAATTTATTATACATGCAAATACAATAGCCGAGAAAGGAAAAGTAAACGTCTATTTTGCGCAGTCGGAAACTTTGAGTTACAATTTTGTTATTCCTTCTCGTGTTTACACCGCGATTATAACTATTTATCTCAAAACATTCAATAACCTTGTGATAGATAGATAAGCAAAGGCTTTATATAATTGTAAAATGACAATTTAAAAGTGCGTTTTAAATACCTATTTAAATAAAAATATTTTGATTTTACCAACATCAGTTAGTTGCTAAGTACATAAAACTACGCCATATTTATTGTATAGCTTTTATACCTTCATTTAACAAATAGTAATGACCCGTGAGGCGATTATCATGATCGCTTTGATATTTTAATTCGGGTCTACGTGATCCAACGCAAATTTCATTCCCCCAAAGAGATTATTTATTGTCTATTATCAAATACAGCCTAAGGATAAATGTTCGTTTCGTTGCTAGAAATAATTTACTTTTAAATTTATAGACACGTTTCTACTTCTTTTGATGGTTTTTTCTCGTCGTAATTTAAGAGGACTTTTCCTTCTTTCTTCAGGTCGGGAATAATAGGTAGGGATCCCTATCAGTATACTATCAGTATACCTATATCCTAATCAGAAAAAAAAATCAATTTTTGATGACCTTACGAGGTCATCAAGTTGATGACCTCGTAAGGTCATCAAAAATTATTACTAACCAGCTGATTTTTATTTGTTTTAGTTACTTAATATTTATATAATTTGATGGTAATATTGTCCTACAAATTGCGTGGTACGTTATCCCGGTCCTACGCTCACTGCTGCTCTACCTCCTGCTAACTCTATTATCTACCACAATCGAGAGTTTTCGAAGAGGAACTTTTTGTTCGTCTCATCAAAATGGAGCTACTCACGGAAAATTAGCTTGTTACTGATCAGGTTAAAAAAATGTACTAGGGATCCCTACCTATAATATAGATTTTGATACAAAATTCTTAAGTTTAATTGAAAGTATATCTATTGAACTATAACATCACAATATTTTTTGAGAATGTCGAACAGCATAGACCTCTTGTTTTGTGGAAGATTTTTCATCCATTTATGATCAAATTGTTGGATAGATTCACGGTCTTACTATTCTTTAGGAAACCGAAGTTTTCCATTATCACCGAATACTAGATGAAAACTGAATACAAATTAACGCTTCTGGGATTGTGTCAATTTTTTTAATGCGCTTCGACGTCTCTGGTCTCCCGTAGCTTGGTGTGCTTCAATTTGCGTTTCTAGAAAGTTCCAATAAAATTTCGAGCATCCTCTATCTTCCATCTACTTTTTTCCCAAGCATCACCATACGCGGGTAGTTTAATATTAGAATCACTAAAGCAATCTTCTAATAGGTCAAAATGTTTTACAAATCGCTAATGTCGGTCGATTTAATGCGGGTTTTAGATTCCAAGTGGTGCTCGTCTCCTCCTAGCATAAATTACGAGTCAGCGGTTTTTTAATAACGTTACGGCATGTCGGTCTGTCAGCTGGCAATTACAGGTGACGTACAGACAGCGGTGTTTACTTATCGAATATACCTTGACGGATAAATATTGAAATGGCATTTTGATGTATCTGTTATTACGAATTTGGATGTGTTGATATATTTTGATTTCATTATTTTTTTTCGTAGCTTTGAAACATTGTTACGTATTTTCTGATTTTTTGTATGATTAAGTCAAAAATAGCAATAGACATAGTTAATGTTAGTTAACGTAGACTGCTTGAAGATATGTAATCTTTTAATTTTTCTTTAGCCTTTGACTTTGCGTTAACTTATTGTTGCTATTAAATGATCAGTCTCTTTTTCATTTAAGCTTTGATATCAGAAGTCTCCACCAGAGTGCCTGCGCACTGCGGCTATATTAATAATGCAGCTATGTAAAATATTCGCATCGAATTCGCATTCAGCCTTTACCATCCCACTACTGGGCATATTCTTTCTACATATAGGAGACGGATTGGAGCTTAATCCATCACGCTGCTCCACTGCGGGTTGGTGGATATTTTCCTTACTATGAATAACGATCGCTATCAGGCACTTATGATAACAACCGGGGCCTACAAGGACAGACATCGAAACATCCCGACTGTACACCCTAACTGAGGTAGGGCTCAGCAGGAAATTTCCTTCTCAAAATATGGAGCAGCCCGGCTGGGGTAGTGCCTCGACCTTACAGAAGACCACAGCTAAATAATACTGTTTTCAAGCAGTATTGTGTTCCTGTTGGTGAGTAAGGTGACCAGAGCTCCTGGGGGGGATTGGGGATAGGGTCGGCAACGCGCTTGCGATGCTTCTGGTGTTGCAGGCGTCTATAGGCTACGGTCTTACCACCAGGTGAGCCGTACGCTTGTTTTCCAACCTAGTTACATAAGAAAAAAAAATCCCGATCCCGATCCATCCCGAGCGGGAATTGAACCCGCAAACCGTCGGTGTTTTAGGCGACTACCCACTACTACACCGGAGCAGTAATTGTTACAATATAAAATATTACTAACTTAGATATTTTCACGAGTTGAGCTTAAGCTACACGTGATATTTTACATAACGATAATTTACATAACTATTTACTAAATTATTGATATTTATTGAATTAAATATGCTAATAAGCAACTATTCTATTTTTAAAGAGAGAATTATAAAGTAAACTACCTTCACTCTGTATTATAAAAATAAAAGAACTGTAGAGATACTCGGAAATTATTTTAAACAATGCTATAAAATTCCGTAATAATAACACAAAGCATTTTCCCTGTTATGAACGATCTAAGTATTTTTTACCTACGCATAGGTAACAGTAAAAAATATTTTAATGCGGCTCTATCTCGGGTCAGATGAGCGCCACAACCTACGAACTAGGTCAAAATGTCCTCAGGCACCCACCTCAATATGCATAATGACATATTCTCCTCTATCAATATACATTGCGTGTATTGTACTTATATAAACGTGACGCATTCTAATTAAACCAGTAATGTAAAGTACACCGAAAGTTTTATTCATACAGCTAAAAATGTTCTTTAAAATTTTCTCAGACCTACTTAGTAATTTTATAATTGAATAAAAAATTGTAAGGCCAGTACTTGTAAAGATTTTAACATGAATTGACGTCATTATAACTGTTACAGCTCCGTGAAAAATGAAAATTGTTTTGTCGTTCCGCTGTAAATAAATTGTTTCATTATAAAATTAAACAATTAAAGATATTTATAGCACGCTCATTGTTTTGTTGTAATTAAAACACAGAACGAAACTTAACCGAAAATAAATATAATTATGCATAAACACAAATATCCACTTCGAGCGGGATTCGAACCCGCGACCGTCAAGTGTTTAGGCACCGCCGACACGCTTACGCCAGAGTCGTCGTCATCATCATCATCATCAGAATAGGATTATACATTTACAATTATTATTAACGTTACGATAAAATCGACTGGCTTAAACAAAAGTTTTCCTTTTCAACTTATTTAATTTCACTTGCCGGATTACGGCAAATGTGTCTCAATTTATGCAGGTAGAAATAAAAAGTTTTATCGCTATAAGAGTTCCGATTCGTCGGTCGCAGTTTTGTTGAGATTTCAGTCGTTAGGTTCTCTGTGTAATTGTTTTATAGTGCTATTGCAAGCGATTGCTATAATATCATTTATTTATGACAAAATCTAAATGTAATAATTCCCTGTCGCTTCGTGTCACTTTTTTCATGGATTATCAATTTTACGAGACGATCTTTTTGTTAAAAAATTGACTTTTATCTTTTTATTCAAACCGGATTGATAGATTTAAAGAATTTACTATTGATTCACACACTTGTGAACTTTATTGTTAGTATTTTTGAAGTGAAACTTCTTTAGGCGCTTGAGGGGTAAAATTTGAGCGACCGGTAACGCGGTCAGTAACTGGATGGGTGACCGCCTGGGAACACCACGTGACGTTGGCTTTTTGTTTTTTTTTCAGTTAGTTTTTTTGTACCTACCTGTTTTAAATTCGTTTTTTTAATTCGTTTTTTTTTTAATTTTTTTGGAATTACTTTCCAAAAAAAGTTTCACGTCTGACATGTGTACTTTGTACGCACGCATTTTTTTTTTGTAAGGAAGTCACGATGTGATGTGCCATATATAAAACTTTTGTAGTTTAGTTTCAGTTCTAAAAATAGAATGTGTCAGAAATATCAGACACATTTCAAATTATACCAATCTAATAATTATGTCAATTAGTTTAAAATGACACAAAACGAATCGTCTGCTAATACATACTATGATCTGCTATATCCACTGATGAAGCAGCTTTAACGTTTTAGCTGTTTAATTTCTTTCTTTTAACGCTTAGCTTTAGCAGTAGGAATAATTTGACGCCTTGAACTTACATTTTTGTTTGATCTCGACGTGGATTTGAAGAGGTGATTAAATTATAATTTTTATATTTAGGGTTTTGTACTGGGTGACATTGAAAGTATATATAAAATTCTCAGTGAAAATAAAGATTAAAAAAATAAAAGGGTGTCCTTAAAACAAAGTTAAAGTTAGTTAAGTTTGTTTGAAAGAGAGGAAGTGCAGGTTCAACATCCGGCACCTACCATGGAAGCTAGTATAAATGTTGATGAAAGTGAGATAAGCATGGATGAAATAGTGAAAGCGTTGAATAGTATGAGATTAGGTAAGGCTGCAGGGTATGACAGGATTACCGTCGAGATGCTGAGGGCCGGACAGGGCATTGTGGTTAGCCAGCTGTACCGCCTTTTTAATATGTGCTGGAGAAATGGGCAAGTACCGGGAGACTGGTGCAAAGCAGTAATCGTGCCATTATATAAAGGAAAAGGGTCATGCCAGGACTGCATAAATTACCGTGGTATAAGCCTTCTCAGCGTCGTCGGTAAATTGTATGCAAAAGTGTTGATTAAAAGGGTTGTGAATGAAACAGATGAAAGAGTATGGGATGCACAAGCGGGATTTAGAAAGGGGATGGGATGTACGGATCAGGTCTTTTCTTTGCGGTGCATAGCCGAAAAATGTTTGGCTAAAAACAAAAAGGTCTATTGCACGTTCGTAGATCTAGAAAAGGCCTACGATAGAGTGGTGAGGAATGAATTGTGGTCAGCATTGTCCGAGTACGGTGTAAACAGTATCCTCATACGAGCACTACAATCTCTTTATAGAAATTCTAGTGCTTGTGTAAGGATAAACGGGGCATACACTGAATGGTTTAATATCGAAAAAGGTGTTAGACAGGGATGTGTAGCGTCACCGTGGCTGTTTAATCTATTCATGGACAATTGCTTGACAGATTTAAAAGAGAATGAAAGTGGGTTGAGAATGAATGAGTTACTCGTCAAATGTCTTCTCTATGCTGATGACCAAGTATTAATTGCGTCTTCGGCCGAGGAGTTGCAGGAGATGGTAACTGCTATGAGTGGAGCTTTTGTTAGAAAGGGAATGAAGATGAATGTAAAGAAGACGAAAGCGATGGTGTTTGAAAGAGATGAGGCAGTGACAGTTTGCAATATCGTGATTGGAGACGAACAAATTGAACAGGTGAATGAGTTTGTGTATCTGGGTTCAAAGTTTACAAGAGATGGAAAGTGTGAGAGTGATATTGAAAGAAGAGTGAATGCAGGAAACATGGTGAATGGAGCTTTGCACTCCTTTATGAGCAGCCGGAAGGTGTCTAACAAGGCTCGTTTGGCTGTACATAAGGGGGTGTTGGTTCCGACACTCATGTATGGAAGTGAAAGTTGGGTATGGCAGAAGAAACATGAAAGTAGAATAAATGCAGTTGAGATGAGAGCGTTAAGAAGTATGATAGGAGTTAAACTGAGTGACAGGATTAGAAATAGTGAGATACGGAAACGTTGTGGTCTGAAAGAAGATGTAGTGACAAAAATTGAGAAGGGTATGCTGAGATGGTTTGGCCATGTTGAGAGAATGAATGAAGAGCGATTGACGAAAAAAGTGTATAAGGCGAGTGTGAATGGGAGTGTTGGAAGGGGTAGACCTAGGCGGACATTTCAAGACCAAATCGGTGACGTCTTGAAAAAAGGCCAGGTCAAGAGTACCCTAAACCGAAGAGAATGTATGAAAGGAATAATGAAAGTGGACGAAGCGAAACAAGTATGTAAGGATCGTAGCAAGTGGAAAGAAGTGGTCTCTGCCTACCCCTACGGGAAAAAGGCGTGATTATATGTATGTATGTATTAAAACAATTATTTTTTGGTGTTTTAAACCTGATCTTAGGAATATTATTACACTAGTATAGATACAGGTATGACCTTACTAACACTTACCAGGTTTTAATATATTATGTATACGTAAAAAAATATTGGTTACACAATGAAGTTTGTCCTTTATTACGTCTTTATAGTCTATACATCTGATTTCTTTTGTGTAAAGGATACTTAGTATTCAGTACTGAAATGTACGAGGACTCTACGAGTGCTGCATGTACTATGAAATAGGTTCTCGATGTCTCATCCATCTGATTCCTGATCTATGTATCGATGGTCGCATCCTAACTGTATACAACAGTACCACGTTTGAAGGTCAACTGCAGAATCTGTCTATACTCTTTCTTGCTTATTTTACAATAACAAATTGCCACTCCATACAAGAAACTTTTGCTTAAATTTTTGAAGTGAAAATTCTATAGGCGCATGAGGAAACAATTTTTAGGGATGAAACGCTACGAAGATGTGCAACGTTTCGTAGAAACGGCAACGTTTTTGTCGAACAACGGAGCCAACTAGCGTGTACTATAAAAATTACAAAGGTTGTTACATTAATATCAATAGTATTACATTGCAAACTAACTAGATGGCGCTGGAATGGAAATCTAAAGCTTTACATTTGTAAAAATATAAACGAGACTTAAAAAATAGTTTGCCAAAGAAGTTTCACTTCTGACATGTGCACTTTGTATGCACGCATTTTTTTACTGTCCTTCTTGACAAAAATGACAATTTGTGAGTGAGAATTTTAGTTGTAAGGGAGTCGTCGCGTGGGAGTCTCACGAATCTAAGTCCTTGGTGATGAATAGTAGACGATTAGATGCTAGTTGCTAGTTGAGTATCGTTGAACTTTAAATAGAAGAATCAGTGAGTTGAAGACGTGTGCTTGAGTTCTGCTAAGGAGATATTTGATGATGCCTATTGTTTGATATTAAAACAATTTAAAACGTTAAATAAACTGAAAATGTTACCGCTTGGGTAAAATGGTGCGGAAGATTTATGATAAGCAACTTAAATTTAAAGTTATAGCTAACAGCCAGTTGATATAACTATATAGTTTTTTCATAAACAATCATATAAATGAAATATATATAAATGAATGTATATATCACATTTAGACTACGAACGGGAAACAGTAGAGTAAATATGTCTACATCAGAACTTCTGTTATAAACAACAGAAATATTTTACCATTCTGAATATGATAATATCATCATGATAAAGTATAAAAACTACTATATAATGATCCATCCAACGGCGGTACGTAATCATCGCATCTATCAAGCGAGACGCCCGTCACGATCATCCCAACATTTGGAATGTAAATCGTACTTTACGTACTTTTTGCCAGAGAACCAAACAAATTTATTCACCGCCGAAAAACAGGACGATATAGATTTGATGAACGTATATCCCATATATTAAAAATCATCTCGGGAAACCTACCCGTGTAGACGTGAAGTGCTACGCTTTAGGTTAATATTATCGACATTTATTCCAACTTAGGTCCAGTCGAACATCAACATTTCTCAAGTATCTTGAACATATTTCATTCTGATTTATTTATTTTAGATCTATATTCAATCTTATTATTTCTTGTAACCATCTTACGAATATTCTCAGTTCGTGACCACAATCAATCTATTATGATGTTTTATATCTTCTTATCTATATATTAATACGTGAAGCAAAAACTTTGTAACCCTTTTTACGGAAATTGCGCGGACGGAGGAGTACGAAATTTCGCACACTTATAGTTTATATAGAGAAGGAGTGCAGAATGCTAATATTTTTTTAAATTATACATAAAACATTCATTAAATTAATTTAAAAAAAAAACATTACACACACTACCATGTATTTGACACACACACGCATATTATACTATTTTGTTGATTTTCAAAGTCTGTAGTCAAATTGAAAAATTAAAAAAAGGTTCTTTATTTTCATAATTATTTGGTTTTCTTTAATTTAAATTGTTAATTATGGTCGAATTTCGACTCCTGGGCATCACAAGTTATTATGTAAATGCAAAATACGAATTTAAATGGTGTAAAACTTTTTTTTTGTTGTTGTTGTTGGCAAACGAGCGGTTTTCTTTTGATGTTAAATGGCTTCCATCCATGGACATCTGTAGCATTAACGGAGTTGCGGGTTTGTTGTCGAACTTAAGGAAAAAGATGTCTGTACACTCCACGCTTGAAAACCCTTAAAAGTCATTCCACAGTTTACATACACCTGAAAATGAAAATTAATAAACTCTGAATATATTTTGTTCTATTCGATTTCATTTTCTTTAATATTCGTCACGTATACATATTAACAAACCATAAATCAAAGTAACCGATACAGTAGTATTATTTGAAAAAAGTTAAAAATAAAGGTTATACTAACCAATCTTTAAATAAATATAAATTCTAAAAATGCTGATATAAACTGGTACGAAATATATAATTTTCCTCTAAAACTTCCAATAGCCCTTTATTTTTCTCTAGCTCTTTATTCGAATGAGCGAGTGCATACGCAGTTGGCGTTGTGCCGGAAAATTGAGCAATTTGTTCCAACGCTCTGCCTTTATACAAGTTGTGTCCTGTTCTTTCTATCTCAGGTTGTAACTCTACTAACGAGTATACACGTTCATTCGAACTCAGTAGCTCTATCATTAGTAGGGAATGAAATCTGATGTTAACCTTAGTTCCAAGGTCAATAAAGGCTGGTTATAATAAAGATAATATTTAACTAATAAGAGCTGAGAATACTAAGAGATAATACAGTTAATAAAATAATTATACTTGACTTGCTGACTCGGCGAACTTACCGCCATTTTTTTTTTGGAAATAAAAATTTAATTCAATTGAAAAAAACAGGGACAATTTTGCATACTCGGTTTTTGCGAAACTTTAACTGTTTACGCAGCGCACACAGCGGAAGCTCTCAAAATGAAAAAAACCCGATTTGAGAATGTTTTAAATATTCTTCATTGATGCTCCGCTCCTATTGGTCTTAGCATGATGACTTATAGCCTATAGGCTTCCTCGATAAATTGGCTATCTAACCATGAAATATTTTTCAAATCAAACCAGTAGTTCCTGAGATTAGCGCGTTCAAGCAAACAAACAAACTCTTGAGTTTTATAATATTAGTATATTTACATACTACGTAAAAAGTATTTCCTATGTACAAATTTATCTGTTTGGAAATGAATAACCAAGTATTTTGTGTGTACATTGAACAATGTAAGTTTATAATCAAAATACTATTATAGGTAGCACTACCTGATATATATTAATTTAATTAGAACAGTGCAACAAGCCTCCAATTAAAGCGAAGCCCGTGAAGCTATTAGACGGACATTTATTTCGTTAATTATGGAAACCCTATGAGTTACTGACCGCTTCTCTCTTCATTGTTTTAATCCTGACGATATATTTTTAATGAGGACGAAACGTAAGTAGATCTTGATTGGAAAAAAAAAATTAGATCATTAACTGTCTATAATAATTTGTTTAGTCATTGACCTTGATAATTTGTGATTTGCGATAATTTTAATTTAAGTAATTATGTAATTATAATATGTCTGTATTTACTACACTAGTTGTATTTCTTCTTGGAGTTTACTGTGTATTAATATTTTTCTTAGACTAGTAAGACTTTTTGTGCCTATTTAGACAGTCGATCTGAAGGAGTAAACTCCATTCGTGCTTCGGAGCTGACATACACGTTTTTTTTTCATGGCGTTATGCCAAAATAGTTACTGTAACGGGGTGATACGCTAACGTCACTTTGTCAATTCCATATTTGTAGTGATCTCAACGTTTATATTTTAAAATGTTCTCATCCTACTACGAGCTATTGTGATGCGTTCTTTATACTGTTTGTTCATTAAAATAAAATGGAAGGAATTTTTCTGTAATTCATAGTCACTATTTGACCCATTACTCTAGGTTTAATCTATTATCTATACATATAATAAAATGATAGGAAAGTCAATGTATGTCTGGGATAAACTTAAAAAGTACTGCATGGATTTACTTCAAATTTGGCACGAATATTATTAAGAAGTCGGGTCAACATATAGGCTACATATTATCACGCTATCACCTACGGGGAACGAGCAGTGAACGCACGCAGACGACGTCGCGGGCAGCAGCTAGTTAAAATATTTTTCAGCTTAATCTTACTTTCTAGTACTACAGACTAACTCTTAGATCACACTTCTCTCCATAGCTCTTTGACAAAAATAATCGATTTATTGCCCATTAATTTATCTAGACGAGCAATTTAACAAACATAGGTATGTTAGTTAAAGGTAAAATTTATTTGTGGGCGACCCAGACGAATTAGAGCCACTCAATAGCCCCGGCGAGGATGTACTATTTTAAATACAACCCTCATTTGGAAAATTAGGGTTCGGTTTTATTGACTGTAAATGATTAATAGTTATGGTTTTTTGATCCGGCTCGAGTTGGACCATTAATTTTTTTCACTTAAAAATATCGATCTTAATCGAACAGTTCAGGTGGAAACTTTTATTTTTGACAAATTTTGTCTGTTATGCGCTGTTTGTTTTAATAATCGATAATTTTAAATAGAAACTTAAAAAGATAAATCTGAAATTCTCAACAAGAAATTGGATGCTGTCAAATTGGATCTTGAGCTAGTTTCGTAGCATTTGTTAATATTTCATTTTTAATAGTATTTTTTTAGGTTTAGGATCTATGCTTTGTAAAACTTTCAATATACTTCATATTTTATTAGTATGTGTAAGAAATAAACTTATACCATTTTTATATTTGCTTTATATAACTTAATTTTAATGCCCTGAACAAACATATTCGTTACAATCTCTTATCTCCATACCGAGAAACGGTTTTAATATAATCTAATTTAATATTAATTACACGACAATTAGGAAATTGTTGGTTTCTGGAAAGCCATTAATTGATGGAAGTTAACGTAATAAACGGTAACACCGATTTAATTTTTTTTAATTTACGTTGCGACTAATAACACACATGATACAGCCGAAGAGTTTAATTACAACCTTTTTGTTGAGTAAATTAGTATTATTGGAAATAGGAACGCTTTTTATTATTGGAATAATTTATTATGAGAATAACGAATGTTTTATAAACTTTTCATTTATTTATTTTTTAGGAGATATAGATGTGAATATCGCAGTTTTTGACAAATGTGTGAACACTTAAAGCTTTGTGTTTTTTTACAGAGCTTAAGACTCAAAAATTTTGGAATTTTAACATCATACGCAAGGTTTAATCTGCGTTGGATTATATCACTGCCGATCAAAGGAATTTAAATGAGTCTAGCTTACATATATTCAAACAATAATAATTATTTAAGATATTAATATGTTAGTACATAATTATATAAAATTTTATTGAAGCTTTGTGACTTATACTGCTGATGCTTTCGTTTCTTTTAAAATTATAATTGTATTAAATTAAATCAAATCAAACTAAATTGTGCGTAGATTCCGCAGAGAAGATACGTCTAGAAATTTGACAGTTATTTATAGGATTTCAGATTAACATGCTTACTTCTATTACTAAAACTATTCAAAAACGGGATTTACCATTTTTTACATTAACTGCGTCTGTCTTGTTAATGTCGAAATATCGAGCTCCGCGAAACGAAAATAATAAACGTGGATGGTTATTCTTCAAAAAAGGTTAATCATTAAAAAATTTATACCAATTTTGTATAAAAACACAGTTTATTTTTACAAGAGTAACTGCGGATATTTTTAACGGTTCTTCTATGCATAATTTATATTCCAAATTTATGGTAGCTTCACTTTTAACAATAATAATTAAAATTTTAATTTTTAAGATAACCATTTGAAGGTGCTTTAGAAGTCTATTTGATTAATGCATTTTAATTTTGATTTATGATGAAACAAATTGCACAACAGCTTAGGGTAAGGTCAATACTACGAAAAAATAAATAAATCTGAAGGCCCTTGGAGTGCGTGTTTCTGAAGTTTTTTCTCTTTATTACTGTAACTTCCTTTTTCTAGTTTAATTAGATCTATTTAAAGTTTCTTTTTTGTTTTTATTACTGTTTTCTATTGCTGTGAAATAGGCTTACTTTTTTGTTAGCTTATTAAGTTTATCTTATACGTATATAACTTATAGACAAACTTTACAATTAGAAGGTAAAACAAACTTTCGATATTAGTAGTAATCAATTACAACTTTTGAATACTAAGGTTTCAAATAAAATATCTGACAGATAATGGATGGTGGATGGTGATGGTGTTTGATGGTGTAAAACAAAAGACTGTTATAAAGTTTTGTTTGTTGTATATTCGTTTTTCCATTCGAATTCATTTTTATTTCTCATTTAAGATAATGTTAGATTTAAGATAATGTAGAATATTACAGGCTGAAGCGATAAAACATTATTAGGGATAACACAAAATTAGACATCACATCTAGTTTAAGTTTAAATAGCACTACATAACAATCACCAGCTTATGAATACAAAAAAAGAATTAATAACATGATGCAATACATTTACCTATCACAAATTTATGACTTAGATACCGATGAATTAAAAATATCCTGCTTATTTTTGAAATCGTAAAAAAATAAATATCCATATAATATTACATTATAAGATATCGAATGAAGATTTCATACCCAAGAAAAGGGAATACGAAGGTCTAGGATTACTT
Organism: Melitaea athalia; assembly: GCA_905220545.2. Taxonomy (NCBI): domain Eukaryota; kingdom Metazoa; phylum Arthropoda; class Insecta; order Lepidoptera; family Nymphalidae; genus Melitaea; species Melitaea athalia. The sequence continues at coordinate 22,914,748 of HG992179.1, forward strand.
AGTGAACTATTCAAGTAGAAACCTAGATCTCGGACAGTTCGACTGTCAGAATATTGAACGTTCTCTCACCTACTCTGACCTAACAAAAAAAGGTTCGCACCGAATCTGGGCTCGTGTAATTTACTGCGAGGAACGCAGCGGCCATTCGTATTGATCCTTTATATAACTCAGCCGGAGGTCAGGAGTCAGTAGGTATGTGTTTTAGTTGCGTTCTAGATTAATGCGTTTTGCTATTTTTTTACGTGGTGTAAAATGAGTTGAGTTAATTTAGTACTTTACTATAGTTTAAGTTTGAGTGTAAATATTATAAAAGATTAGCTCGTACTTATATATGCCGTACTTAGTTATTTTACTGGTTTTGAAGTGAAACTTCTTTAGGCGCATGAGGGTAAAATTTTAACGGATGAAACGGCGACGTTTTTATTTTTAACTAGCTGCCCTGACAGACTTCGTTCTGTCTGTTATGTTTTTTCGTTTGTTTTTTTAAGTATAAAAACCTTCCGTGGGATTTAAGGAACATACAAAAAAAAATAAGCCGAATCGGTCGAGCCATTCTCCAGCACTGCTCTTAGCAACATTCATTGTTATTATATAGATTATGATACCGTGTACTTCATCCGGTACAGCCGTCACCCACCTCGTGTACCGCTTCACCTTAGTTTTCAATTAGTTTTTAATATTTTTTTTTCGATTAGTTTGCCAAATAAGTTTCACTTCTGACATATGTACTGTATACGCACGATTTTGTTCTATATTATTAGCTTTTTTTATCAGTAGATTGTTAAAGATTACAACTATGGTGACCATTTACTTAAAGCGTTTGTTAACATAATTATAATTAACTTAAAAATTAACGAACAGATCAAACATAAGACAACTTGAAGTCAATTTTACTTACACATAATTTGTTGAGAAGTTAAGTTATCAATATGGAATTTCTTCCCTTCTTAAGACAATACAAAACGCAGACTTTATGACATATATCTATATGTTCAGACAAAAAAATTAATATAACACAATAATTATATTGAAAAAAAAAAACACGAAAAAAATGGAAAATTGAAAAACATTTTCTTAAAGATTTAATCGGTAAAAGATTTGCTTATGAAATTTGAAAAATATAATCGACTTTTTACTTCCTCGTCGGAAGTTGAGGAAAATAAAAAGCAAAATTTCATCACATCCATCATATTTTAACGGGAATGAGTAAAAAAATAAAATGCTTTTAATGTTATTATAATAACTTATATAATTACCATTATGTAATCTTATCGTTAAGTCTATTCTTTTGTGTCAAAAAATGTACCATTCCTTCTCCTGTATGGAGAAAGAGGCCCAGTAGTGGGATGTTAGATACAGGCTGAATGCGAATGTGAATGCCTACAACCTACAACTACGGTTATGCCCAAGTACAATCGAGTAATACAATAATTATGACATACTAGCTTCTGCGCGCGACTTCGTCGGCGTGGACTCCACTCCTATTGGTCTTGGCGTGATGATATATAGCCTATAGCCTTCCTCGATAAATGGGCTATCTAACACTGAAAGAATTTTTCAAATCGGACCAGTAGATCCTGAGATTAGCGCGTTCAAACAAACAAACAAACAAACAAACAAACAAACAAACAAACAAACAAACAAACAAACAAACTCTTCAGCTTTATTATATTAGTATAGATTAGTCGATTTAGTACGGTGTATTGTCAATTATTGTAATATTTAAACGATCGTGTCACCAAATTTAGTGCCTAAGTCCTAATTAATATTTTACTACTATAGTTGGCTTGAATTACGCTTGATGACGAGCTGACATTTCAACTTTGACACGAATTATATTTCATTTCACAATACAATTGAGTGAACTGGTAACAGCTATAAATTAAATATTCAAGCTTAGTTAAAGTGTCTTGTTATTTCAGTATATGTTTTGGGTTTGCATTAGATTTTTAAACAACTTTAAAGAAGTTACTTGCAGTGAATTTTTATTTTATTTGTGTTATATGTATTCAAAGTCAGCAGAGTCTACATTCAAAACCGCTGGTAGCTTTAAATTATCTAAAATAATAATTATTCACGGAGTAGAATAATCAACTTTCTAAATGACGATTTTAATTTTTTTACGAAGTGTATATAAAAATATGGATTTTAAGTATCAAAATCAAAAACAGCTTTATTCAAACAGGCCCCAAGAGCACTTTCGAATCGTCATTTTACAAATTAAAATTTTAAAGTGATTATTATTTTTGTAAAAGTAAAGCTATCGACCGGAATGTAGATTCCGCAGACAAGAATGGGCAAGAAACTCCGCAGTTACTCTTTTGAAAATAATATATAACATTAGTAATATCTTGCATGAATTAGTATTTAGTTAAATTATATTATTCTCGCTTAATTGTATTTATGTAACAACTTATTGATGTGTTTCGAATAAGCAACGACACATAATAATTTTCAATAATAACTGTCGAGGTTCTCAACTAAGCGATTTCCTAAATAATTGCCCGAAAGTTTGAAGGAAAAAAACATCGAACGAACTCCATTAACCTTGACTTTGTCTACAATCAAAACCATAATAAATAATGCGATTAATGTCATGGGTCATGTTAATCTATTCATAACTTATAAAATCAGAAAGTAAAAATAGTAGTAAAAAAGTAAGTAAAAATTCGTCTAATAATTTAAAACCAAAGAGTTGAAAAACTGAGAATTGTTTTTTTTTTTTTTTTTGTTTGAGTTGAATAGCCCATTCACCGAGGAAGGCTATATGTATAAAGGCTATTTTTTCTCAAAAAAACGCGCGTGAAACCATGGCAAGTTAATAAAGCTATAAGAAGTCCGATTGTGTACATGGAAGGTATTTTGAATGTTTTGGTGTCACTCTATAATTAACTTTTTAGAGTATTAATGTCATCGATACTGAAGCCAAAAATGTACTTTATTTTTTCATTTTGTTTTTTGTTTCTACTTTAATACATACTTCGTCTGAGTAGATGCCATAAAAGCAATTTAATTTATATTTATGACCTTATTCATATCAGTATGTTAATAGGTCAAGCCATTTTGTTTAGATTTTAATGGGGCCCATATCGTGGGGCTTGTGCTCCCAAAGGGGCAGTAAAAAATAAGTAGTTTTTTTCGGTTCGTAAGAATATTTTCGTTGGATAACTTGGGTTCAAAATCATAAATATATCATACATAATTATTATACCGGTTGTTGTCATAAATACCTGATAGCGATCGTTACTGATAGCAGGGATTATATCCGCCAACTCACAGTGGAGTATCTTGGTGGATGGTAAGCTCCGATCCTTCTCCTACATGGAGAAAGAGTCCTATGCCCAGCAGTGAAAGAAAGAAAGAAAAATATATTTATTTAGGACAACACGAAATTGCAGACTTTACAACTAATTTTTACAAAAAAAAAACAACAAAAAAAAAAACAATATAAATACAGTTCAATAAAGAATAAAATAAAAATAAAAACATACAATACTAAATTAAAAAGGTTAAAAAAAAATTATGTCACAGGCTGAATCGTGGTCGACATAATAATATATGACTAGTTTACTCTGCGAATTTCGTACCCTCTTATTTTTGAAGTAAAACTTCTTTACGTACGCTTGACTTGGGGAGTAAGCTGGTGAATGCGTGACGAGTGCGTTACGAAAGCGTGATCGGGTGATGCGAACAGAGCAAGAGAGAAAGGTATGAGCACACATTTTCTCTCTTTCTCTCATAGCCAGTTATGTTTCGAATATCTAAGACACAGTGCAGGCCTATTCTGAAGAAGTTTTACTTCAGTCGTGTGGTCTAAAGCACACTCGGTTTTTTTTGTGAATTTATCGATTTCAATTTTTTTTTTGTTATAAACTTTGTCCTGATAAGTACAATCAAAAAAATATTCAATTTGACTTTGTAGTTCTACGTTTATACATTTTGCCAATTTATTTCTATAACAGAAACATGTAAGGATTAATAAGTACCTACATAACATAAAAAGTTAAAGCAAGTAAACTGCATGTATGGTTAGTTAGGGGAGATAAAGATTTCCAACATTAAAGAGTTTTGAAATCTTTCCAAGCCATCGCGAACTTCTTCTTCGGCCAGCAGTTTTCTTTACGATTTTTCAACCGCATACCGAAACGTTCATATGGACTTAATCTAAAAACTTCAAGTAAGAGTCTAAATACGAAGCCATATTTTGTTCACATGTTCTATTAATTTCAAGTTATAAATTTAAGGAGTCTACATTCGAAAAATATTTATTTATGATATAAACTAACAAATTAAAAGGACTTACTTTAAAAACGTGGGTTTTGATGTTTTTAGCTCGGTATTAGCAAAAATATATTGTGAAACACAGTTGTACTGTAACAATAATAAGGATCTGATATGAGACGATTTCCGATGGTCTTGTTAGAAACTTGCTGAATCGGCGACTTCCTTCGTTATTACAAACTTCGATCATCTCCCCATACCTGGGGCATTACACTGAATTTCTATATAAAATGTAATCAGTGCCCTAGCTCGTGTTATGAACTAAAATCATCCCTAGTTTTAGTAAAATATTATCCAGAAGTAATGACATAATGCGCAGCTAATACGTTGATAACTAGAGAGACCAAAGTTAAAAACGTAAATTTGGTTGCAATTAGCCAAAAAAAAAAAAATCAGAATATCTTCTATGTCGAATTTTGACTTGTTACAGTTTTAATATTCGTATATAAATTTGAGTAAAGCAAATTGAGATAAACCAATAAAGTCAATCAAAAATAAAATATACGTGTTATATTAATATTAAGAATAGTTTCAGATTTCAAATACACAAACAAAAATTGTTCGTATCCCAACGATTTGTTATGTGTAGCTCTATAAAAGCACGTAGCGCTGGATCGAGCAAATTGCATTTCACATAATAACGGAAGCGCCCATAGTTCACGTAACAGAATTTGCGTGCACGAAGGTGATCTTATACGGGAATTTTGAGATCACATTCACACTGACGCGGTATCTCACTCAATTTATCTGTCCGCACGATAAACTGGGATATACGTCAAAATTGAGTTTACGTCTAAAAACCAATTTAGATTATCTGATTTGCGAGTTTATACATAAAAATGGTTCTTCATCTGGCTGTGTTGTGGTATCGATCGACGCTACAGGGTATTAAGATGATTTGGCGAAGCGACGGGAAATTTACACGGAGTAAGAAGTTGTATGACAGATTAAGTATTTTAATCTATGATCTTGTTATCTGAATTGAACTTGTTTAAACCGGTTCAAGCTAGAACTGACTTAAATAATGATTTACGTTTATTCATTGAGTTTATTTGTGAAGGATAATGTAGCTAAAAATTAAAGCGTCACTTATAATTGCCATAAAAAAATATATAAAAGAAATGTGGTACAAGAATTTTCATACTTTCGGAAAGTGCTCTGCGACACATGTGTGTCACAATAAACGTCTAAACAGACACATAAAATGTTCACACACGGTACTCGTTCTATAAAACAAGTGGATGTTTATTTAATTCACTCTCATTATGGCGTGTGATCCTGATTGAACTGGTTAAAACTAGTTCAAACTGCACTTAACTAGAAACGTAAATGTAATAGATATTTGAAAAATTAATATTTATCTATGAAATCCTTTAATTTTCACTTAGCGCTCTACGTAGAAATAAAACTATGTAGCAAAGAAAATAAGAAACCGATGTATTAAATATACTAATTATATATTATTGTGCGTGAAATTGTGTGAATGTAGTTATAACCGAATTAGTCTAGAAGCTAACAAGGAATAACAGTTCGTATAGTATACAACATAATTATATGTAGTAGTATTAGATTAAATCTAAGAGGAATCAGTATATATGAAAATTTTCCATGAAATCAAAATATTATCTAACGCTGTTAAACTTTACTGGAAAATTCTAAGAAGTGTCTCAATTGAGAGTTATCAGAGTTACGGGGATTTGAATATTTTGGTTCATATTCGTCGAAGTAAGAAATAAGTTTCATGTTTCCATTTATGTAAGAAAATGTGTATGTAAGTTATTATTATCCAAAAGTAAAATAATGTTAAATAAAAGTATACCTAAAGAAAGTATTTATTTGATCATACCAGCATTTAACTGAAAACACAGCTGGAAATATCCAGTTCAAAATCTGGAGCAGCCCAACTGGGGAAGTACCTCGACCTTACTTACATATCTCCGTCTCAACTTTCGTTCGCCTCACCCAATCACGCTTTTCGTAACTCTGTCGTCACGCATTAACCAGCTTACTACAAAGTCAAACGCGCGTAAAGAAGATTTCAAACTATAATTATTGATTTTCGTGAACAAAGTAATTCAGTCAGTTACCTGACATAACAAACTCAAACCCAATGTAATTTACAACCCATCTTGTATTTCTCCAGAGAATCCAGCGTCTTAATCCTTGCTCTGTTGAATAATAATTAGTTTTAAGAAAGATGAGAGCTGTCTTTAACTTAATTCATCCCTCGTAGATTTGTCCTAACCGTACTCAATTTTAATAGTTTTGAATAATTGATTTTTCAACTTTTAATAATCGACTTCTTCTTGATCATACAAAACTGAAAACTTAGCAATGATGGTAAAAAGTATTCTAAAGTACCAAATGTTATAAGCATTGAAAGCATTGAAAAGAAATGCCAAAAAATAACGTGGCTTATAGTAGAAAAAAATAATAATTTTATATTTGTACTAATTTTATAAAGCTGGAAAGTTTATTTGTTTATTTAAACGCGCTAATTTTAGAAACTACTAATTTGAGTCATAAAGTTATTTTTTTGATAGATAGTCCATTTCCCGATTCTACGCGAAATACTTGTAGATTATCTATACATATAATAAAATGATAGGAAAGTCAATGTATGTTCGGGATAAACTCTAAAAGTACTGCATGGATTAACTTCAAATTTGGAAGTCGGGTCAGAACATAGGCTACATATTTAATTATCACGCTATCACCTACGGGGAACGAGCAGTGAACGCACGCAGACGACGTCGCGGGCAGCAGCTAGTTATGTTATAATTTTAATTTGCTGCATATGAACTGTAGTTAAGTGTTCATTGTTGAAATGTTTGTGTGTTTCGGAGAAGTTTTTAGTATATGATATATTGGTGATTACTTATTGTGTAAAAAATATGGTTGGACAGAGGTCACTAGTGTAGCTATGATCCATCTTTGTGTTTAAATAAAATAACTTTTACTTGGGTAAGGAATACTCCTATATTATAGAGAGGGTTATTATGACTAGCACTGAACTGTTCTTCCTATTCAACTTCATAATTCAATGCAACTATATTATTTGTATTTATTAGTTTTATTATTGTAATTTCAACCTTCGTTGTGAACACGTATTGTTGTTATAACATTACTTCTGAACGCGAGTAAAAAACTTGACCATACAACTGTATTTATTTTGACACTCGGTTAACTTTAGGTCAATAAAGATAAAAATAACTGTGAAATGTATGAAATGTATTTTTACGAGTGAAAACAAATTCTGTCTATTGTACGTACGTGAATTTTTCGTTTCAATAAATTCGAACGGCGCTTACGTTGTTTTGTTTATTATTTATATATACAGCAATTTTATATAGACAAATAAGTATAGTTTTTCTATATCTATTTTTCAACTATTTCTTTAAAATTAATGTAAAATAAAAAAAAGTATTAATTAAAAAACTGTAATAGAAAATAAAATTTTGCATTTTTGCTTAAAACCGTAGCAACTAATAATTTCGCACTATTTTATATTTGATAGAAATAAGTGTTATTTAGAAATTAGTGACTATTTCAAATTCAATCATAACCTGACTGAGTCAAATTATAATTTGAAATAAATATTTGTTTCGAAACATTCTTTCTAAGTGGGAATCACAACTACAATGGCAGAATACTCCTTGTAGGTGAGTTATAAAAATTCAAACAACGAAATTAATATAGACAAGAAATTTTCATGTCCAGAAATCAATAATAGACGGACCTCCCCATTGAGGTCACAAGTTTCATAATGTTCATAAAAATAATCAACGTTTGAAATCTCCATTGTATCATATTCCTAATGGGAATGGTACGAACTCGTTGTAGAGTGGTTTTCAAACTTTGCCCTTCAATACGAGCTCGGTATTGTAGCGCTTTGATTAAATCTAGAAAGTCTTTTAACAAATGTAACTCCTCTTTGTTTCTTGGTAAACTTAAGAAAAACTTTAAATCAAACGGATTAAATTGAGACTGAAATGATTAAAGTGCGTCACAGTTTATCCAGTTTGAGTTGTAACGCTACGAATTGTTTTAATTAAAACGCTTGCGATCTTTTTGTGGTTACAGACCAGAATATAAAAATATTCTAATATGCGGTGGTTGATATACGGCGTTATTCATCGAAAATATTATGTTTATAAGCTTACAAAGCATAAAATATTATATAATTAGCGACCCGCCCCAACTTCGCACGGGTATATAAACCTTCCTCTGGAAGCATTCTATTTATTTATTTATTATTTATTTTACTCTTTTTGCACACCAATACATAAAAGAACAATACATAAAATTTATAACAATCAACTTGCATCAGTTGCAACAGACAACACTCTATTTACCAAAGAAAACGGCATCAAAATCCATTGCGTACTTTTAAAGATCTAAGCATACAGACAGCGTAAAGCGACTTTCTTTTATACCATGTAGTGATACTCAAAATCTGGATGGTCCGTCTGGGAAAGTACCTAAACCTTACAGAAGATCACACCCAACTAATACTGCTCTAGTATTGTTTTTGAGATGAGTAAGGTGGCCAGAGCTCATGGAGAGGGTCAGGACTAGGGTTGACTACGCGCTTGCGATGCTTCTAGTGTTCGCTTACCATCAATCTAATAATCACCATAATGGGTTGGAATATTTTTTTTATAACTAGATCGGTAAACAAGTAAGCGATCAGCGATCACCGTAGCTTATAGACGACTGCAAACACCAGAAGCATCGCAAGCCCGTTGCCGACCCTATCCCCAATTCCCCTCAGGAGCTCTGGTCGCCTTACTCATCAACAGGAATACAACATTGCTTGAAAACAGTATTATTTAACTGTGATCTTCTGTAAGGTCGAGGTACTACCCCAGTAGGGCCGCTTCATATTTTGAGCAGGAAATTTCCTGCTGCGCCCTACCTCAGTTAATATATGAAAATTTTCCAAATAAAGGAATAGTTATATCGTTTTATTACGTAACTTTTTGATATTTCAAGCGCTCCTGCATTTACCTGTCACTCCGTCTCGTTCATTTCCGATCCGTGACGAGCAACAGGGCGTCATAAATATACAAAGCTGTCAAGTATACTGTTCGATGTGTTTTATGTACAAAAACAATGCTTTTTAAATTCCTATTTTATTTTGTTTTCATTACCTTTTGTTTTTTAATTAGTGGTAGGTCGTAATTTTTCTCTTATAACTTTTGAAGTGGTGAAAAATTTGGAATTAAAAGACTGTTCGTTTTTTTGCATCTTAAAATAATTTTCTACTTATAAGATTGTATAAAGATTCGTTAGAAGAATGTGTGGTGTAGTTAAATGAGTTTCTTACTAACAAAATATTTTAGAGAATTTGCTTGTATCAGGAATGGACTTTACTAAGTTTATTTTTTATCTTTGTAAGCAATAATAAAGCTGATAGTCTCTACTTAAAACAACTCTACATTAAAGGCAATATTTGGTTGACTTCACTAATCTATACTAATATAATAAAGCTGAAGAGTTTGTTTGATTGTTTGTTTGTTTGAACGCGCTAATCTCAGGATCTACTGGTCCGATTTGAAAAATTCTTTCAGTGTTAGATAGCCCATTTATCGAGGAAGGCTATAGGTTATATATCATCACGTTAAGACCAATAGGAGCGGAGTCCACGCCGACGAAGTCGCGCGCAGAAGCTAGTATCAAATAATCGAAATAATACTCTATATAATTATGTAAAGGAATTAAGCCAATCAAATTCCATTAAAATATAAATAGAAAACATTTCTTTCTCGTCGTTATTTAGAATAAACTGCGCTGAACCGATGGCACGCACTAACTTGCCCTTATCGTTCACTTTATCTTAGTTGCGCGTTGCCGGATTCATTTCGTTCTTATCTCGTACATCTGAATAGAGTTTTAATGTCGTAGTCCACTACCTGTTTCTGCCCACATAATTATAATATCAAATTATACCTTGTATAATTGAAAATTTTATCTCTACCTAGAGACTCTAAAAATATTTTTGAAGTGAAACTTCTTTAGGCGCATGAGGGGTAAAATTTGAGCGATCAATGACGCGGCAGCGTCATGACGATTAGTACTTGGATGAGTGATCGCCTGGGAACACCTCGTGACGTTGGCTTTTTTTTCAATTAGTTTTTTTTTGTATTTTAAATTTTTTTTATTAATTTTTTTAATTAGTTATTTTTAATTAGTTTGCCAAAGAAGCTTAACTTTTGACATGTGTACTTTGTACGCACGTAATTTAATCGTAAGTCATTAAGTGGTAAATTACTATATCTTTTTTGTTAGGATGAATCCTGTTCTAAAAATACTCAAAACGCAAATGCCCAAAACACAAGAAAAAAATCAGTTTCAGTAAGTTAAAAATCAGTTACGTCTTACGTACAATTGTAACCGAAGTAAGGACAATAGCTTATCAATTTTATGCATTTGTATTCTGGATTTTGGTTTCGTCATGTACAAAGGGGAAACCGCATGGACGCGGACGTTTATTTTGACGAGGGCGGAATGTTTTTGAAAATTTCTCTCTGCACCAGTGAACATGTTGAGCTGTCCGTCTCGATTCCATTCACAATGCCTACTATCATCTGAAATGTGGTTTTGTTTGTTAAGGCTTCGATGCTTGAATAACTTGACGTTTTTGATAGATTTGATGTGGGCCCGGACTGGTTGCAAAAAATAGAGTCAGATAGAGTAGATTGTTAGTTCTAAAATTGACAATTTTAAGAGATTTAATATTACTCGTAGGTCTCTTTCTTCCGAATGTAGTACTACCAATTCGATGTAGAAGCGATTTTTTCTGTTTTTTTTTTGGAAATCGAAAAAACCAACTACACGACATTGAATTATAGCCAAGAACACAAAAAGTCTAACTTACTTTGATGGTAATAATTTATTGATAGAAGAAGCCTTTGGTCTTATCGCAAAAGTGACAGACTCTAATACAAAAATATAAGTATAAATAAATAAATATCTTATAAGACACATTTGTTGCAATTATAAACAACCTAAAGCTTTTGTTAAAGATAACAGGCGACTGTTATAACTAAATACTTTTTTTCATAAATATACATAGAAATAATACACAAATAAATAAATACATAATATGTTAATCCCAGACTCAGGACAGATCGATACCAAATCCAAAGGTAGAAAGCAGTGACTAATTACGTCAACGGGCTAGCTAATATATATACATATATGTTTATACCACTTCAGCCTATCACAGTCCACTGTTGGACATAGGCCTCCACAAGTTCGTGCCCGACATTATGACGCGAACTCATGTGTTTTGCCCATAGTCACCACGCTGGGCAGGTGGGTTGGTGACCGCAGGGCTGGCTTTGTCGCACCAAAGACGCTGCTGCCCGTCTTTGGCCTGTGTATTTCAAAGCCAGCATGGATGGTTATCCCGCCATCTGTCGGCTTTTTAAGTTCCAAGGTGGTAGTAGAACTGTATTATCCCTTAGTCGCCTCTTACGACACCCACGGGAAGAGAGGGGGTGGCTAAATTCTTTAGTGCCGTAACCACACAGCACATATGTTTATACGCATCTATATAAATTACGTTAAAACGAAAAGCTACTATTTAACTTTAATAAAACTTTTTATTTCATAAATGTAGTGTGCAGCGAAATGTTATTAATGTTTTAGGTTTTTTGGTTACAGTCGTCAGAAGTGCGAGAATAAGGGCAACTTTATCATTTCGTCATTTCACTACGTTCCAGTTTCAGTTGCTCGTAATTTTCTTAATTATACCCAGTAACTGGTGAAATAAACCTCTTCGAAATTCAAATTTTTTTGTTTTTAAAAATTTCAGCCACGAATGAAGTCGACGACTTCGTTTTGAGTGGCGTTTTTACAAGTTATATAAAATTATGGAATATTGTGTCATTAGTATTTATAGCAGATTGACTGTTTCCTGAAAATATCATTTGATTTTGTGAACAAAATGCGAGAGTAGGAGTGGACCTTAAAAATAAATGTAGAAAGAGCGTAGCGTACGCTACGTGAACGTAACGGTGAAATCTACCCAAAAACTATGTATGACGGAATTGATTGCCGTTAACAGGTTACAACTCTAGGCCTCATTTACGGAGACGCGGGGCGTTGCGCGTAGCGTGTGGCGTAGTGTCGCGCGTGTGTCAAAATGTATGAAAATGAACGCGTGTAGAACGAGTGCGCTTCTCCGTAAACGCACTCATCCATCGCCCAACATTTGAATTTAGTGCGTTCCGACATGCCACACGCTACGCACGCTACCGCGTCTCCGTAAGTGAGACCTTAAGGTTAACTCATTATAAACTTTTTTTATGGTAATCAAGTTTGTTCTAAAATAATTAACTCTTTGCGAAGGTATTTTATAGATATGATATAAATCCTTATCCAAATAAATACGTTATTCATCACAAGTCTTTATTTTTGAACAAAATTTTCTTAGACATCATTTATTTTCAATGAATATCTTAGAAGATATCACAGTTTTAAAATAATTTTGCACCGACATAATTATCACGAAAAATAAAAAGGTGATTTTTATTGAATTAGTATCGATAAGGCAATTTTATGAAGATAAACTTTACCTTTTCTAGCATTTAATTCGGACGCATAACTTTGGAGATAATGTAAAATTTTGATTTTAAACGACGCCGCGTCACACCACGCGCTTTTGTAAGTCGATCAAGTTGAAATGGTTTGAAAATATTTTAGTATATTTTTACGTTCTTTTCCGCTATTAACATGGGTTAAATCGCGGACACAACTAGTCATCATATAATAGTAAATAGCGATGAATACATATCGTCTTCAGATAGCGTTGTAGGACACGCCATCTGTCGCGGCGTGTCTCCGAACACAATCCCGCATGACAATGACTACAAGCCGACATCGAGCGGTCAAGTCGATAGCGATTACCATATCCGACAGCTGTCTACAAAATAAATATTGAAATCCAAACTTTAAATGGAATTTTGATTTGATTTCTTCGCAACGGATTATAATTTCAAATTATACGGAGATGAAAAATCGGGATCGGACCATCAAAGTTTCCGGACTTTTGTTGAGCGGAGCGCGATTTGTGCAAATACCTCGCCTTCGAGCGTCCGCCATTTAAACTGATTTTTAATGTTGCCTACATTAAAAAGTTGTGATAAAATACTTATATACGTACTCTAATAAAACGAATGAACATATTACGGGAACGCAAAGTTTCAATGCGATATTCCATCAGTACCTAGCTAATGCTTTCGTTAATAATATGAACCTTATCTTTCGATTTCATATTATAAGTTTCCTTTTTGAAGCTTTTCAGAGTTCTCATCTTATTAATAATCGTGCAACGGAGCCAAATCTATGAATATTGAAATAACATCTTCGCTGAACTAGCCGGTTAGTTATTTTATATTTCCGCAAGCAAGCCATTGAAAGTAGCAACTTTGTTGAGGCGCAGTATCGGTGCACAAGCAGACTTACCTAGATTTTCAATCGTATCCTTGGCACATCTCCCCACTTGTAAATTCCACCTGGATTCTGCAAATCCCGAAGCTGTCTGCAATTCTTGAACTTTAATCTTGTTCGATTTCTTCCTATTTCGCTCAGAAGATATAAAATCTTGTGGAATTTTATCTTGTATGTTTTAGATTATGTTTAGTTACTTGTTACTACATTATCTTTTTTTATTGGTACATGGATTGAAACATGCAAAACTTACTTCTTTTATTTACTGGCCTTTAAGACATCTATTAAATTTGAATTTTGTTTAAAAACGCTATGTTGTATACAATTGTTTAAAATGTTAATACTTAATTAACAAAAAACATATTGCATTTCTTTTACATACTTTATTATAGTATATTTAGTTTCTGAAGTAAAAGAACTAATAAAAAAGTGTGTGTATACCTATGTACTCACGTAACAAGTTATACTTCATTGGTTAGCTAACTTCACGTTGCTAACTTCTTCTAGTTAACTTTAGGGTGTCGATTATTTTCGTGACGCTGTGCGCGCGCACCGTAAAAATTTACCCTAATCATCTTTCCGTTTCGCGCCAAAAGAAGTATAAAATAAAATAAAGTTCAGAAAAAATACCATCGATAAGCAGATTATTATCTAATCTATCTAAGGATGATAATAAAAAGCTAGGTAGCTGAGATTGATTTACAGTCACACAAATTTATACACAATGTGTTTATTTAAAATCAGAAGCAACTCGCCTAACATTAACAGAGCTATAAAAATTATAGCACACAAAATTAATCTTAGAAACTTGTATTCATAATTACTATTATATGCATAGCAATAACTTGGTTGGTAATAATGTTCAGTGAACCGAGCGAAAACTAAAACTTAAACAGTACAGGTACACGATACACGCTTACAGAGAAGGTACTCGTAGAAACAGTTACGAAACTACAAAAACGTGTTCTTTTGTTAAATCTTTTGTGTGTTAAACTTTGTCTGTGATTGGGCTTGGGATATTGTATTGTGTTCATAATTATTTGTAAACTAGCGACCCACCCCGGCTTCGCACGGTTGCAAAAATGATCAGTGTTTCTCTCTCTTTATATTATGCATGTATTATACATATAAACCTTCCCCTTGAATCACTCTGTCTATTAAAAAAACTGCATTAAAATCCGTTGCGTAGTTTTTAAGATCTAAGCATACATACAGACAGACAGACAGACAGCGGGAAGCGACTTTCTACTCTTAAAACTATGTGTGATAGCTCATTGGATCCGGAATGACGTCTAGAAAAATGTTCTAAAAGCGTGTATTAGCACATAAAAAATTGCAAAAGTTATAAACAATTAAAAGAAGGAAAAAAATGTCTTTTGTTCCTTCTTTTAATTGATTTTTAACTTGCCCACTGTCGGATTATTGGGCAAAATCTTTGACTTTTTCATTTTTTAGTCTTTTTGCTGTCAGATGTCCGATATACATATTATTTTAACTCTTGGTAAAGTCTTGCAATGTTGGATGGTCTGGTATCTAAGTGTATGCATATCGATCACGATTCAGCCTGTAATATCCCACTGTTGGGCAAAGGCCTCTTCCCCATGTAGGAGAAGGATCGGAGCTTAATCCACCACGCTGCTCCAATGCGGGTTGGCGGATATATGCATATATTGTTACTAAAAAATAAACATGAAAATTAACAATATTACGATTGTATCACTAAAGAAAAAACCGTTGATCCATGACAACTATGTCTCGATGACTACTGGTGTCGAGATAATTACGAGTGGACCTTAGCAGCAGTGATCGTGGCATCGATTATCTGTCCTAGTTCTTATTGCAGGCCTATTGTTCGATTTAAGGGGTTATACGCAGTTACAAGGCTCATAAAAACATTTTTTTTATGAATTTTTTATATACACAGTTTTTATTTATCAATTATAAGTAATAGTTATTCAAATAGAGCCTACTTTCAAGAATACAATAGCTTGTCAATCATGTAAAAATATTAATGTGCGCCGCTCCTGTAGAAGATGTTCCACACGACCTCTACAAAAAAGCGCTTGGCGGTGATCTCCATTTCTTCGGTTTGGATGGTCTGAAATCAAAAAATATGGTGAATTCTTTTTAAGGATAGATTAATACAGGTATTGAACAAAGGAATAAGAAAAATTTTGATTTTTGACAAAATGGCGTCTATTTGTAAAAAAAAAATTCGTTTTTGACTGAAATTATCGCTCCAAATTGTTAAAAAAAAAATAGTAATAATTTTTTTAAATCTTATTCCTTCGTTCAATACCTGAGGAATATATTTAAGAAGATTGTGTAAAAATTTGAGACAGATCGGTTGAGCCATTTCGGAGAAATCGCGATCACCGACTTTGAAAATACCGTTTTGAGAAAAACGCACTTAAAGTTTCAGAAGTAGCTTACACATAGTTAAAAAAAATCTTCAACTTACATGGTATTATCTATTCCAGGGCCATAAGAGGTACCTTCTGCAGTATTGGTAGCTTCTAATAAGTCTAGCTGGTGTTGTCGTCTAGCCATTCTTCCAAGGAACCTCAGATAGCGCGTGTAGTATATAAGTGTAGCTACTACTCCGGTTCTTACTCTTTCTACTTTCTAGCACTAACGTGGCCTTACAAATTCAGATATATCTCCGAAAACATTAATCAGATTGGCTTCAAATTTTTAGAAAATATACTTAAATATGTGTGAATTCCGAAAATGCAAAAAAAACAAAATTCGATTTTTTGAAAATTCTAACTGCGTATAACCCCTTAATAGAATCCTCAACCCCTACACTCTAACCACTCTAGAAAGGACTTAAAATACTCCTGTCATATTCATAATATTAAGGATAATGAATTCAATTATATCATTTTTGTTTGTCTTTTGTAAATTATCACGTTTTCACAAAGCGCAAATGCTCAAGAAACGCTATCAAAAGAGAAGCCGTTTAAACTAACAATGAAACAGCGAAACTCATTAAAATTTACAAAACGAAAATGTTCTTTTCAAATAAAGTAATGTTCTTCCCCTTTATTGATTCTTTAAAATGTAAATGAAACAAAATACAAACGGCGATTTAATAATTACTTAATTCAAACAGTTCGTTGAATTCATAGACAATCCTTTAACGTTAAATGATAATGTACAAATTTGTTCGAAATATTTTAATGGTCCTCGCGAGCCGTGTTTCCGTCTCGAATTCCCAAAACTTCACCAAGTCAAGAAAACTTTGCAGAATCTTAATTGTTTCAGTTAAGTCATTCGGTTTCATTTAGTTTATTTCTTGATTGTTTTCTGGATATTTTACTATTATACAACTAGTGTAGAAAGATTTAAGTCTTTTTATACGCAATACGTACCCAATGTTGCAGGATGGCTTATTAGGATCTATCAAAGAAATGAGTCGTAAGCCTCCGGGTCACCGTCATCAAAACAGGTGAGCAGCTGTGGTGGACTATGTATATATATGTATATCACTAGTGTTATATAACTAGTTCGGCAAACAAGCGTACAGTTCACCTGATGGTAAGAGATTACCGTAGCTTATAGACGTCTGTAACAACAGAAGCATCGCAAACGCGATGCCGACCCTACCCCCCAATCTCCCCAAGGAGCTCTGGACACCTTACTCATCACAGGAACACAACACTGATTGAAAGCAGTAATATTTAGTTGTGATCCTCTGTAAGGTTGAGGTACTTCCCCAGTCGGGCTGCTCCAGATTTGAGCAGAATATTTTCTGATGATAGATTATTCGGAATCTGAGCTCCGAATATCAGAAAATCGAAAGACAGACAGATCATTTCGATATTAATAGTTTCACTTAAAAGTAGCAGACAAAATTCTGCAATACCGCCCTCATTAATTAGTAGAAAAAGCAACGAAATTTTATAATTTAACGAAAGTTGAGCATGTTGCGAGTTTTTTTTTTCAGATATTCAGTTTCTTTACGAAGTTGTAACCGGTGAGCGAGAGATGAATTGCTTGAATAAATTAAACACGAGTAAACGAGATTCTTGCCTGAATCCAAAGTTTTATCTTAGATCAACGTGTTTTATCCAATTAGCTATCTTTGCTCAATTTTATCGTAGCGATTCTAAACTAATATCGAACTAATTTAGAAAATGAAATTGGTGTTGTCGAAATCTAAATATTACATTTGTTGAACGAACTTTAATAAGAATCTTATGAAAAGACTAGCTGACCCCGCAAACGTTGTTTTGCAATATATGTTATTGCCCCTCCTAATCCCCCCCTTATAACTTAAGGGATATAAAAAATAGACGTTGGCCGATTCTCAGACCTACCCGATATGCACACGAAGATTCATAAAAATTGGTCCAGCCGTTTCGGAGGAGTATGGTAGCTAACACTGTGACACGAGAATTTTAAATAAAAGAAAAGTGGTCTTTCTGTGGTAATCCTGCTGTCTGCTCTACTGATGTAGATTTGACTCCAATCCTGGGTATATGTATTTATTAATGAATGCTAGAATACTACTTTTTGCATATACGATATTTGTTTACTTTTTATTTTTGACTGTGAAACCAATTATGATTTACAAATAATGAGGAATGGAAATGGTATGTTCAAAAATTTGTATTGAGCACATAACAAATAGCGACAGTACAATTTTCTTTAATTTAGCCTGATTTATAGCTTAAACTGAATAAATAAGGTTTATTTTTGGCTTTAATATATAGAATGAATATTTCAGTTTCAACCTTACAGTAGAGAAATTACTCGTAAAATTTTGTTCGCACTCGTCATTTCCGTGTGTTCTCGAAACGGCTTCGTAGGTCGCGTGTAAAAAGGCCTAATAATGCGGACGCGTATCGAATGCCAATGCGGACCAAGGCCGTCCCACCTTCATTGAGTTTGTTCTACTTGGTGCCAGAAAAGTTATTCTGTTAACATTTTTAGCTACGTTAAGGCTTATATAGTTTTTTTATATATCGGTGTCAATTTGGTGGAAATCTTTGTAATTTTAAGATATTGTTAAAAAAATGTGATTTTGAAACGCATGGGCGATCGCCGATCGCGGGTTTGATTCCCCTAGACAAACTTTTGTAGTTTTATTTGTCTCGATCTAAGTATTTATGATTATATTGTGCATATTTTCCTACTGGGGGTGGAAAATAGCCGCATCGTAGATCATAAAGTATCAAGTATTTTGTACACATTTACAGTTTTAAAGACCTATGTTACACTAAATAGACTTAATTTAAATACGATCTAAGCATATAATCATTTGACAATAATATTTTTCTCTCTATTTTGTTAATAAAATAAAATAACCCTACTGCGTAGTGTTAACAGGAATAAACTTCTTCGCATCAACCCGCCCAATAAAGCGAGTTTTTGTGAGGGATCAGTGTATTACAGTTTATTAGATTATCGGCTGGCACGTCGGATATTTTGAAAAGATGATTTATTGACGCCTAGGGCATGGATGAGTTTCTTTGCAAATTTTTTATACATTTTTCACACCTTCCGCGACGTAGCGTAGAAAACTGTTTGTAAGGTAATACATTGATTGTATTGTACGGTTTTTTACCCCACATCGAAAAACCACCTCGTCACCGCCTATCGGTTAAAGTATTTTGATGTATTCTCAATAAAAAATAATTATGTTCCTAAACAGAAAGGTTTTCTTATTTTGACAGGTCCATTATAGGTATATTTACAATAAGCTTTCATCAAAATTTTTCTGGTAGTGAAATCGAAACTATTACAAAACGTCTGTTCATCGCGTATAAATCCTATGTCAGAATTTAAAATTATAATCTAAAATTACAGAATATCCAAATGACCTCTGAATGACCTATTCAGGATTTTGAGGTCAAAGAGCATCTGAAGTTTATTTTAATAATTAAAATTTGTTGGAAGCATAATAATAATTTCTATAACACATTCACCAACATCATAATATTAATTATGTGTATCGATAAAGTAATTTTTACATTTTATTATTTACTAGCTTCTGCGCGTGACTTCGTCGGCGTTTACTCCGCTCCTATTGGTCTTAGCGTGATGATATATAGCCTATAGCCTTTCTCGATAAATGGGCTATCTAAGACTGAAAGAATTTTTCAAATCGGCCCAGTAGTTTCAGAGAAACAAACAAACAAACAAACTCTTCAGCTTTATATATTAGTATAGATTTTACTATCAGGTGAGCCGTACGCTTGTTTGTCGACCTAGTTTTATATAAAAAAGTATTTCTGCTATCTGTCGTTTTCTCCTCTTATACTTTTAAGCTACTGAAATGCTCTATATTTTAGACGTTATTGAGGTTGGCCACAGCAGGATATATCCTGCTCAAAATCTGGAGCAGCCCGACTGGGGACGTACCTCGACTTACAGAAGATCACAGCTAAATAATACCGCTTTCAAGCAGTGTTGTGTTCCTGTGGTGAGTAAGGCGACCAGAGCTCCTGGGAGAATCTGCTGGTATTACAGCATTTTTGAGAACATAAATAATTTTATAATATTTACACTAATGGTCGAAGTTTATGTTAAAAAAGTACGTGCGTACCAAGTACACATGTCAGAAGTGAAACTTCTTTGGCAAACTAATTGAAAAACCAAATTGAAAAAAAAAATTAAAAAGTAATTGAAAACTAAAGTGAAGCGGGATACGAGGCGAGTGACGCCTGTACCGGACGAAGTAGGCGGTATCATAACAAACAAAAACGTTGCCGTCCCATCAAAACGCGTTGCCGTTTGCCGTTGCCGCAAAAATTACCCTCATGCGCCTAAAAAGTTTCACTTCAAAAAATTTTGCATCTTTGTGGAACACTCAGGTTTTATTTCTTTGAAAGATTAATATTATGAAATTTAAACTTAACCTCATATAAGTTTATTTTAACCTTTTCAACCTATCCCGAGGGCATTGTTTGTTTGTATTTGAAGTGTAATATCACGTCGGCAACTGTTCGGGGTCAGGCGACTCTGCTGAAGGCTAATCAGACCCATTCACTTTCACGTCAGGCTAGGGTCCAAAACTTAATAAGGGTCACATAAACGTTTCAATGTACTCACATGAAGTTGAAATTTGAAAACAGAAAATGAATGTTAAAATCTTGAAATTATTCAATAATTTGTAAGAAATAAATGTTACTTTATTTACAAAGCCTTATTATTTTTTACTTTTATTATTATCTTACGGAATACAAATCTTGCAATTTTGCAAAAATAAAAGTGTGTGTGTACGTTATGTATGCACTTATGAATTTTTACTTCATTAGCTAGCTAACTTTACGTTGCTAACTTTTTCTTCGTTGACTAGACTTCAGGTGTAGGTGTTTCGTGACGGTGTGCGCGCACACTGTGAAAATTTACTCTTTTTTTTTTAAATGACTTTAAAATTTATAACTTCAAAAATATAATGAGATTACTAGGTAGGTCTAAAATGGCCGTTCTAAGGTGGTGGCAATAAGTTGCTGATCTATATTGTTTATTAGGGCAATAGTGTTTTGTATTAAACTTAAAATCTTGTCTTTTAAACAGAAAAAAAAACATCTTAAACCAGCTGTACGACATTTGCAAACTATTACATCTCCAGGAGAAGAAGATGCTACTTATCTATATTTTAACCATAACACCTCATCTGCTGTTACGTAAACACTGTATACAATAATCATAATTACTTCTTATGAAAATTTCAATTACAGACTCGAAATATAATTATATAATTGTAAGAATTCATGCTTTATATTTGTGGAAATTTTCATCCAGATCTAAAAGTGACTTCTTTTAATTAATTCACTTCTCTCTCATATTCTAATCTTCACTTCTGTCTTACTTATGTCTTCACTTTAAACGTATCTTTGATAGTACTGTATTAAAAAAGTTTTAAAACAATTTTATTAATATAAATCCTAATACCACGTAACATACAATTATAATAAACAACATAAAACACTCAAATGATATGGCGTTATATACGTACCCGACAAGTAACTTTTTAGTGGATAGATCTAACGTCAAACGATTTTCACACTTAATAGATTTGCAATTAGGTTTAAATTTCATTGGCTAATCGTCGTAACGTGCTTGGCAGGTGCATGCGTTAAACAGTCATTACTGCGACCGAATGAGCGGGAGTTGTTAACGCTTAGCCGTGAATTAGGTGAGCCGTTTTTATAAAATGTTGCGACCTAGAAAAATTGGGTTACCTTTCCGCTGGGTATGCGAATTAAATCATCCACGTGTGATGAAGTTAATGTTATTTTAAATAGCGAAAGTAATTTTATATTTTACTTTATGGATCCAGTCGTGTTGATATTTGTAATATTATTTATTTATTTTTAGAAAACATTTTCGTTGAACAAATATAAAAAAAATTAAGTACAATATGTCCGTCTCCTTTACGGAGAATAAAGATTCTGCCTAGCAGAGGGCAGTGCCGTAAATAGGTCGGTGCCACCAGTGCCCAGGCACAGGACGTAGAGTCTGGGGGGCGCAAGAATTAATGGAATATATTATATCTAAAAAAAAAAACAAGGGCGCAGTTATAGAAGCTCGCACAGGGCGCAGAAAAGGCTATTTACGGCACTGGCAGAGGGTCACTACGAATAGGATGAATCGATCAAAAACAGAAAAACTAAATATTTAGAATAATATCTTTATCAAAAATAGTCATTTAGTCACTTGATGATGGTCAGTCATAATTTTGGCAAGTAACGTGTTACATTAAAGATTACGTTTTTAATAAATAAACAAAGAAAAGGAAATAATGAAAAAAAAATCTTAAATACGACCTACGGCTGCGCAGTGACTTTAACGAATGACAAAAAGAAAATTTGGGATATTGACGAAAGTTCGGTTGTGACAGTGTTTAACAATCAGCCCCAGGGGCAGTTCAGCGGGCGCAAGGGGTGCTGTAAAATTTTATATTGTGGCAGACAGATAAACAAAAGTCGAGCTTTAAATGAGTTAATAATTATGTTTCCTACTGAATCGTGCACTTATTTATTTCACTGTGGGGCTATTTCCATGGTAATAAAACTCCTCAAATAAAATGTATGTAATGGTTATTTCTTTCTTCTAGTGGTAGATTCCGGTAACTCTGATAATGAGGACAGTTTGTTCTTAATTTATCTACTTTAATTTTTCGTGCTCAAACACAAAACTATTTCATAATACAAAGCAATAGCAGATTTTAAATAACTAAATATTTATTTGATGATTCTGTTAAGCATATGACATAAAAAGTAGTTGAAGCTATTATTTTAAAACTAGCTAAGTTATAGTTGGACTAATGTACAAAAATGCCGAATGTACAAAAATACCGAATGTAGTATGAACGTTTATAAATATAAATCTTACTTACTTCACTTAATGTATAGCATTCACACACGGTCGTCTTTCGGTAACGGTACGGTACGGTAAGCAACCTAATGCTTGTGTTTGAAAATATACTCTAGTTGCTTAAACCAAATAAAAAAAAAAAAAAAACACCGAAAATATTACAATTTCAATTTTTTATTTAGTTAGTAATTTTTTTGTCCACCTCTTACAGTTTCAATTACATCTTATACTATTAAACGAGCAATTCTTGTATATATATATGTCGGCGCGAGTTACTCTCCGATGCCAAAAACACGTTTCTACGAGTTTCTTCTACTTATATCAACGCGATATTACTTTGTACAAATCGTGATTAAACCTCTTTGTTACACCATATAACACCTATTTTCGTGATATACGAAAATAGATGAAATATAAGACGAAATGTTCTTATA
The DNA here is from genome assembly GCA_905220545.2 of Melitaea athalia. Lineage (NCBI taxonomy): Eukaryota > Metazoa > Arthropoda > Insecta > Lepidoptera > Nymphalidae > Melitaea > Melitaea athalia. The sequence continues at coordinate 22,938,252 of HG992179.1, forward strand.
TCGTTCGATTTTACGAAAAAGGAACAATGCTTTTATGTTTGGAGCGGTGTCTGTAGCTTTAAATACGGTTACGACGGTCGCGCTAGGATTATTCTTATTCGAGTCGTCTTACTGTAAACATTAATATTGATGGAATATTGATGTTAGAATTTGTATAGTGTAACGTTTAAGTTATTGTTAAAAAGTGCTGTAACATTAAAAAGATTGTTATGCATCCAAAATAGTTTCATTACAAGATGAGCAATCAAAGTTGTGATATAAAAGATAGTGGCGTCATATTGCTGATGTCACTTTATTAAGAAGCCTACGCTGGAGACTCTTCTCCGATATATATATATGTATATAGAATCTGAATCTCGGAATCGGCTCCAACGATTTTCGTGAAATTCAGTACAGGGGATTTCGGGGGCGAAAAATTGATCTAGCTAAGATTCATTTTAAAAAAATGTCGTTTTATCCCTGTTTTTAGGCAATGAAAAAATATCATTAGAATACGAAGCTTAATTTCACTACAGTCATCATAGCTGTAACAGCGTAATTAGGTAATCGGCGGGTGTCAAATCGTCTTGACCCGGGTTCGAATCTCAGTCTCCAGATTAATTTTTGTCTTTTTTTTTTAATTTCACTCGTGATTTATTATTTAAATAAAATTACAATATAAAAATAACGAGAAAAAACAAAAAACAAAAAATAAAATGAAAATACCGAGCTAGGCTCGGTCACCCAGGTACTAACATTTCAACAAACAGTCTTACCAATATATAATTTTCAGTTTAGAATCACAAAAAAAATGGGAAATTCAGTAAAGAAAACCTGAAAACTCGACACTATTTGTCTGGTAAACTATTACAAAAAATCAAACGAAACTAGAGCTGTATGAAATAAAAAGAAATATTATTTAGACTTCCAATACAAACTCATGTTATATCAACAAATAACATAAATGTTGTAAATAAAGTAAGTAAATAACAAAATGCGTGGGTTTAGTTACGGACTTTGATGGAGGACGTATTGTTGAGTTCATAATAGTTAAGTAATAATAATATTAATGTTAAGCTTCTAAATTCTTGTGAATTTTCTTCGAAAAATGTTTTATGTTATTCCATATTTTTTGACTAGCCCGTTGGCGCAGTTTATGGTGGCCCTGCTTTCTGTTCCGCGGGTAGCGGTTTCGATTCCCGCCTGAGTCTATATTTATAAAAATATATATTTTTATATAGTTATAACAATCGGCTGTTACCTGTAACACAAGCATTAAGTTACCATAGGAAAAGACGACCGTGTGTGTATGTTACCTATATGATATTTATTTATTACTATTTATTTATTTTTTATGTTAATCCATATCAGTGGTAGTATTAAATTTAATTAATTAATAAAAAAATACGTGTGGCACTCGGGGACTGCCGCGGTAAAGCTATTGCATAGCATTTTGTATCAACTTATGCAATAATTATAATATTTATTTATTTTATTTATGCAGTATTTCTTTTTCTTTGATATTAATTCAAGTTACACTTTTTGAGCGTGGTGACCGATAAGAAAACAAATTTTTTTCTTTTATTAAAAAAATTAAATGCCAAATTTTATCCGGAAATAGTAACATATAGGCAATATCATATTTGCATCAATGAGTAATACGCTCAACTAGATAATAGTACTAACGCCGGTGCTATCCCATTCATGTAGGTCATATTTTTTATTTCATCACGCATTCATTGATAAATGCCGGCAAACTCGCGTCGAAGCTCAGTTCCCTACTATTACAATGTACTCTGTGCGTCAAGCGCACCGCCTAGCCGCGCCGACCTAGACGTCTAATCGCACGCACACAACGCCGTGTCGAAGACTGCCGAACTGAAACGACGTTAGACCATGCACGGCCTTCAAGCCGCACCTCCGTGCCCGTCGGAGTGGGGAGCGTGAGGTTTTTTCGTTACTGTAATTCTAGAAATTGTCCCCGCGCTCAAGGCCCGCGAAAGAAGCTATGCAATAGCTTAAAAATATATTTACTTTGTAAAAAGACGATCATATATTCTTTTGAAGCAAGTAAACTTATAATTTGAATAAAACTAAACGTCGAAGCACGCGTTATTTCATAAAATGACGATGGAAAAAATTCTTTGAGGATTACTTTGATCAGAAATATTATCTTACCTTGTTTATACTAATAAATGGAGAGCTGGTTTTTTTGTTCGGTCTTACTGCATAAACTACTGAACCGACCGGAATAATACTTATACGATAAGATGCAGCGTGGCATGCAAAATAATGATATGTCGGTCGCTAGTAATTCGATGAAACTAAAGGTTATTTATTGAATTTCTTTACCATACTGTATTTTATAGCCTTCCCGAATAAGCTGAAACTATGAATAAACAGCTTCAGCGCGCAAAGGCTCGCTTAAACACTTCTTTTCTGTAGGAGAAAGTCTTCAAGTTAAATACTCTAAGCAACATTTCTTGCTTTATAGCACTACTGTTACTGTGAGTCCCGTTCGCCCATAACCCTTTTTTATCCCTTACCTAATAATGCCACGTTTAATTTTGGTATAAAATTTTCCAGTGACTGTATGTTTTGGCTACCAACCCGCAGAGGAGCAGCGTGGTGGATTAAGCTCTGATACTACTCCTATACGGGGAAAGAGGCCTATACCCAGCATTGGGATATTACAGGCTGAAGCGATATGTTTTGCCATATTGTACATACAAAAAATAATTTTATTTCCATCGTCAGTCATCTCTATCGAATAAGGAGAGGACAGAAAAATGTTTTGTAATGTTTATATTAGTATAGATTATTATCTATGAATACATTAACGAATGAATGAATACGTGAACGATTTGACCTGTAAGATCCCAATGCTGGGCATAAGTCTCTTTCTATGCCGGAGCTTGATGTTAAATAGCCTATTCTATTGTCTAAAGGCGAAATTTAGAATTGGTCTGCACCAAAATGATTTAGTCCGAAATTAATATTTAACATCTGTGCGCCAACAGAGGTGGTGACTCCGGTACTTCATTGTAATTTCATAAGAAAATACTCAATATATTATAGTGATATCTATACTCGTAGTATGTTGTTATTTAAAGGTATACCAAAAAATTACATACCTATTTTGCATTATTTATGTAATAAACTCAATTATTTTCCAAACAGTACCAAGTATTTTTTTACATAAGGGATAAGTAAAATTAATTAAAGAGAGGAAAAGGATGACATTAAACGAAAATGTTTTTCAGTAACATTGTTTTATTTGAAGATTGTTAATGTTTATTATGTTTTTATTTTATAATAATTTCATCTTATTTTTCGTACATAAAAGTAAGATCATTTGCTGATTTTTGTATTGTAGTAAACAAGGGTATTTTCCGCCTGATACTTGGTGTTTATCGTAGCTTATAGCCACCGACAACGCCAGAAGCATCAAAAGCGCCTGCCCGACCCTTTCCCTAACTCTCTTTGTAACAAAAGGATAATCAAACAAAGATTCTTGCACCAAAAATGACGTAATGTTTCAAAGTTTAAGTACAACAAAGACGTAGTTACTTCATTGAAGACATTACCTAACTGTGCGCCTACACCTTCAATGTATCATCTCCTTTACCATAAGAATGCCTGGAAGAGATTGCTTTCAAGCAATAAGGGCGCCATTTGTAAAAAAAATTATTCACGATGTAGCCTGTAATATCCCACTGTTGGGCATAGGCCATTTACCCATGTAGGAGAAGGATCGGAGCTTAATCCACCACGCTGCTCCAATGCGGGTTGGCGGATATATTCTCTACTATGAGTAACGATTGCTATCAGGTGTAAATGATAACAACCGGGACCGACGGCTTAACGTGCTCTCCGAGGCACGGCGGGGAGACCCACAAGGACTGCACAAAATTTTTTTCGCTTCGCTGTATATTTGCTTATTTATTTTGTTTCTTGTTTGGTGTACAATAAAGTGTAAAATAAATAAATAAATACCTTTCCAATGAAAACACATTTTTTGCGGAACAGGCCCATATTCCTTTGATAATAACATTCGTGTCAAGATACCGTCAACAACAAAATTTCTTGCATTCTGTGTTGACGGAGTTCACACAGCTGTATTGTCATTACAAAAATAACAATATCGGTTTTCGATCCTTCTTGTCTTTTGTTTTTTTTTCTCTGAATTGGTAAAGCTATTGAAGCGTACCAAAAAGCCATGGCGAGTCCCCGTTAGCTTGATGTTTGAGACGGTTCATTGGCGTTGCTTTTTTAATGTCGAGATTTTCTTTTTTGTTTATTTGTATAGGTACTTGCAGAGGTTTATGTATCAGAAATAATTCGGGATCGTGTTATGATACGAGTATAAATAATTATGTTTGATGGTTGTTCGTTTCAAAGGAATGTATTAACTGGGTCAAAATAATTTTGATGCTTTATTCTTCATACGCATGGCTTGTTTTGTTGACTGTGTTGTGTACACAGTCTCTTTGGCTAAGGAACTTCGTAGCTGTCGACATTTTATTTTGAGCTAAAAATAGTACTCTATACAAAACTTGCTTTACTTAATAAAGTTAAGTGCCAAAGGTCCTGAAACTACATAGTTTTACTAGACACAAATATACAAAAAAAAATGCGTGCGTACAAACTACACATGTCAGAAGTGAAACTTCTTTGGCAAACTAATTAAAAAAGAAACTAATTAAAAAACTAATCAAAAAAACTAATTAAAAAAACTAATTGAAAAAAAAAACTAAGTGAAAAACAAAACACAAAGCCAACGTCACGCGGTATTTCCAGGCGGTCAGCTATCCAAGTACTGACTGTCCCTGACGCTGCCCCGTTACCGGTCGCTCAAATTTTACCCCTCATGCGCCTAAAAAAAATTCACTTCAAAAATATAATATCCAATTAAAATTATTTTAAAGGAAAGCCTACAGTAAGTAAGATAATACGAAGTACTTTTTCATTTAAACCATTAACAATAGAATTTTACTGTGGAGTCGGATAGAGTTGACGCCGGTCGTCCCTTCAGCTTCAAATGGTCACAGCGCGCAGCGGTTATATGCGTTTTCTACGTCATTTGTTTAACAAGCTACGACTGACACTGCAGCCGTTCTAGAACTTTTTATGAAGTAGTACTATAAGTCGTTTATTACTATCTCTATATACACATAATTATATTATCTCTCTCTATAATATTCTAGTGCTATGCTGATATGCATTTGTTGAAGATAAATACGTGAACTAATTAATTGTTAGTGTTTTAGTTGCAATAGACTATTATTAGGTAGAAGTGGCTGAAATTACATTAAAAGCGAATGTCTTGGTTTTGATACTCGCAAGAATTTTATTTTAGTCTCAGATTTTACCTGTATGTACCAGATTTTATCATAGCAAATTTTTTGAATAATATTTTTTTGTTTGATTTTTTTTTTGATAGATCTGCTCACAATGCTTCATATAACATTTATTCCATTGTCATCATGAACATCGAATACATTTTACCACTACTCTTAGAGACAAAAATATCCACCAAGCCCGCCAAATGGCGTTACCTTTTAAGCTCAAATCCTTGTTTTATAAGTAAAAAGGCCAAATTCTGTCCCGCTTCTGCCCAGCAGTAGGACATTTGCAATCTGCTTAAATTTTAGTTTTCTTTAAATTTAAAAAGGACAAATATTCTTATTAATTAAGATAAAACGCTTTGATATTATCGAAGTTCGAGAAAACAGTTTTTAAAGGTGTTGAGTATTATTTACATTGAAAAATTTTAGATTTAATTATTTGATAAAATTTTACGAAACATTCTCGTATTCATAAAAGATGAAAGATAACATTTTTGTTAGACCTTTTTAAAACAAACTGATTTAGGACAACAAATCATAATGATTGATTTGATTGATTAATGACGCTTCATTTACCACGCTACTATAATACATTAAGGCTGGTGTTATATATATTATATAGTTCTTCGGCCAAAAGTACCGAGTCAAAGGTCCGAGTTAGAGACCTTTGGATATAGGACGAGAAATAGAAAAGCAGTTAGGAAGTGTACAAATAATTGTTATGTGAATTAGAATAAATTACGATGTACGTTTTAGATGAATACATGCATCACTGCATGAGAACGGTTAAACTAATCAAAATTAGATTTAAAAATACAGACAGCTAAAAAAAATTACAATCTATACAAATATTATAAAGCTGAAGAATTTGTTTGTTTGTTTGCTTGACTACGTTAATCTCAGGAACTTTTTTCTTAAAATAACGCGGGGCACTAGTCATAAATAAATGGAAACAAAATTAATAATAAATAAAATTCACAACAAACGTAATGTTCAACTATCGATACAATAACGTGTAATAAATTGAACAACTTTTCAATACAAAATACCTATTGCACCCAACAGACGCAGACGGCAAACAAAGCAAAAAGTCTGAATAAGTTTTCAATAGTTCCTGTTTATAAAGAGCACCTATGTCTTAATACACAGTTGTGAGCGATAAAGGGAAATTGCATTTGTACTTTAAATAAGCAGAGAGATGGAGTAAAATAAACATCTTCTGCTATTGAAAGCCTGTGTTTGTCTTCGAGGAGTCGAGCAGCTTCCTCGAGATGAGCAGCTATAAATAATATAATAATTCAATTTAGTTTTCAATCCTATTTCCTTTTGTTATTATTTTCAAAATTTGTTATTGAAGACTTTAATTTATTAAAGGGATGTAATGATGCTACTTCTTTTATATTTTAAACTATTTTTAAATGACTTCCAAAAAAGGTGGCGGTTATCAATTCGATTGTATTTTTTATGTAACTACATACTACAGAACTTTTGACTGGTCGGACTGATTTCGATAATTTTTTTAAATCGAAAGTAGGTGCGTGTCATGTGGTTCCATTTGAATTTAATTGAGATATGACAATTACTTTTCGACATATATCTTTATAATAATGCGTATTTACTTGACTTTTTTTTGTCGGCCTTGTATTACTTGGCGATGAAATAAAATTGAAGTCGTTTTTTTTTTCGTTTGCGCGCAATCAATTATTCATTTCTCAATAGCCACGCCTTGGCTTACTCGCATAACTGTAAATTTCATGTCGATGTCTATATAAAATTTATCTACATTCTTAGTTCTTTTTAAACTTTAGCTAATTTAAAAAAAATAGTAAAGTTGCATTTAGTTCATTTATTTTTATGTGGTGTGTGTAAGTAACGTTTCCTAAAACTATCCCACTGCTAACATAGACATTTTCAACCTTATAAAGATAAGATTTCTTCCTTTTCTTTTAACTATTTTGGATGGCTATGTTGTAAAAAATAGTAAAAAGTCTCCTTTGAAACTAAATAAACATAAAAGATATAATGATCGTGAAGTAAAGAAAATAATAAATTTAAGAGAATTAGGAACATATTAAAGAAAAGACAAATAATAATAACATACAAGAGTTAAAACTCGTAACGTAATTCGAGGCAACAATAAAACTTCCTCACGTACGCGCTGACCTTAAAACAAAATAAATTACAAATAAATTGGAACATGAATCAAACGGAACCACCTGTGAATTAAATTGCGAATGTGCGGGAGACAAAAAAATAAGCCTCATAACCACAATACCAGGTGATTTATTCAAGATTTCTAAAAGGGTTTGAGTGTATCGAGGTATAGTTGTATCTTAGACATTTTGATATAATATGTAGGTCTTGTTCAGAAAATTATAAATAAATAAATAAATATATACACAATACACACACGGTCGTCTGTTCCTAAAGTAAGCAACTTAATGCTTGTGTTATAGGTAACAGCCGACTGGTCTAGCTACATATTTTTTTTTCGATGAACATACTTATAAATAATACATATATAAATATATAAATAAATATGTATATAGCACCCAGACTCGAGGTGGGAATCGAACCCACAACCCCCGGAACAGAAAGCAGGGTCACTACAAACTGCGCCAACGGGCTAGTCAGTAATTTGTTATCATGTTTTGAGTTATTGTGTAAGGATCGAGAACGTCTTTGTAAGAAATAGTGTGTTTGGTTACTTTATTAACCGACTTCCAAAAAAGGAGGAAGTTCTCAATTCGATTGTATTTTTTATGTATGTTAGATCAGAACTTTTGACTGAGTGGATCGATTTCGATAAATTTTGTTTTAATTGAAAGGTGTTGCGTGTCATGTGGTCCCATTTAAATTTCATTGAGATCTGACAACTGACGTACTTTTAGAGTTATATCTAATAACGCGTATTTACTTGACTATTTTTTTCGTCTACCTACGTTGTGTTACTTGTCGATGTAATTGAATTCGGTTTCTATTTCGTTTGAGAGCAAACACAATTATTTGCATGTTTAAATGAATAGATAACATTTATTTTGCTATGAAGAAAGTTTTATTAATAAGGGCGGTAGTAAACGCGATTCCCGCCAGGAATTTTGAACAAATATTTGTATTTGGTTTCACTGTTTGTTTTTGTAGATTTATCCTCGGTAACCTCTGAGTGCATGTTGGCTGTCAGACCCAGATGTTATCATAAATACGTAATGAGGTTCGTTGCCATTGTTAGGAAAATTAAACGCTAACAGCAGTAGAACATAATGGCGGATTAATCTTTAACCCTCATATTAATTAGAAGAGATCGTTGCCCCAAAGTTAGACTTACAAGCTGTTTTTGTTGTATATATCTCTAAATATTTTTTTTTCTGTATGAACTCACTTTAACTGAATTCTTAAGTGTGATATGAATATATATAAAAGAGTAAACGCATTGTCACTGTTAATTGAAATATCAGTAATGATACGAGTATTATGTCAGTTAAAACAATGTTTTTGTAAAAATTTGTTCATTTATCTTGTATACTTAAAGGACTACTTAGATAATGTTTTGAGTTTAAATTTCAATGACTATAATTATTATTTTTTATACTTATACAAATATTACACAAATATCAAGAACGGATAGAAACCAATCAAGTTATAAAATGGAACCCTTCAATGGACGATATTTAATCGATCGAGATTAATGTGATTGGAGTTGAGTGCACGTTCCTGAAAACTCGAAATATGTCGACGTTATGTTTGTTATCTTGTCCTTAGTGCGCTAATAAAAGAGAGTAATAATCTTTAGGAAACCCATCTTGTGTTATGAGCTCGTAAACAATGAATTAAACATAAATTCACCGGACATATATCTGAGATACTGCTTATAGAAGGCGAGATAAAACGATCCGAAGCGTTACGCGGATGGGTTGAACTAAATAAACCTTATCGTATGATGCAAACTGATATGCAGAATATTAGTCCAACTAAATTCCGTTTATTTCATTTCACGCGATATCCATTGCCGGTTACGTATAGCATATGTTTTTAACGGCACATGTTAAACCATCGCAGTAAATTCGGCTGATGGTTTAAACCATCGTTATAATTTACGAGGTGAGAGGCGAACTCCCAGTGGCAGAATTTATTCATGGCTGTAATAAAATCTGTCGTGCGACAGTCCCCTGAACGGCCAAGCCGACCAGGTTAATTCCTTTTTGAAATTTAGTACAGGAGACGACTTGGCAAGGCTTTTCTCGCTAGATATTAAATTATGTGGAAGATAAAGATTTTTAGAGAAGTATCAAGTTGAAGTAAATTATCGTTGCATCATCTGGAGCCAAGAGGGAAGCTGTTTCTATTTTTAATTCTGTAATAGTTTTGTAATTTAGAATGATTTATCTACTAACTGATAGAATGTGCCGTCATGTAATTTATCTTTATACAATATTTCAGAAGACGGTTCTGTATTTAGTATTTGGTAATTATTGATTTATTATAATACAATCTTGCTGTGTGGCTACGGCATAGAATTTAGCCTCCCCCTCTCTTCCCGTGGGTGTCGTAAGAGGCGACTAAGGGATAACATAGTTTCACTACCACCTTGGAACTTAAAAAGCCGACCGATGGCGGGATAACCATCCAACTGCTGGCTTTGAAGTACACAGGCCGAAGACGGGCAGCAGCGTCTTCGATGCGACAAAGCCAGCCCTGCGGTCACCAACCCGCCTGCCCAGCGTGGTGACTATGGGTAAAACACATGAGTTCACGCCATTATTGGCGCGAACTTGTGGAGGCCTATGTCCAGCAGTGGACTGCGATAGGCTGAAATGATGATGAAAATGATGAATACAATCTTAAAATTTAATTGCTTTATCTTTGAATATATGAAGTTAAACAGGCTGTAATTTGTCTACCACCTAAACGAGGACTTTATTAATTAACTTCTAGGAATTTTTAATCTTGTGGTATATTTCAATATTTCAACAAAACTATGGTGTGGTGTAACGTACTTGAAAAATCCAACGAGGGCATTTCTATCACGGCGAGATAAGTAGGTCATGATGTTTTTGAACAAGATGTACAAAGGTAAAGATATTAGACATAAGGTAATCGATTCCACGATCTTGCTCCATATACCATTGAAATTGGTCACCACAATCTCTGTACAAAGAGCCAGACAGAATCTTAATGTCATATTCTTTCAGGAAGCGCACAACATGCGGTGGCGGCAGTGCGCGGCTGCGTGCACGTGATTAGCACTGGCAGCATGGCAGCTTACCTTTTGTTGCTCCTCCTCTGCCTGGTCCACTGCCACACCAAGACCGTGCTGCAGGATAAACTTGGTAAGTAACGTTCACGGAAAAACGAGATATCCTACATGTTTATTTCTGGTCATTTTGGGAACCAGATATTATTTCGAAGAAAGAATGAAAAAAATTCGTCAGTAGGTTTTATAGAAGATTAATTCGTAACTGGCAACGTAGACGTTTTTATATTAAAAAAATAACTACCTAAACTTTTTAATTACAAGTAAAAACGCTGTAATTATCCAAATGTGTGGCGTAAGTCTCATATTAAAAATTTACAAAAGTATTTATTATCCAACTTACTTTTATTATAATGTATGTCCCTACACCATAATTATTGAACATAAACACACCCAACCAATATGTAATCCTTCGACACCAAGGTTATGTATAAATATGTAATAAGTATCGATTTTTTAACCAACCACTACAAGTATCCTAACAAAAATCAGATCAATCCATCAATATCCCAAATCATTAACGATTCCTCCTTTAACAACGGTAAACGGGAATGTTAATCAACAATCCTAATATTGGAGGCGTTCGCAATACCGCTTGGGATCAATTCACGCGCGGAAGGCATCTAAATTACTACACCTTAACAGATATGTATACAATTTACGATTCGTTCAACTATCACCTCTATACCTATCATATTAAGAGTGATAATGATTTCAACAGTCTGTCTTACTGGTTCTGTAGTGCTAAGCTACGTTAATTAATATTTATAGTGTCGTTAAATATGCCAAGTACCATGTTCTGTGATGCGCTTATAAATTGATTTAGCTTATGTATGGTATGAAGCTTCAGCTAGTTATTAAGTAAATGGTTTCTATTACTGCAACAGAAACTAATTTGCTTGAAAGACTGATCGCGTACTTTCTCTCGGATTTCTATTTCGTAAATGATTGAAATGCTAGTTCTTCGAGATTATTTTTTTTTAATACAACTAGGTCAGCAAACAAACATACGATGCACCTGATGGTAAGCGATTACCGTAGCCAATAGACGTCTGCAACACCAGAAGCATCGGAAACGCGTTGCCGAATCTACATCACATTCCCCCAGGGCAGGGGTTTCCTGGCTCCCAGGAGTTCTTGTCACTCTTTTCTACTCACACAACACTGCTTGAAAGCAGTATTATTTAGCTGTGATCTTCTGTAAAGTCGAGGCTCTTCCCCAGTCGAGCTGCCCCCGTTTTTTAAACAGCATATTTTCTGCTGTACCCAAAACAAAAAAATCTATTATAATTGACCTTTTGTAAGTGGATAAAGTGCGGAACAGTACGGGCTACTTTAATCAACAAAATAATAAGTTTGTGGAAAAAGTTATTAGAATGAAGAGTTCGAATAAAAGAGTCAAACACGCGAAAACGAAAGCAGAAGCAAGTAAAGTAATATCGTAGTAATGGAATAGAAAACTTCTAAGAAAGGTTACTTTATAAAAGTGCTTACTTATCTTTTCCTGTTTGCTCACTTAAAACATATCTTATTTGAAGTAAGTTTTCTCAGTTATCATGGATGATATCATTTCCAGCATGACCTGGTTCAATTTCGAGTGACGTTTTAAAACTTCAAACCCGTTTCAAAATTATGGCTCAGCTCAGGAGCTACTTCCAAATCTCATTACTCGGGACAGGCAAATTTATCCAAGTTGTGGGATGCTGGCTTACTCTTTCCAGTTCACTTTGGAGGAGTCTATAAGATATGATGTAAAGATTGAAAATTTAGTATTAGTGCTTAAATTATTTCCACGAAATTGAACTTGACTTAAATTTATTTAGGAAAATATTTTTAGATTTGAAATTTAAAAATTCAAACCAATCTAGTTTATATAAAGTTTTAGTATGTCAAACGACAGACGTCTTTTCAATATTTTCTAAGAATAGTGAAGAAGAATAATAATAAACAATTGCTATTTCGATAGTTTCCATTTAAATGATTACGAATATTAATATAAACCTGAAGCTAAACTATAATTTAGTTCAATACAATATCAATATAGACCACATAATTCGGTGGCAATATAACGTGGCGTGGTATCGGGTGCATCAGTGGGTTAATTTAGTGTTACGAGGCTTATTAATACAGGTCCTTGTCAAGCCACCATGCGACTTAATGCGGACGCCTGGCAACAAGCCAGCGACCGTTGATAGGGAGTGCAACACGGCTTGTGTACTTAAATATCCCAGTTCGTTGTCGATTAGTAAACTAATATTTGCTGCTAATAAGCTCGTATTGACTATTGCGGCTTATTATAATGATAGTGGCGCATTGGACTATTTCATGGTTTGTAGATTTTGTTAACTATCATAATCATTTCGGTTATGCGGATTTAATTTTGTCATATATTTTTAATAGATAATTTTCAGCCGCTTTTAAAACTTATTTATTAAATACTCGTGTTATAAAGACAGATAAGCGGACGGTGAATTTGAATTTTAAATCAGCTAGGTAAAATGAAATATTCAGAGTTAACAACTTCTAGCTCAACATATTACTAGGCAACTATTTATAAACAAACGTATGGCAAAACTGCTTATGTTACTCGATGTATAAAGTTGCAAATGTAACACGAATGTCACGAGGCATTAAAATGCAACACATGAAACAGATGTACCTGAATTTAAAGTTTCCGGAAATTACCAATTCGACCAAATACATCTGTGTACAAAGTTGTGAGTTGACCGTTTCAGGTTAAAAGTGGTTAAAAGCCATAAAAAGGCGGCGGAGAGATTCCGTGCGAGCGATCAAAGCCCGTCCGTTTTATAATGCCAACAAGTGGCGTAGGTACGCTTTTCAAGCGGGTCGGAGCGAACAAAGCGACTTTTGCTATAACACCATATTCTTCAAGTCTCTACTGTAGGTCAAGCCTTAAATTCTATGCAATTATGAATTTTGAAATTCTTTTATACTTTGTATTACATCTATCTTAAAAGTAATATTAAATCCCGAAAAAAATCAAAATGAGACGTTTTTAGACTCTTTGAAAATATGTAATGTGTCTTTAACTTTAGCCGTTTCAACATAAACAATTTGCATTTTAGTAAGAACATCAGGTGATTTTGGAGATGATGCAATAAATTGAAGGGACCATAAAGAATATTGTTACTCTTTGCATAATTTAGGCCTATTTAAACGAGTTTATGATTACATCAAGACATTAACTACGCAATAACGACTCGAAGCTTCAGATACACAAAACAGATGGCACTCGAGTGGTTTATGGGTTGAAAAAAAAATTTCTAACTTGAATTACGATTGTGAATGTCTGCTTTTATTACTCCTAAATGCGTTGCGGCAGTCGCTCGATCGTTTTACGAGCATCGCGTCATGTACTAAAAATTTCTACAAATTTTATCGTACACTTTTCGCAAATTTTCAATATCGTACATCCGTTTTATATAAAACAACCTTCGAAATTATTACGCTCATTTAGGAACACGCCATAATATATACTTGATGTTACTTGGAAAAAAATTGTGTGCCGGCTCAGCTGCCTCTCAGAAAATTTGAAGATATTAAATTTGTTTTTTGTCCTCCTTAAGAACGCTGTTTTTTTATCTCGTTAATCCAAATTAATGAGGCAGAAATTATGTTTGATTAAATAGATAAAGAGATTTACGAAGTCAAATCAGATTAAAAATGGCTACACATTTTTTCTGTCAGACTATTTGAACGTTATAAAATAATAATAATTATTATCTATTTCAGGTAACAAATGACCCATTAAAAATACAATTCTTCTCACAATGGATAAAACAAATACAACTAAAAAATAATGAATGTCACAACAATTTATAAACTCAGTGTTAATATACTTGAAAAGTTTAATTAGTTTTGCTATATAGGTACCCATATTAGAATATTGAAAGATAAAAATACTTCTTTGATTACATTTTAAAAGTTTTACTCCTACGCATGAGATACAATTGTAAAGAATTTCGTGAAATTTATTTTGTACCAGACATAAGTTCTATTATATCCACCTACGTTTGAATGTTACTAGTGGAAAATTTTTGCTTACGATTTTTGTATTGAATATAGATTTATCATTTCTATTTTTCAGAAATTCATTGAAACTAATAATTAAACCAATATATTAAAGCAATATTAATTATTTTTCTTATTAGATTTTTTCATGATCGTGTTGATAAATTTGACTGTGGTAGAGCATAGCGGGAACTATCGTGCCGCAATTTTACGGAAAATTACAGCCAGTCAGTTTTACGGAAGTTTGATCTCAAGTAATGCTGTGTTTCTATTGTGAGAAGGATACCCACGGCCTCTGAAGATACGCTGTAATTAGTAGTGTAGGGAAGAGTCGACAACTCGATGCCCTTGGTGTTGGTGCCATCCACAGAATACAGTAATTACTTACCATTAGGTGGATCATTTTAAAGCCAGCAGTTGGATGATTATCTCGCCATTGGTCAGCTTTATAAGTTAAGTAAGATGTGGTTTTTAAATACACAGGCCGAAGACGGGCAGCAGCGTCTTCGGTGCGACAAAGCCAGCCCTGCGGTCACCAACCCGCCTGCCCAGCGTGGTGACCATGAGCAACACACATGAGTTCACGTCATTTTTGGCGCGAACTTGTGGAGGCCTATGTCCAGCAGTGGACTGTGATAGGCTGAAGTAAAGTGAAGGTGGATTATACGCTTATTTGTCACTCTCAAGGTATAAAAAAGTGTTCACTCATCAAGATTTTTAAGTAACGTAGCGTATTTTCTATAAGGAATTTCTTTTATATTCATATGTGAACAAAAGAGACAGTAAATTTAATATTTTATTAAAATACTATGAAAGTATTTTTATGATTCACATAATAAGAAACTTTGGGGACGATTTATGGGAAAAGGGCTCGAAAATATTATGATGAAAAGCAAAATAAGCTACTTTCTATATGAAATTATTATTTATGAAATATTAAAAACTTTTGAATTAAAAAGGACCTTTTATTTTATAACAATCCTTTGAATAAAGTTGTAGAGAGGACATGACATGGTCAATTTTTTTTGATTTACAATAGTGAGTTGATTTAAGAAAATCTCGCTGCTCTTTTTTTTTTTTACGCAACTAAGTCGTCAAACAAGCGTACATCTTGCTTGATGTTAAGCAATTAAAGTAGCTAAAAGAAACATCGCAAGTGCGTTCCCGACCCTAGTTACCCCCAGGATCTCTGGTCAGTGGTCACCTTACACACCACAGGAACACTACTTGAAAGCAGTTTTATTGAGCTGTGATCTTCTATGAAGTCGCGGTACTTTTCCAGTCGGGCTGCTACAGATTTTGAGCAGGTATTTTCTGCTGTGCCCTACCTCAGTTCTCTTTAACAAAAAATGCGTTTTTAACGCAGTTTTTTAATGTCGTTTGTTCCAATAATTGTTAAAGGAATAGTATCATTACTCCCTTTTCTACATAACCATTGATTTTCTACACAAGTAATTTTTCTATAGTAATATTTATCTATTGAAATATTCAAAAATGTAATAAATAGTCTAGGCTCTAGAATTTAATGCTATTAAAAAGTTTACAAGTTATTTTCTTTGAATACTATGAATTTATCAACTTTATTAATATAATAAACAATTTTAAGATTATTAACATTCGTTACTATGAATTTATTTGTTATAGGTATATACAAATTAAAGTACAAGAAAACGCCTTAAGCACTTGATTAGAACATTGATTACTTCAAAGGAAACGATTCAACCGCTTTCAACCGCTTTGAATTTCATATCTATCAGGTTGGAATTTATCTTTGAATATTATAATGTGATTTTAACTTATAAAGAGACTAAATTTAGGCGAGTTTTACCTCTATGACATCAAAAAATGTTTTTATGGATATTTAAAGTATACGAATATAAATTATTGTTTAAATTTTAACAAAAATAATCATTTATTTGTAATTTGTGGTAAACAGAGTTTATATTACTGTACGTATTTTTTATTTACTGATTATGCTGTACTAATTGTCATACTGTTAGTTTATCTGAAAAGATAGAAAAGAAGAAATTAAAATATACATCGTAGCTCACGTCTTGTGACATCATTGGTGAACCAGTACCTAAATCATCATCATCACTCTACTTGGCATAGGCCTCCGCAAGTTCGCGCCAAACGTCGCTGCTTTCCATAATACTCATCCAGCCTATACCGGGAACCTAACGTAGATCGTCGTCGGTCCAGCGGGCTAGAGGGCGTCCTACATACATATAAATGTATAAAATAAGAAGTGAAACTTCTTTGGAAAACGAATTTAAAATACAACAAATAGCCAACGTCACGCGGTGTTTCCAGGCGGTCACCCATCCAAGTACCGACCATCCCTATCGCTGCCGCGTTACCGGTCGCTCAAATTTTACCCCTCATGCGCCTAAAGATATAAGTATAAAATAAAAATCACAGATAAACTTACAAAGTCTAATTAGTTTTTGAAAACAATCAAGTCAAACAATGCATCAACAAATAGATAACTCATTTACTACCATGCTATCCTCGACTATAATATATTGATTTGAATAAGCAGTTTTAATTCTAAATATCACTTAACACATTTTTTTACGGACGTGAGCAAAACAAGAGTAATGATTAAATGGCGTGCTTGTGAGTAATTTTATTACTGTCAGAGCTTTACGTGAAACGATTTCGGATCCATATTATTGTCATAGACGTAATTATAAGATTTTAAATTATTATTTTCTTGGGTTAAATAATTCTGTGATTTATTGATTTTAAGTTTTTTTTAATTTTAACATTGTATAGGTTGGTGTTTGAGTGATCTATCGTCCTATATATTCTTGTTTATTGCCAAAAAAGGAAAAAAGAAAAAGAAGATAGGTAGAGATAGAGAAAAGGAGGTTATAGTGTAGGTATTATAAAAGAAATGTAGTTGATTCGTTTATTAAAAAAATATACTACGCATATCAAATATTAATCCCATTTCCCTGTAGTAAATTTTTGTACATATTTTGAACTCACGATTTTTATAGAACATAAAATCTCAAAATCTTTCAAAGCTAAAGTAAACGCTATAAACAAAAACTAAAAAATAACCCAGCAGAACTCGAGAACTTTCAATTTAACTTTTTTAAACCAAAACACAATCATACTTGATCAAATAACACAAACATGCAAACTCTATATCAGCGATTTAAAAGAAAGAATAACACAAAAAGCTGATTACCGAGTTGGAAACTAACCGCGTTTCCAATCCCAGTGAACACGTCCCGACGGTAAATTCAAAGCAAGTAACTGCTAAATAAAGAAGTATCGTTCGATGTACATCCGATACAAACTCGTTGGAAAACGTGAATTACTTTTAATTAAGGACCATTTAATGCTCAATAAAACACTAATACCCATTTAATTGCTAACTATGAACGTTTCCTCCTTGAACACGTTAAGGGTTAATCTGCGCAATAATCTGAAGAGGTCGATAGGAGGTCGACTCAAGGTCGCACAGTATAAGACAGTATTTAATGGACCTTTGTTGTAAATATTTTATGCTTGTTTCATTTTCTATTTTATGAAATATCTTAAGTTTTTAATACATATTTTGACATAGACCTTACTTCAGTATGTTATTTTGAGGAATTGTGTCGGTTATATGAGTTGTTTTTCTATACTTTCTCATTGTTTATAGAGTTCTGAATAAAGATTTAGTTCATTATATCTATAACTAGCTTCTGCGCGCGACTTCGTCGGCGTGGACTCCGCTCCTATTGGTCTTAGCGTGATGATACATAGCCTATAGCCTTCCTCGATAAATGGGCTATCTAACACTGAAAGAATTTTTCAAATCGGCCCAGTAGAACCAGAGATTACCGCGTTCAAACAAACAAACAAACAAACAAACAAACAAACAAACAAACAATCAAACAAACTCTTCAGCTTTATATATTAGTATAGATATACACTTGGGGTCCACCCTAAACAGTTTGTACATTAAATAGCATTAATGCTGATAAAGATCGCTTAATCGACTTCGCAGCTATCAATCGGTGGTCGAAAGTAGGTCGGAGTGACCCAATATCTTTAAGTGCCTTCGATTCAATAGTGCTTGTTACAATTAAGTTACTTGGGTTGTGGTCACTAAGTGAAATTATAAATACCGTTTTCTTAGTGGTCAAATCACGATCAATTTTAGCGTCATTTTTGAAGTAAAACTTCTTTAGGCGCAGGAGGGGTAAAATTTGAGCGACCGGTAACGCGGCGGCGTCATGACGTTCAGTACTTGGATGGGTGACCGCCTGGGAACACCGCGTGACTTTAGCTTTTTTTCAACTAGTTTTTTTTTGTATTTTCAAATTCGTTTTTTTTAATCGGTTTTTTTAAATTATTTTTTTTGAATTAGTTTGCCAAGGAAATTTCACTGACATTAATTGTACTTTGTACGCACGCATTTTTTTTTATATAGACCATGGTCTCATGGACCGTGATACAGTCGCCTGGAAAGTATCTCAAGCGAGTTGCTGACCCAACCCCTAGCCCTTTCCAGGAGTTCTGACTATCTAGCTTACCACAGGAACACAACACTACTAGAGACCAGTATTATTTAGATCTGATCTTCTGTGAGGTTATATTGGTTAAGGTTACTGATTTAACATATAATATTTTTGGGTGTACTTCCGAAAAGCTCTTACCGCCGATTGATCTGAAGTTTGATACACTAACGTATTATATATGACTGAAATCATCAGAAGGAAGAGGGTAGTTACACTAATTAATTACAATGTAAGGTAACACAAGATAGTACTACAGAGATTAGTTATTGGGATGGAGGCCGAACTACTTAGCATACAATGGATTCAACGAGCGGGTAAAGGAGTCTATCGCGTGGCAGAGGGACAAACTCAAAGCAGTGCCCGGGACTTGTGACCCGAGTGTAGGTTTAGGGGTGGCCACCCTTATGATGCGCATCGGCACTCACCTCCTCTGTCCAAGTTTCTCGCTGCGCCTAGTCAAATATAGATCGTAACACAATTAGTAACAATTAATTCGTTTGTACAAACCAATTATTGAAGAGTCGAGGTTAAGCTACTAACAGGATACAACGAGTGCTGCAAATTTATTCGCTGCCCCCTTCTTTCAGTTCAGTTCTTTACTTAATGGCTTGTAGTTGTATCCGTTTTCCTCAATAATAAAAACAAAGTCGTCAAGCTCTGACTGACATCTGCCACAATCTGTATCGAAAATACCTAAGCACACTGCTTGACGTTTTCGACCATAAAGGTTAAATAGAATTATTAAAAGTAATAAATTTAATTTTAATAACTATGCATTGATTCTCCGACATATTATATATTATGTGGCTATTTTTTTTAGTTAGCGCCAAATTTCGTTATGATATTCGTGATTAGGAGGTCAAACTACGCTAGTATACCAAATTTCAGATCGATTGGAGGTAAGAGCTTTTCGGAAGTTTATCCATATTTTTAAAAGACTTATCATTTTTATTTCTTTAAAATAAACAACATAAATCACTACAACCTTATAATATTCGTGTAGATAATGGGTAAGCAACTGTTTTTTTAAATAATATAATTATAAAACAAAGTATGTTAAATTCATTATAATGTCAACGAAGGTTAAAAATATTATATACAGAAATGAAACATTTAAATGAAACTGAATAATTAATGGTTTGATAATGAACGCTTTAATGTTAGTTTACCAGATAGTAAATGTAAATTATTATTAAAATTAGTTTTTGGTGAAATATTTACAATGAACGCTAAATGGAGCACGTAAGCCTTGATAAAATAATCGTTTTAAGCTTAAATTAAACTGAGGTAGGGCATAGGGGGAAATTTCCTGCTCAAAAAATGGAGCAGCCCGACTGGGTTAGCACCTCGACCTTACAGAAGACCACAGCTAAATAATACTGCTTTCAAGCAGTGTTGTGTTCCTGTTGGTGAGTAAGGTGACCAGAGCTTCTGGGGGGGAATTGGGGGTAAGGTCGGCAACGCGCTTGCGATACTTTTGGTGTTGCAGGCGTCTATAGGGTACGGTAATTGCTTACCATCAGGTGAGCCGTACGCTTGTTTAACGAATTAGTGATATAAAAAAAAAACATTTATTTTTAAATAGATTTTTTTTAATATATATATATAATTATTGTCATAGTTCAATAAGAGGGTGGTAGGTCAATCATAAAGCGTCTTTCTCTTTCAAAATTTGATATCTAAATAATCTAATGGAATCAGCGTGGCAAGTAATTATATTGTACATGTTCAAATTATATTTGTCTACCAATATACAAAGTAATAATTTTAGTATCAGTATATAAAGTAGATAATAATATATTAACTTGATACTTGACTTTGGTATCGAATTAAACCTTGAATAAGTAATTTACATCAGGCTAAATTACTGTTTGGTGGACTAAATAAATTATTATGGCCTCGTACTCTACGACTCCTATGTTAAAACGTTTGTCGTGTGTAAAAATACACATACACAAGCGATCTTACTGAAGTAGACCATAACATGAAATATCTTGTTCAAAATATGGAGCAGCACGACTAAGGAAAGACCGCGATTTGAAAGAAGATCACAGATAAGTAATACTGCTTTCAAGCAGCGTTGTGTTTCTGTGGTGAGTAAGGTGATCAGAGCTTCTGATGTTGCAGGCGTCTATAAGCTTCGGCAATAGCTTATCTTTAGGTGAACAAGCGTACGTTGCTTGCTAACCTATTTGTATAAAAAAACGACAGTGTTTTGACGATAACCAACATCTGAGGGGCCAAGATAAACATTTATGATGAATTGGAATCCTACCTGCAGTCGCTAGAATTTTAACCAGTTGCAATAATCTCTGTCTAATTCGACGTGAAAAGTAATTCAATTATTTTGTATATCAGTGATAAATAATGTTGACAAGCTAGGAGTGTGCTTAAATCTAAAAATATTATCAATTTCCTAACATATTCTTACATAAAAATATAGTAGCAACTACAACAATTTATTTCATTTCTTCAAATATTGCGAACCGTCCAAATATTGAATTAGTCTACATCAGCTGATACTGAGTTATATGATCTTTCATCTCGCACCCAATTCTCGTTGCTAGCGAAATTTTCATTCAACACATGTTGAGTGCCTAGTGTCGAGCGGGAACGGTCGGAAATGACCCGGGGGACGGATTCGATGATGTCACAAAACATTTCTATATTGCATTCCAAACAAATTCCTCTCAAAATTCGTTTAGATCAAACAAGAAAATGGTGACATACCTGATTCATCTCTGATATTTGATTACGTTTGTATCAAAGAAAATCACAGGCAGTCGGGAGATGGGCATGTATGAAATTTACATATCGATCTTTTTGATACAAAATACCTGAAGAACAAATTAGATGAGATTAGTTAATATTATAAAGCCAAAAATTTTGTTTATGTGTGTTGTTTGCTTAAACGCGCTAATATGGAACTACTGGTTCGAACTTCGAATCGAAAAATTCAAGAATTAATTAACATGTTTGTACACACTTTGTGACATAATACTTGGACCAGATCTAAGTGCAAAAGAGACTCGTATTCCTTCAACAAACAAACATAATATACAGAATCTTGGCAGACTATTAAGATCATACGAATATTTTTAAATTGGAGTTCATTCGACTCAAAGTGAGGGTTGTCAGAACAGGTTGGTTGGAATGAAACCATGGACTTGGAACAGAGCCAGTACGTGATGAATAATATATACGACATTGATCTCACCGAGTCAAGATGTCTTTTGAATATTTATTGAAGTTAAACTTCTTTGGGCGCATGAGGGGTAAATTTTGAGCGACCAGTAACGCGGCAGCGTCAGGGATGGTCAGTACTTGGATAGATGATCGCCGGGGAACACTGCGTGACATTGGACTTTTTTTTTCAATTAATTTTATTTTTTTGTATTTTAAATACGTTTTTTTAATTAGTTTTTTTTTAATTTAGTTTCCCAAAGAAGTTTCACTTCTGATATGTGTACTTCGTACGCACGCCTCGAATACCTTCCTAGGAAGGTATTGATTGGGAAAGGAAGGCCGTTGCGATTTCTTCTTTATACGACTATCACGCTCTCATAAAAAGGTCGTAAGCGCCATGCAAAACGCGTCGCTTACTCGTTTTGAGCAGTAATGTATTCTATCTCATTATCTAATATATAATGTATTTCTTTCTTTATCATAGCGTATTTTCATTTCAATATATTCTATCTCATTCTTTCCTATACATTAATGTGTTTTTTTCTTTATCGTGGCGCATTTAAATTTCATGGACTTTCAAATCACGATTCTCAAGAAGTTTCAATTTAAAAACTTTCGCCAAATACGAATAAATAGATGCCTACCTGTGATATTCATATGTAAGTAAGCGTAATGTACTTCTATGTGTATATCGCGTAACCTTCATTCAGACATAAAGAATAAGTACCAACATTATAACCTACTTGAAGAAAATTAAGTCCTAGTAATTTCAATAAATTGCCTATTAAAGAAATTAACTCAAGGCACAGTACACGCGACGTTGTATCCAAATAATTATATTCAATATTTTATGTAACACGTTTCAATCAAATTAAATTGTTTCAATAAATCATTATAAACTGCAAGAAACTGGGAATTTTTTTAAAGTGAAACTTCTGTAGGCGCATAAGGGGTAAAATTTGAGTGACCGGTAACGCGGCAGCGTCATGATGGTCAGTACTTGGATGGGTGGCCTGAGAAAACCGCGTGACTTTGGCTTTTTGTTTTTTTTTTCAATTAGTTTTTATTTTTTGTATTTTAAATGTCGTTTTTTAAATTAGTTTGCCAAAGAAATTTCACTTCTATCATGTTTACTTTGTATGCAAGCAATTATTTTTTTCTTGATATTGCTCTGTTTAGTTGTTAACGCTTATGTTAGGTAGATTTGGTTACAGATTCGACCCAAATACCTGTATGGGCTCTGTGGACATCCCAAGTAGTTTGGATATACTCGTATTCTCCGTCTGATACAGGATCTAGTAGGTATAGGGTAAAACCCTACAAATTTAAACGGATAAATGATATATGTTTGGATTCCATTTTATTTTATACAACTAGGTCAGCAAACAAGCGTACGGATCACCTGATGGTAAGCCATCACCGTAGCTTATAGACGCCTGCAACACCAGAAGCATCGCACTGCCGACCCTACCCACAATCCTCCCCAGGAGTTCTACTCACTTTATTCATCATAGGAACACAAGACTGCTTTAAAGCAGTATTATTTTGCTGTGACAAGCTCGAGGTACTTCCCCAGTTGGGCTGCTCCAGATTTTTAGCAGGATAATATATGCTTCTATGTTCTATCTCAGTCTTAATACTGTACATCAGACTTTACCTCTTTATAATATTAGTATAGATTCTATACTAATATTATAAAGAGGTACAGTTTCTAACTTTGTTTGTTTGTACTTTGTAGGGGGTAATCTTCGCAAATACTGATCCGATCATGAACATTCTTTCACTAACAGAAAGCTACACTATTCAGGAGTGATATAGGCTATATTTTATTGTTATTGAACAAATAATTTTGTGAAAAATCTTAGTATATGTAAATCAAGCCAGTGAAATGCGAGTGAGATAAAAACTTTACTATATATTTTCATCACAAAAATAATAATTTACGCCCAACGAAGTGGGCACGGGTCGACTAGTATATTATATTGGCAGATATTTATCTGAGAGGTAAAGTACAGTTTAATAGTGAAAAGACAAATGTATCACAAACTTACATTTGTTACAACAACTGTTTACAAGATATGAGATTATATTAGAAACTTTATTGTTAGGAAGTTTAAAGTCATAAGTTAATAATAAACACATAGATATACATTTAATTTCACACCTTCCAATCCCATAAACATATGATTGAGTAACGAGCGCGATTATATTCAAATGTAAAATCATTTTGCAATTAAAATATAATATTTACGTACTCGTGATCTCAAATAAATATAATTCGGGTTATGAAGCTTAATAATCATTAAAACCTTATTAAGTGTGTAAATCGCGAACAGTAATCGCCCAATCACTCAAAATGAGCTTTGTTTTAATCGACAATTTTGTAACGTTAATTACACAATACGATACCTATTGTAGACCGTTTACACGATATCCGTGCGATATTTACTGATTTTTTTATTAAAACGACAAATTGTAAATAATGTTATTAAACGAAATACTCTTATTAAATTAAAAAATAAATTATCTCATTGTCCCGTTACGCTCATTGTACGCTTGCACCGCATCTATCTCTCTTTCACTCGATTGGGCTATGCGTCCGAGGAGATACTCTGTTATGACGTTGTCACGTTAAACTATCGTCCGTAAACCGACTTTATAGACCACCAATTTTTTTTTCACACAATAATTTCGTTCCCCATTCTTTTTTATAATACGGACCTTATATCGTTTCTTAAGAAGTAAAATCAGAAAAATACATAACATTATTTATCAAAATACCGCATGGAACGAATCTTTTGATATGTTCTGAGATTTTTCTCAGGAAGGTTTTCCCATTGCCCTCAAAGAATCCTTTCATATCCCAGGATAAAGGTATTTCGGAGTGAGTTGTTAACCCGGGAAATAAATTATCACGTTACTAAATCCAACTAGTGATTGGTTTTGCTCAAACAAATAGACTGAAAAGATAAAATAGTACAAAAAATTGTTATTTGACTATTTGTGAATTTAAAAAAAGTTGAGTGAATGTGTCTTTATTATTATGTACTTATTATTTTATTTTAGTACTTTATTGTACACAAAACACATTAATGCAACATTTTAAAATACTTAAAATAAATGTGCAATGGCGGTCTTATTAGTAAAAGCGATTTCTTACCGTCAACTATGAATAGAGGGAATTTTTTAACTAGCGATAAAGGAGTTGGTACATTGAGTAAAGAAAATGTAAAAAAAAATTAATGTTAGAACATGAATTTTACTTACTTAATTCTATTTCGATTTTTAAACGACTTAAAAATGGTTCTATATTCAACTCGTATTTTTTTATTTTTTTGTGTGTTACGTCATAACTTTTTATGGTCTAAAGGACGTGGAAGATCGACCTTGACCGATCTGATAACTCATGACATATGTTTTATCAAAATATAATTTATAAATAAATATGCCTATGATAACTTGCCTATCGAAAAGTGTTCATAGCTAGCATAGCATTATTTATTTATTTATTTATTTATTACTTCGCCCAAGAAGTTTCACTTCTGACATATTGTGTACTTTGTACGCACGCATTTTTTTAAACGAAAGCTGATGCTTGTAATAAGAAAAAAAAAAAATTAAAAAAAAAATGTTTATTGCGTACGATACAATGTAAACAGCTCCTCGATTTTAAGCTACGAACATTGTAATTCATAATTACAGTTCCATAAACGATTAAAATAAAAGTCTAATCGAGAACTGTTACACGGTCCGACTCCTATAATTTTCGGGCGCGTAATGTCGAAGTTATAACGTTTTAGCGATCGTTACTAACCGAGCTTGTAATATTTTGCTGTAGACACGATCAAAATTTTAAAGGAAGTAATAATAAAGATTGCATGTAACCGTTGCATCTTTTGCCAATTATATTTCGGCACCTAATATTCTGAATATATTATGGGAAGCATTAAATTGTTTTATGTAATTAAAAAGAAATTGCGTGCGTACAAAGTACACATGTCATAAGTGAAACTCATGCGGCTAAAGAAGTTTCATTTCATAAAGTGAGATATGCCCCTAGATTAGATGTTTGTCTTACCTTGTGCGTTAGAATCAGATTTGAGTAGTATCTTTTAAGGTTTACTCATATTTATTATATTAACAGATAATTCATATACTATTATAGACCTACACATTCTTAGACTAAACAAACCTTTACCTATAATAATTATGCAGAATCTATACTCATGTCAATAAATTTAAACTTTACGTAACTTAAGTAGTCCATGGACTTGGTTAAGTTATATTTATAGCATTAAACTAAACAAAAATAACAAAATTAAAATAACATAAAATTTATATAATATAATATTTAATAATTAATAAATAATCTATACTAATATATAAAGCTGAAGAGTTTGTTTGTTTGTTTGTTTGTTTGTTTGTTTGTTTGTTTGTTTGAACGCGGTAATCTCTGGAACTACTGGGCCGATTTGAAAAATTATTTCACTGTTAGATAGCCCATTTATCGAGGAAGGCTATAGGCTATGTGTCATCACGCTAAGACTAATAGGAGCGGAGTCCACGCCGACGAAGTCGCGCGCAGAAGCTAGTTTTTATATAAAATACGTTAAACCCAACTATAATATTTTAAAATAATTTTATAAAAATAGCAAAAAACGATATATTTATACAAAAATTTATAACTTATATTAAACGGAGATCGTTAAATAGATTGGTGAGTCTGAAATATGAAAACGTTTACAGTGAAAAGGACAAAGGGCGTGAAGTACGGCCGCATTAAAAATCTACTCGTGAAATGCAAAATACAATATCCTGGAGGCAATCATTTCAGCCTTTATTCGGATATACAAAGATTGAAAAACAACAGTGACAATAGCTTGTACTGGACAGAGTTCAGGGCTAGCAGCAGTGATGGTTTTGAACAATGATCTATACTAATATAATAAAGCTGAAGAGTTTGTTTGTTTGATTGTTTGTTTGTTTGATTGTTTGTTTGTTTGAACGCGCTAAGCTCAGGATCTACTGGTCCGATTTGAAAAATTCTTTCAGTGTTAGATAGCCCATTTATCGAGGAAGGCTATAGGCTATATATCATCACGCTAAGACTAATAGGAGCGTAGCACCAATGAAGAAAGTTTCAAAATCGGGCTTTTTTTGCTTTTGAGAGCTTCCGCTGCGTAAACGGCAGAATTGGTCCTATTCCACGCGGACGATGTCGCGCGCAGAAGCTAGTTAAATAATATATGAGTAACATTTCAGGACATAACGTTACGATTATAACAACATGTGCAAGATTTGTTTTAAAAATTAATCTTCTCTCGTAGGGGTTGGCAATGCGCTTGCGATGCTTCTGGTGTTGCAGGTGCATAAGCATAAGCTACGGTAATAGCTTACCATTAGGTGAGCCGTACGCTTGTTTGCCGATCTAATTGTATAATTTCTTTTTATCACATACTAGCTTCTGCGCGCAACTTCGTCGGCGTGGACGCCGCTCCTATTGGTCTTAGCGTGATGATATATAGCCTATAGCCTTCCTCGGTAAATGGGCTATCTAACACTGAAAGAATTTTTCAAATCGGACCAGTAGATCCTGAGATTAGCGCGTTCAAACAAACAAACAAACAAACAAACAAACAAACAAACAATCAAACAAACAAACTCTTCAGCTTTATTATATTAGTATAGATTCGATTGCCAAGAAAACACCGCAAGGAATCCACAAAGATATGGTGTTTTTACATACAATTTTTATGTATAATTATGCACCTGCTGTAAAGGATCTTGATAAACTAATATAATTATGCATTTCTTCTTAGTTCTATAATTATGTCCATAAAAGTTTAGAGGTATATGTCAATCTGTGTAATAGTTGTCTATATACGAAAACTAATATATTAATCCCTATTCCTTTTAGTTGCACCATAACTTGATAATGACTACACGGATTGCATTTGCATTTTTTTCAAGTTTTTTTAATACTTTGTGGAATGTGCTTAAACGAAATATAATTATACCCCGTCCGGCGACTAATGATCTTTTTGACAGCCCACGCCTATAAATTACAGTTGTTTTTTTTTCGGAATAACGTACTAAAATTCTACTGTAATGTCATACTTTATTGACGATTTGATTGATTGAGTGAAGTACCCCGTGCATAACAAACAACCACAGACTATGAAACAGTTCTTGAAATAATAAATCGATAATAAATCGATCATATGATAAAAATAATTTTACGTCATGTGATTATTGTTTCTATAAATTTAATACAAAAAAGGAAATAAAAATAGTATCTATGACCCCAAGATTGATTACTTGCAAGGAATTAAGTCGAAATCTTGAAATTTAATTGCAAACCAAGAATAAAGAGCAATAACTCTGTTAATTCATTTATTTATTATTTATATATTTCATTTATAATTAAAAAAACTAATAAACGCATAAATAAATAATATTTTTAAACTAAATGTATTTAATTAAATCGATTGAAAGTTCTTCTTAAATAAAATCGATTATTATTTCGAATCGAATAAATAACGTGTGAGGCAGTAACTAATGTCAAAATTTCTTGAAGTGTCAAAAAGATCATTAGTCGCCGGACGGGGTATAAAAAACATTGCATAAAATGTTAGCATAAAAATTGCACAACGATTACTTAAACTTGAAAGGTTTGACAGTTTGCATGACAGGACAATTATGTCTGGCAGGTTCTTTTATAGTACAACTAGCTGTGCCTCGTAGTTCAACACGCGTTAGTTTGAGTAAAATAATAGCCTTTCTCGGTGAATGCGCTTTCTAACACAAATAAATTTTTTTCAATTCGCATCAACACTTTCTATGATCAGCGCGTTTTAACAAACAAGCAAACAAACTTTTCAGCTTCATAATATTAGAATAGATATAGTGCTCAAAGTTGAGTATTAATGTAATACAGATGTGTTGAACGTAATACTCTACAGTGGTAGAGTCACAGAAGTGTTTGACAACCCTAAAAGGTTGTACACAGTACTTGCTTTTACGACGCTCAGTATATTTAATGCGGCAATATTTTCCGTTTCAAATGAAACCGTCCCGATTTAAAATATTTATAAAAAATATTAGAGAAGCGAAATTTTTCGGTTATTAACGAATAAATTTAATATAAAATTTTATTTCTTTCACAAATTAACTTTTAATTGAATTATATTAAATTGTGAGATTAAAAACTGCAGCGTTGACAACCATGTTATCAAAATGACTGAATTACTGTACTTATTGAAGGCAGTTTTTTAGTTGTAAAACTTGGATCTTAAAATTAATATTTTTTAACAAAATAAGCAACAGTTTTGTTAATCACCATGACCATTTATTTCCAATTGTAGCATTTGAATGAAACAATAAATCAAAATATTAACGCAACACACAACAAGACTCGCGTAACAGAACACATTGACACAACATGTCGACACGCGTCATGTACATCGTGTCATAAAAGTCATCTCTGTGAGTTATTGTAAATATTTTTCAGCATTATTACATTATTTTTTATACATACTAATATTATAAAGCCGAAAAGTTAGTTGTTTGATTGTTTAAACACGCTTCTTTAACTAGTGGTTCGAATTGAGTCTTTTTGTATTGGATAGCCCATTTTTTATATAATTAGATCAGCAAACAAACGTAATCACCAAACGTTGTAGCCAAAGTCATATTTGATTACTTTAAAACGTAAATCAAGAAATACTATTAAAATAAATATTAAGTACAGCTTTTTGTGCCTTAATTTATTTTCATAGGATATTTTTTCCATTTTATTTGAAACTAGCTTCTGCGCGCGACTTCGTCGGCATGGACTCCGCTCCTATTGGTCTTAGCGTGATGATACATAGCCTATAGCCTTCCTCGATAAATGGGCTATACAACACTGAAAGAATTTTTCAAATCGGCCCAGTAGTTCCAGAGATTACCGCGTTCAAACAAACAAACAAACAAACAACCAAACAAACAAACTCTTTAGCTTTATATATTAGTATAGATAAAATGGTTACATTAGTATTCTGTTTTACCTTTCCGTTTCTCATATCGTAGGAAACTTATACTATTTCAATTTATTCTAAAAATATTTAACTGAAACCTGATTCACATCAGCAAGACATTGAAACTTTAACCGAGTTATCGTTTATAAATATACTACTGACCCGCCCCGGCTTCGCACGGTTGAAAAAACTATCTGTGTTCCTCTACTATATTATGCATGAATTATATATAATATATACATTCCTCTAGAATCACTCTATTTACTAAAGAAAACCACATCAAAATCCGTTGCGTAGTTTTAAAGATCTAAGCATATTGACATCTATTATACTTATATACAAATAATTCTTTCGTAATTTCTCTTTCCCTCTTTCACTCTTCTATCTCTTTCTTCTCTTTACCAACAATCTCAATCTCTTATTTATTTATTTTATACTTTGTTGTACATCACAAATAAATTACAAACAAAGCTTACAGATGCAATGAGCGGTCTTATAGCTAATTAGCCATTAATTTCTTCCAGACAACCCAATCTCTTCGTTGATTTCCCAAAACATTTTATTTTTGCAACAGAACAGCCCTATTTCTGAGCGGAAGACCGTCGCGTAACGGAATTGCATTTTGATTATACTCGCTGTTACACAAGGATGGACACAATTATTTGATATTATTACTTTTATCACCATCCAAATGGAATTTTATAACATTTCTGTTTCTTTCTAAAATCGTATTACATTACCTTTGGTCTTACGCTTCGTAACATCACAGTAATATTTGAAATTATTAAATTTTACTTTTATTTTATCATGATAACTGCTTTTCTCATTTCGTTATTACTTATGGATGGATGATTTTGTTTTGGTATTTTGTGGTTGTTAAATAAAATTTTGTTTATTTTTTTATTGGATATTTTTTTTTTTCGTCGTTGTAAAAGTAAATTTAAGCAATTGCTTTTTGCATTTATTTTCTGAAAGTACATGATGAACAACATTTTAAGTGTCGCTGTTTGATGAAACAAACATTTAAGATGATCATAAACAGATTATCAATATTCGGACGATTGCAGCAACACATTTGTGTGGAATGGAACATGGAACACATGGAAGCCGTGATGCGCAATTTAATTTTTCCAATTCTCGTGTTCTAAATAAGAATCATACTTTGACACTTGGAAAAAATATCGTTGTAAAATATCTGGTCACGATTTGACCTATACTCCAGAACAAGAGTTTCCTATTTAGTAAAAATTGTAAAGGCAATAAATAAGTTATATACGTTAACTAGCTAACCCCGCAAACGTTGTTTTGCCATATATGTTATTAACCCCCGCAACCCCCTCTTGTGGGTGGAATTTCGTAAAATCCGTTCTTAGCTGAACTCTACTCGGCGAAAGGAATATTCCTACCAAATTTCAAGTCTCTACGCCTTATGGTTCCAGAGATATTGTGATGAATCAATCAATATATGGGTGGAAATCTCTTTTATATAATTAGGTATATAGATAAGAATTGTTCAAATAAGACGAAAATAATAAAAGTACAGTATCCATTGCAAAATCCAAAGAAATATAGGTTAGATATCGTGTTGCTGTGTGAAATCATGTAAAAAATGTATTGAGGTTTTCATTCAAAGAAATGCACTACTTTTGTGAACCTGAACACATTGTAAAGATATTTCAAACGCTTATGAAAGTAAATCAACGGAGAGATCGTAACGATCGTCTCGTATTAAATCTGTGCTGTTACATCTTTTGCTCATTTCTATTCATGCCCTCCGATCTCATCCGCATCGTTCTCCACGAACGGATTATTTATTTATCTGTATCCTCTTACTTCATAAACTATTAGAAGGCGTACATAAAATTTTATATTTTATATCGCTATAAACTTATGTCAAACCTCCATCGTCATTTTCACGTAGATAATGTGCAATAATATAAATAAATAAATAAAGTGTGTGTGTCAGCTCCGACGCACGACTGGAGTTTACTTGTTCAGATCGACTGTCTAAATATGCACAAAAAAGATTTTATAGTCTAAGAAAAAGATTAATACTGTACCATATTAGAAAACATGGCATTATTAGAAAACGTTCCCGGTTCTTCTCGTTACTAGGTCTCCCGCCGTAGGACTTGCGAACCGATGGCGTAGCTTCATTGACGTTCACAAGTTCTGTATCAGCCTAAAATGAATAAATGATTTGAATTATGAACGTCGTAACCGTCGTAGCCGGTACCGTCGTAAACGTCGTAGCAGATATCGCACAAAAACGTAACGAGGTCATTCGTGCAGTGGATTTTACTACTCATATTTTTTTCATACTGGGGGCCTTATATGAAAATCGATTCTTAAGGAGTAATCTCCAAAAACAAAAGAAAATATTTACATGGTTATAGTTCTGAGGATTAATATAGCTCTAGTTTTATATGTTATTGAAAAAGATAGCAGTTATTTTATCCTAAAAAATAGTATCAATTTAAAATCTACTTTCTAAAATAAAACCAAAACAGCAAACGTGAATAAAACTAGAAATATATCCAAATTTAAATCCCGCAAGGGAGCAAAAGCAATGCAGGAACATTTTAGAATTCAAACGGAGTGTCGCGGTCGGATTTTTGTAAGGTCGTGTTATTTTTGGTGCTAATGCACTTGCTGCGGGCGCAGTCGACTCATGTGTCACGTACGACGTGTATAGCGAATTTGAAAAATAAGAACTGAGAAAAATCACAACAGCTTTCCGTCAAAGGAGGTTGTGGACTAAAGTGGTTTTTTAATTATATGGTGTTAAGAGTTCACTCTATTTAAATATGAAACTATTTAGTTGATTATGTATTATTGATATAATTATAAGTAATTATAATTATATTAAAATTTAGTTTTTTATTTACAAAAGAATTATTCTAGTTAGTAGTAGTACTTGAAAGTTCATCACAGGATGTCAGTTCTTTCGATTTTTTTTTGAAGGCTTATAACATGAAAAGTACAGGACCAAATTTTATTTTATATTTTTCTGGTAACTGTCACTACTTACCCTACTTCCAGTTTTCGGCTTGTCATTGATTTTTGGGACATTCTGTATACATTTATAATTACATCGATGCCTTTTATCACCGAAAGCAGTTTATCTGTAGATCGTAGTGTATCGTTGTGTTTCAGGTAATATTCATTTATTGCTTGATACTTATTAGATTGTACATCGTACCTAAGAGAGCTCGTATGGTCGTCGTTCCTGGTTATTATTATTAATTTTTAATTTATCTAATTTTATTACACAACTATATAAAAACCAGTGTGGTTTAGACCACACGACTGAAGTAAAACTTCTTTGGCTCTATCTATATGTATGTATATACACACCTCTAAACGCCTATGAGAGAAAGAGAGAAAGAAAATGTGTGTCGCCACCATGTGTGTCGCACCTCTCTTTCTTGCCCCTACAGTAATATAAGTAACGTAACTCTCTCTCTTTCTATCTTCACTAACTTTTCTCTCCCTCTCAACTTCCGTTCGCCTCACCCGATCACACTTTTCTAACACTCTCGTCACGCATTGACCAGCTTACTCAAGTCAAGCTTGTGTAAAGAAGTTTAACTTCAAAACTACTTTGCGCAAAAGGGAGGTCTTGAAGCCATACAGCTTTATCTATCGGTTAACTGTAAGACACATAAAAAATGACGTAGATGAAGTAGATTTGTATGATAGAAAAATATTAATACAAAATATATAATCTCTTCATACTAATAAATTAAACGCTACATACAGTCTGTTTTAGTTTCATTAATCGATTTTACTCTAACCATATGTTGATTTGCTTTCGACAAATTGAATGTGTACTTAACGTTGCATCAAAACGCTATACACTCTGAGAGGAAATCTCATTTGACAGCAATATATCATTACAATAGAACTCAATACGTGCAACGTTAATACTTGTTTAGTGTAGGTATTAGTAAATTTAACCAGGCTACCTAATGGTGTGGATACCATACGTATTGGTCTGAGCTATGTGCCTTAGCATAGTCTACATTTTATTTGACTTATTAATTGGTTAAAAAATATATAGAAAAATTTTACACATAACTATTTAATAATGAGTTAATCTAAATATATAAAATGATTTGTTGTACGTAAATACGTAGTTTTCTCTATCACCAGCAAACCCAATCAACTTCTCGTTGGTGTGGTAAATACCCCTTGGTCTCCAGGTGGTAAGTGAGTTTGGTCGCGGTTGGTGAAAGTGGGTGGTGGTGGGTGGTGTAAATATTGAAATATATATTTCTGTCCTTTTCTAATACATTAGGACATCTGAAAAGATCTCGAAATTTCTGTAATGGTCTAGAAAGTTTCTGCGATGTATTTTAACCCGAGCAACGCTGGGTTTTGCTGCTAGTTAATTATAAAAAAATAATGGTTAGTGGATGGACTAAAGCTCAGGAAAACCGCATCACATTCAAAGATTCTTATGAATCATAATTAAATTCAGTAAGATTCAAATCATTCAGTAAGTTGTATGCTTAAGCTGTTAACATTAAGTTTTGCTGATTAATAAATCATAAAATTAAGTTTAAAATGCTCATGATATTGATCATCTAACACCGAATTCCCAGAGCCCTAATACATCGTTAATCAAGCAATAAATCGTGACATAATTAC
Source organism: Melitaea athalia (assembly GCA_905220545.2). Classification (NCBI taxonomy): domain Eukaryota; kingdom Metazoa; phylum Arthropoda; class Insecta; order Lepidoptera; family Nymphalidae; genus Melitaea; species Melitaea athalia. The sequence continues at coordinate 22,973,239 of HG992179.1, forward strand.
GGCTATAAACCATTGCTATCTTAACTACTAGTTATTGTAATCAGCGGCTGTTGTAGGTGGATTGTAATCTATACATACATATAAATAAAATTGAAGTGTCTGTTTTTAATATTAAAATAATCACTTTTTACTAAATGCATATGGATCTATACACGAAACATATACCAAAATAACATTTTTTAAAATTTTTGTCTGTCTGTCTGTCTGTTTGTTCCGGCTAATTTCTGAAACGGCTGCACCTGTTTAGACGGGACTTTCACTGTCAGATAGCTGATGATTTTGCGCGTATCTTAGGCTAATTTGATCTTAGAAATTTAGTTATTTTAATTTATAATTATTACGAAACGTCTCGAAAAAATTTACGTTCCGTCACAACTTTAGGTTACGTCCGTACACTCCGTCCAATCGTACCTATATCTTTTTGACAGTTCCAGACATTTCGAAATCAGTGATTGCCTCACAGGTTATTAATTCGATTTGAAATAATAATCGATTTTATTTAAGAAGAACTTTCAATCGATTAAATGAAATATTTTTAGTTCAAAAATTATAATTATTCATTTATTAGTTACTTTGTTAAATAAATTAATAGTAAGGTATGTGATTTTCCAAGCATACTATACATATAAATAAAATTGAAGTGTCTGTTTTTAATATTAAAATAATCACTTTTTACTAAATGTATATGGATCTATACACGAAACATATACCAAAATAACATTTTTTACAATTTTTGTCTGTCTGTCTGTCTGTTTGTTCCGGCTAATTTCTGAAACGGCTGCACCTGTTTAGACGGGACTTTCACTGTCAGATAGCTGATGATTTTGCGCGTATCTTAGGCTACTTTGATCTTAGAAATTTAGTTATTTTAATTTATAATTATTACGAAACGTCTCGAAAAAATTTACGTTCCGTCACAACTTTAGGTTACGTCCGTACACTCCGTCCAATCGTACCTATATCTTTTTGACAGTTCCAGACATTTCGAAATTAGTGATTGCCTCACATGTTATTAATTCGATTTGAAAAAATAATCGATTTTATTTAAGAAGAACTTTCAATCGATTAAATGAAATATTTTTAGTTCAAAAATTATAATTATTCGTTTATTAGTTAGTTTGTTAAATAAATTAATAGTAAGGTATGTGATTTTCCAAGTATATTAATTTGCTCATAGCTCTTGATTTAAACGTGATTTAGACTTTATTAGCCATGCATTTGAAAGTTTAATTTCACTAACGCGTGCATAGCTTTACATTTTAGGGCAGCCGTCAAAAAATAAATAAATGAATGAACCGAGTTATTGCTCTTTACTCTTGGTTTGAAATTAAACTCCAAGATTTCGACTTAATTCCTTGCAAATAATCAATTTTGGAGTCATAGATACTATATATTTCTATTTCCTTTTTTTATTAAATTTATAGAAACAATAATTACATGACGTAAAATTATTTTATCATATGATCGATTTATCGTATTTCAAGAACTGTTTCATAGTCTGTGGTCGTTTGTTATGCACAGGGCACTTCACTCAATCAATCAAATCGTCAATAAAGTATGACATTACTGGAGAAATTTTTAGTACGTTACTCCGAAAAAAAAAACTGTAATATATAGGCGTGAGCTGTCACAAAGATAATAAACGATTGGACGGAGTATGTCTTTTTTTAATACTAAAGTGTTCTAAGTAATTAATTACTTAATTTCACCAGCTTCATTCGATTTAAATAGTAATTAAATATTGTGTAGGGATCTCTACTGAAAAGAAAGATCAATCAATCAATTGATTGAATGATTGATTGACTGATCTGTACAGGTTGTATGGCGCTCAAAGGCGAAAAATAAAATTTTGAATTTGGTGATACGTGACGTCCACGCGCGTACGTAACGCATACGCAGCGGAGGGATGTTAGATGAAAGACGACTGAGCAAAACTGGTAGAAAAAAATTCAAAAATAATAAACGAAGATTATGACAGAGATGTCAATATTGATACTATAATTGAAAATGAAATAATTATATTTACAGGTGAGGATAGCTCAACTGACGATTTTGGCTCATCATCCTATGAAAATGATTGAATGACGATTCAATCACTTTTGCTTTTTCTTCATTTTTATCGCGGTTTATTAGGTTTTTTTACATGCCTGACGTTTCGGATACTTTACAGCAACCATGGTCACGGGAGGACCATGTCCTCATGTCCAGAACCTCATAAACCATGATAAAATTCGTTCATTTTAATTATTGAAATTCGCGTAAACATTAGAAAACAATATAAAAAATTAAATTAAGACAAATTGATTGTTTCAAATTACCTACAATGTTTAAGTTTAACTTAAATTTTCTAATCAAAATTTTAATCCAATGCATTTTACATTAGATAGTCAAATCCATCAAATACTCATACAAACTTGAATCGATTTATCGTAAGTATCGAGTACCGAGTCGCATACGAATAACCATAACCATAGTTACTTCACTATTTACATGACAAATGTCAAAAAATGCTTATTAAATTGTGATGACTATAGTTATGCCTAAATAAAGCAGGAGGCCAAAATCCCAAGATTGCGACGTAAAAAGGAATCTCAACAGGATACCTATGGAAAGTCGCCTTACAAATTGTAGATTACCGATGTCCATGTCGAATGAGAGTAGTTCTGGGAGGAATGAAAATTACTTCATAAAATACATGAAAAGAAATTACTTCATCGTTAGCATTTTGTACACCAAATACCGCCAAGTCTGAACGTTTATAGACATACTAGCTTCTGCGCGCGACTTCGTCGGCGTGGACTCCGCTCCTATTGGTCTTAGCGTGATGATACATAGCCTATAGCCTTCCTCGATAAATGGGCTATCTAACACTGAAAGAATTTTTCAAATCGGCCCAGTAGAACCAGAGATTACCGCGTTCAAACAAACAAACAAACAAACTCTTCAGCTTTATATATTAGTATAGATTTACAAATGTACTTTATTGACTTAATACTGTTACAGAGTTCAACGTTGATAATTATGTGCTTTAAAAGTGCGCGACAGTACCGGTGAAAATGGAACAATCCAGCGATTGTCGACATCTATAGCGTTAGTTCTTGATCGGATTGTCGTTCTTATGGCCTCTACTGACAGCGGCCGATCCGTTCTGACGATACGTTCTAGCCCGGGAGCCCGTGACAACGAAATGAAACTTCGTAACATGAATAAGAGTTTTTTTATGAATTTTCGCCTTTGTCAGTTGCCACTCCGTAGGTGGGGTAGGCAGTGGCAGCCTCCCAAACATCGAGAAAAAAATTTTTTAGTAGGTAATTTTCTTCCACCTTAAAATTTGTAGGGTTATAGTTTACCTAATATCTTGAAGGAAAAATAACGTCAGCTGACCATAACATGGTGGATTAAAAGTCAGCTGGCTACTTGAACATGAAAAGAAAAATTTTTTTTTTCAATAATTTCCTCTAAACTAAAAATTTACCTGATGATAGATTACATGCTACAATGAAAAATAACGTCAGCTGACTGTATCTTGGTCGAAAGTTTGTCAGCTGGTACCGTTTTTTTTACATCTTTCAAGGTATCAATCAATCATAGAGCAAAAACAATGGTTCAGATCGCATCCTTACATCGTATCGTTGGAACGGATCGGGCGCTTTCAGTAGAGGCAAACCACCATGTTCAGGTAAACAACGTCTGTAAAATGGATAACCATCCTCACCTGTAACAGTATCTGTGGTAAAAGTTTTAGGAAATCTTTTACATAATAACTGAAATAAAAATGCAAAAACGAATAAAAAACTAAAACTAAATAACTTTTTGTTAAATTCCACGCGGACGAAGTCGCGGGCACAGCTAGTAATGTAAATAAAATTGAAACAACTTTAAATTGTTATCAAAATGTTAGTTTTGATTTTGAAAGTTACTGAACGACTTCAAATAAAGGACGATGCTTTCAATTCGTCTTAACTTTTATGGGTACCTATTAACATTTATCGGATTGTATCCATATTTATTTATTTGTGAAAGGAAACTTGGCGCATCAGAGGTAAAATGTTAACGACCGGTAACGCGGCAGCGTCATGACGATCAGTACTTGGATGGGTGACCGCCTGGGAACTCCGCGTGAAGTTGGCTTTTTGTTTTTTTTTTTTCAAATAGTTTTTTTTTGTATTTTAAATTCGTTTTTTTAATTAGTTTTTTTTTAATTAGTTTGCCAAAGATGTTTCACTTCTGACATGACTGTGTACTTTGTACACACGCAATTTTTATAAAATCGATAGATGGTACTTAACTTGTGGTTGGGTTTGTGTAAGTTAGTACTTTTTGAGTTATCCCTATGAATTCATATTTAATTGGATATTTTTTTATTGATTCTATTAATTTGATTTATAGAATCAATCGTTTAAACGTACCAACATTGATGATTATTTTTTAACCAACTTAAAAAAAATTAGTAAGTTCTCAATTCGACTGTATTTTTACATAAAAAAATATTAATAAAAAAACTGTTGAATTGAGAACCTCCTCCTTTTTGTAAGTCGGTTATATAACTTAATGTTTCACAGATTGCGCAGTGGAATATTTAAAAGGGTACCTAACAAATTTCGGTTCAAAATTAACGTTCGAATAAATCCAAAATGTTACTTAGGTTCTCTGATAATTTTGAATTCACTAGTTGTTATCACATAATACATTCGTCATAATATACTTATTATTTCTCGGCTAATATTCAAGGCTGTAATTGTATGCGTGATCGATTCTAGGCGTTGCCTAATATTAAATTACATAGTTTACTCTTTGAACGTAGTAATTGTTAGGGAGTTTTGCTTATGAATAATTCATATATGTATATGTAATATTACCGTTTATATGTTTATCTAGTGTACCGCGTATCACAACTTGTGAAATTGTTATTATTTTATGAGTTCGTTAAATTGCTATTATTAATCATTAAACTGTAAACTACTTTATACAGCTTGAAACCAGTGCTATCTTATATAATTACATTTTTTAAATTATTTTTCATTTTTAATACTAGAAACGAAAATAGAAAATTTTTAGAACGATTGACGAAAAAAGTGTATAAGGCGAGTGTGAATGGAAGTGTTGGAAGGGGTAGACCTAGGCGGACGTTTAGGGACCAAATTAGGGACGTCCTGAAAAAAGGCCAGGTCAAGAGTACCCTAAACCAAAGAGCATGTATGAAAGGAATAATGAACGTGGACGAAGCGAAACAAGTATGTAAGGATCGTAGCAAGTGGAAAGAAGTGGTCTCTGCCTACCCCTACGGGAAAGAGGCGTGATTTATATGTATGTATGTATGTATTTAATACTAGAAGAAGTACATTCTGGTAAAAGTATTGATTTTGTTAGTTATATAATAAAGGTTTTACCGCAGATGAACTGATTTAACTGAGGTAGGGGACAGCAGGAAATTTCCTGCTCAAAATATGGAGCAGCCCGACTGGGGTAGTACCTCGACCTTACAGAAGACCACAGCTAAATAATACTGTTTTCAAGCAGTATTGTGTTCCTGTTGGTGAGTAAGGTGACCAGAGCTCCTGGGGGGGATTGGGGATAGGGTCGGCAACGGCGATGCTTCTGGTGTTGCAGGCGTCTATAGGCTACGGTCTTACCATCAGGTGAGCCGTACGCTTGTTTGCCAACCTAGTTACATAAAAAAAAAAAAAAGATGAACAGACTCCAAAGACCCATAATGATGATAGCACCAATGTTAAATATTAATATTCAATACAATCGTTTCTTCCTTGGCCATTTATTGGTCGATAAATTTTGGCTCAAGCATCAGCCACAGCAGTAGACCATTACCGTCTATAATCTATAATTTTGGCTGGTGTAAGCGTAGTTTCAGCCGTCACTTAGAGCCAATACAGCCTGTGGTAGTGTAATCTTGGCGAGCCTGAAGCGTTAGCTGTGAATTTGGTAGACCTAAAATTAAATCCATATACTATGTATAATCTAGGTTATAAGGAATTATTACTGGATCGAAGCTTAACATGCTCTTCAATTAAGACAACAGTGGGCCTAAGTCAAAGGACGTCCATTTGATTTAATTGACACATATTCATCAGGTTTAAATGTTGAGGAAAGTTTTGTATTTAGTGCAAAATTCCTTTTAATGTTTGGATAATTTGTTACAGTTATATGAGTACACATATATTAGATATATTATTTGAATATTCGTGGTCCATTATTCCCAAAATTTCAATGACCGTCTCAAACTTTTGTTTTAGTAATCCTTAATTATTGTAAACAAAAGTAAACTACATGAGTCTAGGTTTAGACTGTTGACTGTCAATAATACTTTCAAGAATATTTCTCGAAAGTTCAAAAACCAGAATACGACGTTCATAATTTTTAAAGCTGCTTAATCTTTAAAGTCAATTCCTATAATATTTTATCTCTAAAATATAATCGTTTTATCTTGTCTTAACAAGGGCAGCTCATCAGATATTTACCTACGAGGTGGTGGAAATAAAGGTATTTAATTTCCCACTAGCTTAAAATTATTGTAATCTTCAGTGTTGTGTTCTACAATACAAAATTTTGCTTAAATACAAATAAATTTTAGTTTCGATAGAATTACATTGAAGGCTGCTATTACGTGTATTTTTTAAATTGCGACGATTAAATTATTTATTAATTACTCAATAAAAATCATAAGAAGTAAGCCAAAGAAAAAAATTATAATTATTGGGTGCAAACGAACAAAAAAACTCTTATTATATATATTACTGTTTATCTTAAAAAAATTGCGTGCGTACAAAGTACACATATCAGAAGTAAATTTTCTTTGGAAAACTAATTAAAAAAAAGAATTAAAAAAATAGAATTTCAAATACAACAAAAAATTTGTTGAAAAAACACAAGAAGCCAACCTCACGCGGTCACCCATCAAAGTACTGAACGTCATAACGCTGCCGCGTTACCGGTCGCTCAAATGTTACCCCTCATGCGCCTAAAGAAGATTCACTTCAAAAACTAATCATCTTTCAAGCTTTTAATATGCAGTTCGATAATTATTTTGAACGCTTATCACTTAAACCACATCGAACATGTCGCTTTGACGCCCCAGTTCCTCTGTAGTGTAATTAAACGGGTCGAAGTGACCCCTTGTTTGAATTTGTACGCATTGTTGAAGTCATGCGCCACATACTGGGCCCTGGTCATCTTGTTCGACGTATTTATCTATATCTTATATCGACGTGATATGGTATAGTCTTATAAGTATTGTTGATAGTATTGAAGTTAAACTTTATTCATTTTATTCGATCGCGATTCAGCCTGTAATATCCCACAGCTGGGCAATCTTTCTCCATGTAAAAGAAGGAATGGATATTTTAATATCAGTCTTGTCATTTGTCCGAAATATATTTTTTCTTAATTATGTAACTTCTAATTTGTTTTTTACATTTTTAATGTTTTTAATTGTGTCAAGACCAATGCCAAATTTAATATTTAGTAAAAGCATGTTTTTTGGACTCCATTTTTACAAACACGAAATTGGTAATAATAATATATGAATTCAAGTTAAAGCAACTGTATAAGTTTAATAGCTATTTATTTACTTATATGAACAAAAACAACAAAGCAAAACAAACTTAAGGTGCTTAAGTAAACCTTTTTAGAAAATCTGAATTATTTATCACTGGCACCACTGAGCGACCCATGGCATTTTGAGGCTTCCTTTGTGAAGTAATTAATTAAACAGCGCAGTTTAGTGACATCGTTTTAATCAAACGCACTAAAGAGATTACTAAGCACTAAATACGCTGTTCTTTAACAGTCTGTAAATGGCTTAATCCCTGAAACTGCTTTTGATATTAAAGATGCATTACGGATTTGTCATATTGCACCTTTGTTATCTAATTTTCTTTTGAGGGCGAGAAACATGGGGTGATATTTAAAAATAATACTTAAAAAAATTTGCAGTTCTCGATTTGGATTTGTATCTAACCCTTTTATACCCCGTCCGGCGACTAATGATCTTTTTGACACTTCAAGAAATTTTGACATTAGTGACTGCCTCACACGTTATTTATTCGATTCGAAATAATAATCGATTTTATTTAAGAAGAACTTTCAATCGATTTAATTAAATACATTTAGTTTAAAAATATTATTTATTTATGCGTTTATTAGTTTTTTTAATTATAAATGAAATAATTATATAAATAATAAATAAATGAATTAACAGAGTTATTGCTCTTTATTCTTGGTTTGCAATTAAATTTCAAGATTTCGACTTAATTCCTTGCAAGTAATCAACCTTGGGGTCATAGATACTATTTTTATTTTCTTTTTTGTATTAAATTTATAGAAACAATAATCACATGACGTAAAATTATTTTTATCATATGATCGATTTGTTATCGATTTATTATTTCAAGAACTGTTTCATAGTCTGTGGTTGTTTGTTATGCACAGGGTACTTCACTCAATCAATCAAATCGTCAATAAAGTATGACATTACAGTAGAATTTTAGTACGTTATTCCGAAAAAAAACAACTGTAATTTATAGGCGTGGGCTGTCAAAAAGATCATTAGTCGCCGGACGGGGTATAATAATTTTTACACAATTCATCAATTCAAATTCAAATTCAAATTCAAAATATTTTATTCAGCATAAAATTATTACAATTTCTTACTGAACGTCATGAGTCTACTACCAGTTCGGAAAGAAAAAAAAGCCTCTGACCTGAGAAGAACTGGCGAAAGAAACTCAGCTCATCGAATAGATAATCTCAGCAAAAAGAAAAAAAATAACAAATATATTCAAAACTATTGAAGCAAACTAAATTTGGAATTTGTAATCTTTTAGAAATATCAATTTTTTTTTCAAAATTAAAAGAAATCTTCTGTACATTTACATCTTAACCACCATTTAATCAAAATATGACGTTTCAAATGAGTTATCTTATTAACACATTTTTTTTTAAATAAAATTTAAGTTACGATCTTAGACGTATAATTGTGATACATTGGTCACCGTATTTGGACACTGCATTAATGGTAGCAGATAAGACCCTCTCTTCTGCCAAATATTTGTATAGGCTTCGGGTGTTTATCGTGTCTTGATGGTGTTCGGGTCGTGTATGCCTTTGCACTTCCGATACACTGTAGTGTACTGAAGGACCCCTTTAGTGTAAAGTCCTTTATTGGAGGGTTTTATACTAAAAATAGTAAGAAGGAACCCTTACATAATTTCTTAGATTTATATCTAAGTCAGTTTAGACTGTTTGAGATATTTGTTAGTAAATAAATGCTTGATTGATGTACATGTTATTTTCATATCATCATCTTCCAGATGATTAGATAATTAATATCCTTCCTTCCTTTAAGGTAAGTTCCTTTAAGGCACTGCTTTCTGTCTACTTAAGTTTCGTATGAATTTATTTTATTATTCGTCATTCTTAAAATTAAGCATGTAGTTATTTTTTACGTTAAGGATGTGGCACAGCGTACATAATCCGGAGCAGCCCGACTGGGGTAGTACCTCGACCTTACAGAAGATCACAGCTAAATAATGCTGCTTTCAAGCATTGTTATGTTCCTGTGATGAGTAAGGTGACCAGAGCTCCTAGGGAGATTGGGATAGGGTCGGCAACACGCTTACGATGTCCGTAGTGTTGCAGGCGTCTATAGGGTATGGTAATCACTTACCTTAAAAAAAATGATTTTGAAATTTAAATTGAGGCATTTATAGTATGAGTATAACTGTAAATACCAATATCTAATACATAAATATACGTATAATAATATGATAATTTGATGATTTTAGGGGATTTAAGATTTTAGAATAGCAATATAACATTGGAAAACAAACAGACAGAGCCCCTTGACGGGTCCTTAAATAAGTCGAGGAGAAACGCCAGTTTCAAGCAGCGTGAGTCGTCATCCATCCAATTTACAACTATTTGCTGGACAGCAAAGGGTAAAAGTATTACATTTTAACAAATTGGACCTAGAATCCAGAAAAAAAAACAATTTTTTTTTTTTTTTTGGATAAGTCGAAAGAAATGAGTTTGTAAAAACTCTCATTCTAAATATCATTTCAGCACAAAAGACAAAGACATCTCGTTCATAACGCTCAGCAATCTTTAAAGAATTCACTGAAACAAAGCCTTCTAGGGATCTGGCCGATAATTGTCGTATTGTGTCGTATTGAAAGCCGAGCCCGTTGCGCGACTGCGGCATTGCAGCATCGGTCGACAGGATTAAATATTGCGGTCGAAAACATCCTTATCGCTTTCGAATAGAGGCTGAATTCATTTGACTGAGTTTATGGTGTATTGTAAAATAATTTTAAGTACAATATCGGTGGCGTGAGTGCGCATATATTATGGCAGCGACCGACACAGCTGGACAGCTGGTAACGAATTTATTAATATTACGTGATAATCATTCGAGTGTGATCGCGTTAAATCTATATTGAAATTTATGTTTTAAATAGTTTTTATTATCATCGCTATCATATTTTAAAATTAAACGTACAATTTATAACATTATATTGTATAGATCATTGATTTGGCATAATTGAATATTTTGTTCAACAAACTGTGTGTGTCCACTGTGTGGCGTGGTACGGTGCAGTGTAGGTTTGGAAATATGCCTAAGTGTGCTTATCCGAATTAATAAGCTCTTTGCTGTAAAACACTGCACATGGCCCATTAAGTTATTCATACGTATGTGAGTTATTTGTAAAATAATTAGCCTAAATAATTAAAATGTTTACTCAAGAAGTGCTTGTCAGATCTGGATCAAATTTAAATGAGACCACACGACAAGCATCAGCTTTCGATTAAGAAAAAATCATCGAAATCAGTCTACCCAGTCAAAAGTTCTTCATAAATAAAAAAATAAAAAAACTTTCGAATTGCGAACCTCCTCCTTTTTTGAAGTCGGTTAACAAGACAGTGTCTTATTATGTAGGACAAAGCAAAACTTTTTCCCAGTCAGTCCCTAAGGGTTAGAATATAGGACAAGATTGATCGTTCACTTACATCATACCTGTAACTTATGACTGATATTCTATTACACGTACTCTGTGTCATTCGATTTAGATTTTTTTAAGCAAGAACAAAATCCAAAATTGTCAAGTAGGCTTTAAAAATTGTCTTAAGAGATTTTTATGGCAATAGTACACGTTTGATAGGAATCCTCTAAAAAGATACCTTTGCTTCAATTTTTTTTTTATAATCTTGTTGTCTTTTGGTCAGCAGCTCGGAGAGCACGTAAGATAGCAGTTTCAATTTTTATCGTTTTTTTTTTTGGCAAACAAGCGTACGGCTCACCTGATGGTAAAACCGTAGCCTATAGACGCCTGCAACACCAAAAGCTGACCCTATCCCCAATCCACCCCAGAAGCTCTGGTCACCTTACTCACCAACAGGAACACAATACTGCTTGAAAACAGTATTATTTAGCTGTGGTCTTCTGTAAGGTCGAGGTACTTCCCCATTCGAGCTGCTCCATATTTTGAGCAGGAAATTTCCTGCTGTGCCCTACCACAGTCAAATCGTTACTACCTCGTTAATACAAGGTAACTTTTGGTACTTTTAACAAAAAAAAAAAAAAAACTCCGATTCCAGTGTGTGTAACGAGATAGATCAAGCTTTTACTAGTCGTTTGTTTAGCAGTTTAAGTTAAATCTATTGCGTAAAATTAGGATACTAAGAACTTTTCCTGACGCTTACGACAACTATTTACCGACGTCAAGTCGAAGTGTGATGATTATATTACCGCCTATATTCTAGATAAAGCGATTTACTAATAAAATAATATAGTAATTAGAAACTAAAAGATTCAAAAGTTTCTTGCTTCTAATGTTTTTTTTTTTTTTATATACTTAGTTCGGCAAACAAGCGTACGGCTCACCTGATGGTATGATTACCATAGCTTATGGACGCCTGTAACACCAGAAGCATCGCAAGCGCGTTGCCGACCCTACCCCAAATCGCTCCAGGAGCTCTGGTCACCTTATTCACCAACAGGAACACAATACTGCTTGAAAACAGTATTATTTAGCTGTGGTCTTCTGTAAGATCGAGGTCCCGAGTCGGGCTACTCCATATTTTGAGCAGGAAATTTCCTGCTGTGCTTTACCTCAGTTATTTTAGTTTGTCTTCAATTTTCTTAACTAGCACGTGAAAGTAAAAATAAATCTTTAATTTTATGAAATTGATGAACAACCGAACTGGCTATTAAAACAAAATATCGAAAGCTTTATACTCATCAAGCGTTTCGTTCCACGACAAAATGCCTTCAATATTTCGCATGGGCTTGTATTTTTTATACGTGGACCCAACAGCGAGACTGAAATATGAGCGTGGCTCGAGAGTGTAGTGGCTGTCACTCATAAAAGTGGAAATCTGCCAGACTAACTTGGACAACGCAGTGCGTTCGCTATCATAAGACTTGTAAAACAATTCCTGTATGAATAACTAGCTTATATCCCTGATTTTGAATTGATTTGAATTATATTTCTAGAAAATGTTGATGAAAAGAGTATTAAGCAGTTTATTAGTACCATTTCCGCATCAGTTCTTTATTAACACTTACACTTGAATTAAGCAGAGAGCCTATAGAGCGTTACGAAAAATATGATCGCACGAAGCGAATGGAAGTTGAGAGATAATATAAGTTAGTGAAGGTAGAAAGAATGAGAGATACGTTTCGTATATTACTGTAGGAGCTATAGAAGTTTAACTTCAGTCGTGTGGTCTAAAGCACACTAGTTTTTTTAGAATCTAAAAGTCATTTACGATATCTACTTGTCGTCATGTATAAGATTGTATTTTATAATATTTTGAACTTGGAAAGGGGTTTTTGCGAATGCAGCAGTGAACATAATTTCCGCTTCAAACTTTTGCGTTCGATTCTGCCTCGAGATTTCGCCAAGATGATATTCCAGTATGTGTTATATACTCAGCTAATACGCCTAATAATAATATAAACTAGTAGTCACCCAGAGGTCGAAATTCGACAATAATTAAAAATTTAGATTAAGGACAACCAAAATATAATGAAAATAAAGAACCTTTTTTCAATTTGACTACAAACAACAACAGTGATTGCTGCAATCAACAAAAGAGTATAATATGCGTGTGTGTGTCAAATAAATGGTAGTTTGTGTAATGTTTATTTTTTTATTGATTTAATATATTTTTATGCATAATTAAAAAAATGTTAGCATTCTGCAGTCCTTCTCTATATAAACTATAAGTGTGCGAAATTTCATACTCCCCCGTCCGCGTAATTTTCTTAAAAAAGGGGTACAAAGTTTTTGCTTCACGTATTAATATATAGATTTGATTAGAAAAAACTTTCTGAACACAATTAAAATTACGATACAAAATAGATGTTTTATGTTACGAAGCATTTTTATTTCCCAAAAGATTTATATACGAAAGAGAAAGAATGAAATATTATACCTTCCAAAATATAAAGATACATTATGCGCCTATAATGTTCAAAATGAGCATCTCCCTAATACATCTGTGCTCCAGGAGGCTCAAGGCTCCATCATTATGTTTTGTTTTCGAAAGACGTTTTTATATCGGTTCGATTTTGAAGCGAACATTAGAATTTTTTATGTCGCCCTTACGTAATGGCGTGTTCGCAGATGGCTGGATGCGGCAGCTTATATTTTAGACGCGAGGTAAATTTACAACGATTATTATTTATAATGTAAACGTTTTTACGTTTTATTGCTTTAAATTTGCCTTTCTTGTGTAACGAGGTTAATGAACTGATGACAGACCGACCTTTGACGTTCGTGATTATAAAAACGAGTGTTGCCAAATTGAAAAGGTTACGAAATCTTTAAAAATACAGATACACAAAGTATATTTTAATAGATTTCCTAATTCTATTTAAGTCATTAACCAGACGTTAGTCTGGTTAATGACACATACATCTGAATAAATAAATAAAATTGGAGTGTCTGTTTGTAACATTAGAATAACCGCTTTTTACTAAATTCATTCTGAAGTATACACGGTACATATACCAAAATAACATTTTTTACAATTTTTGTCTGTCTGTCTCTCTGTTTGTTCCGGCTAATCTCTGAAACGGTGGGGATGATTTTGACGGGAGTTTCACTAGCTGTAAGCTGATATAATAAGGAGAAACTTAGGTTACTTTTATTTTAGAAATTTATTTATTTCATAAGTATGCGAACTAAACAATAACTTTTTTGTTAAATTCCACGCGGACGAAGTCGCGCACAGCTAGTTTATAATTAAAAAAAAAACCGAAGTCATCAAATATGTTTCACAATATTACCAAGCGAATTCAGTAATGTTATTCGTTTCATATTTAACATTCTAATTTCGCAAACTTTATTTTAAGGGTAAATTTTTATTAGCCTAAAATATCACGGACCTTTCGGGTTCTTGTGTCAACCAGATATTTGTGTCTTGAGTGGCGTTTGTTCAGCTGTCGTTCGTCTGAAGTGTTCAGTCGTGTTTCAGTCATTGAAGCTTTGTATTTCCACCTTATAGTACTTATCTATAGCCCTTTGTAATTTTAGTTTGTCAAATTGGTTTATATTTATGAACGATGACTTACGATGTTTTATTTTTACTAGTACTTCACAAAGAATTGTAACCTTTATAATTGTATCCCTACAGTCAGATATATATTTATATAATAATACATTTATTATATTGTTAACATTTATCTATTGTTTTCTAATCTTTGCGCCATTCTTGACGCCGCGTTGGCGCAGCGGTCACAGCAATGGATTGCGATTGGCTGTTGCGCGAGCGGTTGCGGGTTCGATCCCCGCACACGACAACATTTGTATTGACTATACAGATGTTTGCCGTGGTCTGGGTTTTTGTGCAGTCCTCGTGGGTCTCCCCACCGTGCCTCGGAGAGCACGTTAAGCCGTCGGTCCCGGTTGTTATCATTTACACCTGATAGCGATCGTCACTCATAGTAGGGAATATATCCGCCAACTCGCATTGGAGCAGCGTGGTGGATTAAGCTCCGATCCTTCTCCTACATGGGGAAGAGGCCTATGCTCAACAGTGGGATATTACAGGCTGAATCGTGATCGTTCTAATCTTTACGCTAATTTCCCTCATTATAATGAAACAACTTTTTCGGATTTCATCGTGATTTCGTAACATTTATAGCTAAATAACATTCCATCTCAAACAACTATTTTTTTAAGTTTAATTTTTTTTTGCGTTTGAACTAATATTCTATTGTAACATAAATATATAATTCAACGGTATTGTTTTATGTTCAATCTCATAATTTATTTCAGTTACTAAGAAGAGATAATGATTTAATACATGCAATGGAAAAGTAGGTACGTAAAGTTAGTTGAAAGTAAGAAATAAATAAATAAATTAAATAAACAAACTTGACTGAGTGATATAGAAATGAAAACGAACTAGTTTAAACCAGTTAAAGCTAAAACACCCGCAGTAGCGCTCGCCACCTCTTTATACACTGCAGCTATAACCGAAAACAAATGAACCAAAATTCCCATCCATCAAATACGCTCGGTGGCTTCCGTATATCCCGGATATTGTATGCAATTAACAAACCTATTACCTTAATAATAAGAGCTATTATTTTTCGAAATCCAACAGCTCCTAATCAGATTCACGATCGACCATAATCCAACGTTTTACGTTATAACATGCCCCTAACATGAAACTAAAACCAGTATTACCAATCTAATTTTTGCAAAACTATAAATTTTAAATGCGGTTTGCATGCAAGTCGTTATGATGGAATTTTTTTGAATAATATAGTACGCTGATGGATTGAAAACACGTACGGCGTATTAGTCGATTTACTAATACGTGGATATTAAGCTTGTAAGAAACACCAATTAAGCGACATTAGAAATAATGGAACCACACAGTCATTAATCAGGTTATGTTTCGCCTAATATCCCATTAACACAAACACTTAATGGCTGATAAAGTTCCAAGAAAAACATTAAAATTTAATCAAATCAAAAAACAATGCTCATAAAATAAAAACAACTGAATCAAACTCAATCAAATTTTAATGGGACTAAATGGAAACTATTTCACATAGAACAATAAAATAATCACGTAAATCAAGAAATCACGACGTAATCGGTGTACATACTCGTACATAAAAAAATACCAACCGAATCCAGAACCTCCTTTTTTTTAATTTGGTTAGAAAGCGAAATACGATTGTTATTTTTAGATCAAGTTTAAATTAATTCTAATACGCTGTATTTTTAAGTGTAAAAATAAAAATGAATTAAAAATCTTCTGATGCTGAGGACGAAGAAAAATAAAGTGAGTATTGACAAAGCCTACGAGCTTTTGTGAGGTATGTTTGCCTTAAATTCAGTCAGTCAGTTCAGCCAGTTGCAGTCCACTGCTGGACATAGACCTCCCCAAGTTCGCGTCAGGCATCCCGGTTTTCCGCAATCCAGGCTACACCACCTTAAAATCAATCGTAAATTCAAAATCGGATCTTTAGTACTAAGCGATTATTATCTAACCACCTAATGTTATACAAATTTCTGCTGTATTCTATCTAAAGAAGAAAATTATCCAATTCAATTTGTTAGTAAGCAAATGGAAAAATGGTAATCGCTTTACATAAATCCTACGAACATTCAAGATTACTTGAGCTAAATGTGAATACCTAAGAGTCTAGACTTACAAATTCTCAAGAATGTTAGGTAACAGTGTAAATTTTTATGGCCGTCTCAAACAAACACAGATTATTATTTTCATTGTTATGTACAGAAATTTTATTATTTTAAGTAATGGACTGAAAATCTGCTTAAAATTGCCGGTCTAAGCTGATAGTGGAAAAACGGGATGTCTGGCGTGAACTTGCGGAGGCCTATGTCCAGCTGTTGATTACGATAGGCTGATCTGACTGACTGACTGAAGTATTAGTGGAAACTTAACGTCTTTGTGATGACGTTAGCTTATCTTCTATGATAATGATGAGAATTATTTCGTTAGTCAACTCTAGTAATGTAAAAAAAAAAATCTAAATATTTACACACTAAAATGTTTGTAAACGGTTTTAACCCTTATGTTAGTAACCGGGTACCCGGGTACCCACCGCGGTATATTATTATGAATAAATCAAAGAAATTTAAATATTTTATTTTAAGCTCTCGAATCGTCGTTTTTAAACTTAAAAGAAAACTAGTTGTGAATGTATTTAATTTTTATGATTATTATTTTTTTAAAGAAATAAGCTCAAACTTCAGCCATCGCTTCATTAGCAACCGGGTACCCGGGTACCCACAATAAAAAGCATAGAAAATAAATTTAAGTTGGTTTCGATAAATGCATGCAACTAAATTTAATTAAAAGAAATAGTAAATATTACATTATTTTATTAATTAATAACATTAATTCTGACATTTAAGACATTGTACGAGATTAATTGAGCGCCCATCACATACTGACTGGTGACAAATGGCACAAGTTTTACGGGTCTTTCGCCGTCTTCTTCCTGAAGATTCTGTCACTTTTTTCTTCCGGTTTTATCTTTCGGGATCACTGGACCAGGATTTATTTCGACTGTTTCTTGTAGTGCATGACCTAAAATAATTTTAACGGCAATCTTTGTTGAGAAGTCACGCGTTACTTACGGATTCGCGATCAATCGGATTTGCGATGTTCAATCATTGGCAATGCCAGTTCTTCACTTAGTTTCCGCATAAATTGACGACATTCTGTCGTTTTTTTGCCAATCATATTATTTTTTTCGTAATAAATTACATATTATGCAAGTGAAGAAATGTCTAGCATGTTGAAGAACATTGCCATTGGCCATCTCAAATACCGTCGTTGACTTGTGTATCTCAGGACCATTTGTTCCATTGTGGCAACGCCAGCTATATAATTTCTGGTTTTCATTTAGCGTCATGACCAACTGATGTATCTGAATGCATTGTAGATAACAGATAACAGCTTCATTTTTTTTAGTAACATAAGAACACATGGTAACTTTTTCGTGAAATCGAAAAACGGTGGAATACTGCTCCCGTACCTTATTTCCTTTCATAACACTAGGGATGTAAGGTATATATTTTTTTACCGTGCCATCACTTCATCACTTCAGCCTATCGCAATCCACTGCTGAACATAGGTCTCCCCAAGTTCACGCCAGACATTATGGCGCGAACTCATGTGTGTTGCCCATAGTTGAATGGGCAAGCGGGTTGGTGATCGCAGGGCTGGCTTTTTCGCACTGAAGACGCTGCTGCCCGTCTTCGGCCTGTGTATTTCAAAGCCAGCAGTTTTATTATCCCGCCAACAGTCGGCTTTATAAGTTCCAAGGTGGCAGTGCAACTTTGTTATCCCTTAATCGCCTCTTACGACACCCACGGGAATAGGGAGGGGGGGGGGGGGGGTTAGCTATATTCTTTACTGCCGTAACCACACAGCATGCCGTTGTTACCGTGACAACAATGGTAATATTTCACGATAGCAAATGTTTAGCAAATGTTTGTCCTCAAGCGACACATAGAATAAATATATATACATTCAAGGATAATTAATTGTTCGTTTAGATGATAGAATTATATAAACTTTAATACTTCTTTAATAGTAATTATCAAAATATAAATTTATTTTTCATTTTAAATAAAATAAAGATAAATTTTAATACCTTACCCGTGTACTCACAGATCCTAAGGTCTGTGGGTACCCGGGTACCCGGTTGCTAAGAGACGTCGGTAAATTCGGTTACTAACATAAGGGTTAAAGTGTTTGAATACTTTAAACACTTTTTTATATATCCTGAGTAAAAAAAATTATATAGATAATCAAATATCTACGTTAAACATTTCTTTAATAACAGGGCTTAGAGTCAACAACCCTTTGTGTATATAATTACAGTGTACTTGATCGAATCATCTATAACAAAGTGGGCTTAAGACCTCATAGATCAATTTTACTAAAGTGATTCCCGACATTAAAATAATTTAATCAGTAAATCCTCTTGGCTCTTGGGTAATGGATACCGACCGATCTCTATAACTTTACTCAATTTATAACTAACACATCGACGGTGCCGTAGAATAACGTTACATGTGAATATAGTACGAAATCAATTTTATTTAATAATTTACTTCAGGAGTCGAAGATCTATCTATACATGCAAAAAAAATAATTTTACGACCAATAGTTTCTGAGATTCTGAGGCGAACAACGTCCCATGTGTATGTGTCTCCGTATTATAATGAACTAGATGCATATATGACGGAGCTCGCGGCCGGGGGTAGCACGCGTTGGTCGTGCCAAAGTCACTTGTTACGTTGTTGAGTGGAAAACGAGCTTGTGCGCACGAGTTACCGCATTCGCCGATGATAAAGTTATTTTTCTTAAATAGTATTCATAATTAGTACTAAAACATGTCCAAATATAATAACAGATCTAATAAAATCCTTGATTTGGTGAAAAACAACTGTAAAAATTCGGAAGAAGAATTTGATAGTGGAAAGATATCTGGTTATAACAAGGAAATTTCGAATTATCCCGGTAAGTTAATCTTATTCCTTATTAACATGTATAACAAAATTGCATTTTAACGATTGTTTTATATTCTATGGTGGTTTATTTTAATTTACATAACTAACGCCAAACTTCGCGTTTCATATTCATATGTGACGTTATTTAATGGAGATTAGTCTTTACATTGTTTCGTACAAAAATGCTCTTGCAAATTAAATCAAATTGTAAAAGACATCTTTGACTACTCATGGAAAACTTAATTTGTTGATATTAAAGTATGAGTTACAAGTAGTCATATGTCGTTTTACCACGGACATATTCTGACGTTTTTGAGTTATATGTGAAGATAGAACGTTCTTTTGCGAAATTCTTGATGACATATGTGAAGACAGAACGCTCTTTTGTGGAAATCCTGATGTAATATGTGAAGATAGAACGTTCTTTTGCGGAAAACTGATGTAATATGTAACATTGGTACGTTTTTTCTTCCAGAAAAATACTGTAATTTGGTTTAAATTGCTTTTTTCTTAATTAAATTATCAATTTATTCGTATTCAAATAAAATTGTTTTCTTTTATTTTTGTAATTTTTATATTTTATATTATTTTTTCAGTTTCAAAGACACCTGTAAGCCCATCATCGTCACCATTACATCCGGGTTCAGAAAACATTGCTTTAGAGCTAAAAGACGTATTAGTCAGTCAGTTCAGCCTATTGTAGTTCACTGCTGGACATACCCTCCCCAAGTTCGCGCCAGACATCCCGGTTTTCCGCAATCCTCCATGAAGACTACACCGGCAATCTTACGTAGATCGTCGGTCCAACGGGCCAGAGGACGTCCCACAATGCGTTTGCCAAGACGCGGTCTCCACTCCAGGATCCGTCTGCTCCAACAGCCATCGGTTCTGCGACACAGATAACCAGCCCACTGCCACTTAAACTTGCTAATTCTGTGGGCTATGTCGATTACTTTCGCTCGCAGATAGTCTCATTTCTAATCCTATCTTTGAAAGAAACCCCAAGCATAGCCCCTTCCATTGCACGTTGAGCGACTTTAAACTAGTGGACCAGTCCGTCAGTGTCCATGTCTCGGCTCCGTATGTCAACACAACCAGGACGCATTGCTCGAATACTTTTGTCTTCAAGCATTGTGGAATCTTCGAAGGCAAGACTCGACGAAGCCTGCCAAACGCCGCCCAGCCCAACCAAACCATCCTATCAGTCTCCTTCTCGAGTTGTTTCAACCTGGTTGAATGGTGTGGCCAAGGTAGACATAATCCTGAACAACTTCGAAAAGGATACCGTCAACCGATACCCGTCTCGGTATCACTTGGTTGTTAAACATAACTTTCGTTTTATGGGGTCTCGGTATGAACTTAGTCATACCGAGACCCACTCGTCGGGAGGACTCGTTTAGGCCGGCCAGCATTCGGCCTAGCTCATCCGACGTCTCCACAAAGATTAAGAAATCGTCGGTAAAACGAAGGTGCGAGATGAATTCGCCGTTGACGTTGATGCCTCGTTCCTCTCAATCCAAGGTCATAAAGACATCCTCCAGCGCAGTGGTAAACAGTTTCGGTGATATTACATCTCCCTGTCTTACCCCACGCCGCGCCGGAAGAAAATGCACAGCCTGCTCCGGTGGGTGGAGACGATTCGTAACAACCCTTGAAAACAGCTTATAGACGTGGCTCAAAAGTGAGATTGGTCTGTAATTCTTCAACAAAGACTTGGTGCCTCTCTTAAAGAAGCACCACCACACTCCTGGACCACGCCTCCGGCGTGGTACCTCGGTGGATGACGGCGTTAAAAAGTTTATATTTCTATTCTGCTCAATCAGAGTAGTAATATCTCTCGTATTTGAGCAGCGGTGGTCTCGGCGTACAAGTTTCCGTATCCTCTTAGACAAAGCCTTCTGTTCTGGCGAAGCTGCTTGGGCAGCGGGCAACTCGCACCTCCGCCGCATCAGATCCAAGGCTTCAGGCGAAAGTTTAGACTGCTTCGTTGACTACCTCGGCGGAAAGTGTTTGCGACCCAGTGTACACACCATCTTCACCATGTTGTCGGTCATCTCGTCCACTTCGCCAGCGAATCGAATCGGTTTTGGAGCTCCAGTTGGAACTGCTCGGAGCCACATAGTATTTGGAGCAGCGTAGGTCAGAGAGTAGATTTCATCAAGCGCGTATTCAGAGTGCCCTGTAATAGCCGGTGGTCGCTGCTGGTGTTAACCGGTTCTAATTATAATAAATACAAAGAAAGAACAAAATGTGATGTTGGAGACTGATAATTTTAGTATTTTATGTGAGTTTAAGAAACGTTTATTGATTTAAAGAAGTGAAGATATTTTTTATGTTTAATTATTATAAATTTGGTACTTTTAAAATAAAGGACTGATTTTGTTTTTAAAATGTTTTATTTTTAATCGATTTTTTACAAAAAATAATAAATACTATATATGACACGCTACTTATGAAAATGACTGCTCAAAATAAATCTGGAATATGCATATAGGACGAAATAACTAGCTTAAGTTTCATAAAAAAACGTTCCATTTGCATCTGGATCCTTAGAGCCTCCGGTGAATAACGTCACATGTGTAAATGTGACAGCAACAAGTCCATTATAAAACGTTATATATAAACATCGACCCTACTATCTTTTTAAATAAAACTGTTTCAAAATAATTAATAATACTGATAGATAATCACAGGCTTAATGTAAATTTTTCCAAAGTATAAAAGCGCCAGGTTTTTCCGTTTCCGAAATATAACAATTGAAAACTTTGAACGGCTCTACTGTAAAACGACTATTTTGCAGATAGTACGTTATTCTACGGCACCGTCGACATATTATTACAGTCATCACTATCCTACTTGGCTGTATCTTTAAGCTTGCGTAGAGCGTACGGTAAATATACAGGGTGTTAGGGGAATGGTTAGCCATAGAGGTGTGTTGGGTAGGGGAGGTCATTTGGAACCTATTTAGGCTAACTTACCTATATGCAAAGTGTTACGGATTTTTTTTTATGATTATTTTTTCATTTTTCGAAAAAAGTGCCGAAAATTAGTGATTTGACCATCATATCTTTTTTGTTTATTGATATATCAACGCCATTTCTTTTTTGTTTTGATCATCAATACATTGCGCATGTAAAATAAATATGATTTAATTTAGAAAACATCTACAAAAAAAAATTATGGGCCAAAGAAATCTTGACAGAGACAAAAAGTAAATCAAACCTTCAAGTTTAGGTATAAATTAAAAAAAAAATTAAAGCCTCCAGACAATTTAAAATAATTTAAAAAACTACTCTAGTTAACACTGTTTTAAATAATATTACTTTCATTCACCTACCTTACTTACTTTTTTTTTAAATGATGAAATAACGAAATGGTTTCTACCTGAACCCGCATTCTACGCTGACAATTATAACAATAATTGTTATTACGCAGGGCGGTATATCCCTGTATAGCACATGGTAAACTACCATCTTGACTTTGGCGACATGTTGGCGCAGCGGGCAGAACACTGGCTGATGCGCTGGCGGTCGCGCGTTCGATTCCCGCTCACGGCAGATATTTGTATTGGTCATATAGATGTTTTTTATTATCATATCAAAATTTTCGACCCAGCGGGATTCGAACCCGCACCTTCCCGACAATCCGTGTCCGGTGCTCTAGCCGGGCCTATACCCCGCGGAATCGAAAATCTTGATATGATTTTTATTCGGTTTTAAGCAACCGTGGTAAAAAAAATTTTCGAATTTCCTCATGTGTGGGTAACACAAAAATAAAAATAATATGGTCATATAGATGTTTGTCGTGGTCTGGGCGTTTGTGCTTGTGTATTGTGTGTGTTTCCGGACCCCCGACACAGGAGAAAATCCTACTGGGGCCGTCGAGTGTGAAGCGTTTATTATTAAAAAAAATATCTTGACTGCTCTCATCAGGCGAGGATTTACATCCTCATTTGAAGATCATCCTTATTTCTACAATAATTGTTATTACGCAGGGCGATATGTCCCTGTACGGCACATGGTAAACTACTTGCTGTCTCTTTTTATCTTGGAATTTGGGGTATGAGTTTCCACGGGCACCACAAATGTCTCTCATAGGGTGAAATTAATGGCGGTAGGTATCAAAATAAAACAAATCATAAATTCGAGTAACAAATTTATTCTATTTTTTATAAATACAGTGAATTCGGTCGTGAATTTTCATAATCTACATTACTAGAAATAAGGATGATCTTCAAATAAGCTTCACACTCGACGGCCCCCAGCAGGATTTTCTCCTGTGTCGGGGGTCCGGAAACACACACAATACACAAGCACAAACGCCCAGACCACGACAAACATCTATATGACCAATACAAATATCTGCCGTGAGCGGGAATCGAACGCGCGACCGCCAGCGCATCAGCCAGTGCTCTGACCGCTGCGCCAACATGTCGCCAAAGTCAAGATGGTAGTTTACCATGTGCTATACAGGGATATACCGCCCTGCGTAATAACAATTATTGTTATAATTGTCAGCGTAGAATGCGGGTTCAGGTAGAAACCATTTCGTTATTTCATCATTTAAAAAAAAAGTAAGTAAGGTAGGTGAATGAAAGTAATATTATTTAAAACAGTGTTAACTAGAGTAGTTTTTTAAATTATTTTAAATTGTCTGGAGGCTTTAATTTTTTTTTTAATTTATACCTAAACTTGAAGGTTTGATTTACTTTTTGTCTCTGTCAAGATTTCTTTGGCCCATAATTTTTTTTGTAGATGTTTTCTAAATTAAATCATATTTATTTTACATGCGCAATGTATTGATGATCAAAACAAAAAAGAAATGGCGTTGATATATCAATAAACAAAAAAGATATGATGGTCAAATCACTAATTTTCGGCACTTTTTTCGAAAAATGAAAAAATAATCATAAAAAAAAATCCGTAACACTTTGCATATAGGTAAGTTAGCCTAAATAGGTTCCAAATGACCCCCCCTACCCAACATACCTCTATGGCTAACCATTCCCCTAACACCCTGTATAGATTAACGGCCACGGGTTTCAAAAACGGGTTAACAAATAAATTATATCGTCAGCTTCGGGCCACGTCTTAGCATTACTAGGCAGTCACAGGACTGTCGATCTGCAGTCTTACGTAATAAATAGCCTGTATGATAAGCGTGAGGGATGATGACAAAAGGCATTTACAATTTAGAGCCTGTGTATGATAACTATTAATATATTAATTTAATTTTTATGACAATAAGATTTAAACCTATTAGTATATATTTTAACAGTATTTTAAAATAACAGAATTTTGTATTTACAGATTCATCTAATACAAATTCAGGCCAACTAAAACAAGAACCTTCAATCACAGAAATTATGAAATCACCTAGTAAAGTTGTTCTATTAAGAGTAAGTGTTTGTTTATTGACTAATGGCCGGTCTCAATAACCTATCACGTTTTTACAACAGTTTTAATTTCAAGTAATTTAAGTAATTTATTCAAGTAAATTACATTTGTCTATAAAAACAGTAATTAATAGCGGGACCCAAACTAAGCTATGCTTGTATCTTGGGCCCCCATAATAGTTACCACAGAAGTAGACGACGTATACAAGATACATTTTTAAAATTAAGTTTAATTACATGTATAAAAGTACAACTAAAAGAGAGAAATTTATGTATTAAAACTAAAATAGTATCTATTACGAGTCAAAAACACTAAGCTGCTGCGACTACGCATAGTCTTACGTATCAACAAACAAACACACTTTATAATCATTATAGTACCATAGAGGAAATAACTACATTTAGAGTTCTAAGGTATAATTATAAGAAACGTCGCCAAAGACACGATATTGTTAGTGAGTAAAAATAGGAAAACAGTGCTGTGTATTTCTTTCTGTACTCTGTATAAGACTACTTGTCCTTTGACTTTTATAAATGGCCATTTCTGCGAGCCACTTGAAACGTCGGGACTAACTTAAACAATACTCGAGCTATACAATATTACTTGTCTAAACCAAGTTACACAGAAAATAACACTTTTATACAAGAACATTTTATATACAACATTATCTTTTTAGGATTGAATCTAGAATTCCTGAAGATAGTAGTTTTTTTTGTTACAAGTGATATTTATCGTCCTGAAAAATATATCAAAGAAGATTCTCGAGAATAGGCTTCTTAATAAGGTGAAGACAGCAATATGACGTCACTGTCTTTAATACGAGTATAATCACGTTCGTGTTACACGCCGTGTTCATTCGTTTCGTAATAAAATTATTTTCAATACAAAACAATAACTTTAATTTTACAATACTTTTAATAATAGCTTTAACGTTACACTCGATAACATTATTTCAACTAACGAAAGTTCTAACGTTAATACTTAAATAATTGTGTTTGCTCGCAAACGAAAAAAAAGCGACTTCAATTACATCGACAAGTAATACAACGTAATAAGACGAAAAAATAGTCAAGTAAATACGCGCTATTAAAGATTACTTAAAATGTTGTAATCAGTTTTCGATCTAATTTAAACAAGACTACAAGACAAATATTAGCTTTCGACTAAAGTAAGAATCATCGAAATCGGTACACCGAGTAAAAAGTTATGCGGTATAATATAACGTAGGTCGACGAAAAAGTAGTCACGTAAATACGCATTATTAGATATAACTCTAAAAGTACTTGTCAGATCTCAATTAAATTAAAATGGGACCACATGACACGCAACACCTTTCAATTAAAACAAAATTGATCGAAATCGGTCCACCCAGTCAAAAGTTCTGAGCTAACATACATAAAAAAAAAAAAAAAAAAAAACATACGTGTCGAATTGAGAACCTCCTCCTTTTTTGGAAGTCGCTTAACAATAGTCAATCGTACCCCTAACCGTCGCGTCGGTGTTAGGCGCCGTGCACACATTCGCACCATACACCATAGTCCACCATGTCAGAAGTTTTTTGTAGTACAATGTATTGACATATTGCTTACCTGACAGAAATTAAGTAAAGTGACGAAAGCTTAAGGGACTAAAATATTATCTATGTATAGTAGTTAACAGTCCGACGACTCGAATAAGAATAATGCCAGCGCGATCGACGCACCACATTTAAAGCGACAGTCACCTGACCACACCTAACCATATACAGACGTATCACTCTTTTGTGCTGTAGTTCGATGTAGTGAACTATAAACAAAAATATTGAACTACTGAAGGAGAAAACTCCAGTCGTGCATCGGAGCTGACACATACGCTTTTTTTTGGTGGATAGTTACCGTATGAAATGAAATCATTTATTTGTTTCACCATAATTTGCAAAAAAAAAATTGTAAAAGTACTTTTGTAGTGTATTAAGAGATTTTTTTTATTATTTAATTTGATTAAGAATATTAAAATACGAGTAAATACAGTAGAAAATGCTATAGGTACCTAGCAACAATTTAAACCATTAACACAAATAAAAGGTTCAATCAAAGATTACATTAAAAAGATTACTTGAACGGTAGATCAATATACGAATACGTCAACGATAAAAAGCATTTAATCAAACAGTAAGTTGTTTCGAAGAAACAAATCGTTTTCAATTTAAATAGTTGGTCGGAAATAATATTTGTAACAATAATTGCAATCGATTCTAGGAAGTGAATGATTCCAAGAATTGTGTTGCAATTTTGAAACGACGCCAACTTTGCGGTTTGCATATACGTATATCATAGGAAGTACATAATTATTAATTTCTCTTTGTTTATAACTAGCTTGAAAATATAGTAAGTTTCTGCAAGTATTGGATATTAAAATGTTTACTTGTGTGTTAATTACCATTAAAATTTGAAAAGTTAATAATGGAATTATTCAGTCCTTGAGGGTTTCATAGTGAATAATTGAATGATAAATACATTATAAATTAACTAATAATAATCAAGTAATAACTGAGGTAGAGCACAGCAGGAAACGTGATACTCAAAATCTGGAGCAGCCCGACTGGGAACTATCCCAGTCGGGCTGTTTAAGGCAACTAAAAAAAATCCAATTTTATTATAGCTATCGATTTTACTTTCACATGTTAGTTGGAGGATTAGACTATGAATTAATCATAATAGAAAAATGTATTCATGCGTTTGTTTGTTCTTTTATTAATTACTTACTTATAAGGCGTAATTTGTAGTAATTAATTGTAGTAAGAATATACAAAAAGTCTACTGCTTGACCGTAGGTAATTTAATAAACTGGTAACATTCAATCCAAAACGCTGCCTACTGCTGGCTAGATAGAACAGCGTGATTGAGTATAAATGTGTTGCAGACTTTTACTTGGAATAAAATCCTCATGGAATTTTTTTCCATTGCCAAGAACTAGATAAATCTTAAAGACAAGTTATATAAAAGTTGCGCTTTCAGCTCTGATTTGTATCTGCGTGATCCCCCCTTATTGATCAACGTGTTCTATTCACTGTAGTATCTCGACTCCATAAATTATTACTATAAATGTCTAGTTCTCTAACATAGTAAGTGATGATATTAAATGATTCACGCTAAATTGCACCCAGTAGGATATGAATAATCCTGTATCGTGAGTTCGAAAATGGATACAAGTTAATGACAAACGTCAAGACTACGCCAATAAATTGTGTGGCCTTTTCAAACTGTTGTCATTTGCGGGGATCAAATTCATGGCAACCACCAGTGAGATACCATTGAGCTGAGGCGTCGTCAATTGTAGTAAAATAATAATATTTAGAGAAAGTTCATAAGTTGACGTTCAAAAGAAATGCCATTCACAATACCAGTATTGTCCTAGGAACAATCAAAGCTATAGCGGATCTTAAGACAATGCCGTAGAAATAATAAACGTGACTTAACAGGAACATGACAAACGTGTTAATAATACTGCGTACAATATTATACTCAATTCATAATGCTGTAGTGTATAAGCCATACTCATGACACGAGTTGACACGAGATGCGCATGTTCAAGTGATACAACAGCTTCCGTAAAATTCATTTAGAGAATGGCCATAGCAGAAGTTTTAGTGGGTAAAACTTCGACATAAGTTTTGTGTTCCGACTTCGTATTTAGGACCTGGGTATCTTTTAAAGGTTTCTTATGCGTCAACTGAAATAAAATATTGGTTTAATATATACAATATTATCTGTATTCAAATCATATGGAATTTATACTTAAATATATTTTCATGCCAAAGACATTATTTTTTCGACCGCACTAGTTTTAGAATTGATTCCTGTATATACATTTTAAAAATATTATCATCTGGATTGACTGTCCAAAAGCGTGTATTTATGTTATGAATATTTATATTTTTTTCTTGAACAACAAATACAGGTACAACTTAAGATTTATGCAAGTCCGATGTCAGGTAATCCTCAGTAATAGAACGTCAAAAAAATTGAAAAGTTAGTGCAGTCTTTTTGTAAAGAGCTTATCAAAGGACCAGTTCACAGAAGTTCGGGAACGTTCTAATCTAATCTTTGAGGTTTACAAAATAAAGTCTCAAACTTTTCTTGCGTTGGAGCCAAACCTCATTCGTGCGAACAATTCTTATCCCGCTTCGCCATGATGTTCCGTCGGGAATGGTTAAAACAAAGCATTTTTCAGTTTCACCTTACCTCCAATTTTTCCATTGCACATTTTTCGCACTGCTTGGCATACTTTTATTATTCCGTAATGAGAAACGTTTTACCTTCAATATTACTATTACCCTTTCAAGCTGCTTCAGCTGCTGCCGCAGATGCTTCCTGTTTTACTTTGATACATTTTTGTTTACGACTCTTTTAATTTTCTTGATGCAAATTGTAATTATTGTTTTTGAGATCATTTTGTTAATACGTACCTGTAAACAACTTCTGAATATATTTGTAATTAAACTGTAAATAAGACTGGCAGTGGTTTTCAAAATCGTCAAACCTTTTAAATTTAAAAATACTTGCAAAATTTTCAAACTCAGAAAACATCGCTGTAAAAACTAAGAGCGTACAACAATGAACCATTACTAAGAGTTCTCATCCAAGCAGACTGCATAAAAGGTGGCATTAGCGACAGAACAGTTGAAGTAATCGATTCCGATGACATCACAATAAAATCGCGCCAGAGGAGCATGGGTTTCACCAGAAACCCGATAAGTGGATGAAAATTCGCGAATAGAATAAATATAGCCGAATACTTTTTGCTTCGTCCTCGATCGTTATTTATTATTTATGGAAATAGACCTGGAACTCCATCGAGGGAAGGTCGTCATATTTTTCTTAAAAAAAGTAATGTCCCCCGATGCGGCGCGCGTTTGTCATGCAAATTTATGCGATCCGTTTTATCGTTCGTTTTTAAGCCGATAGCGATTTCTAGACGGAATATTGAATCGAATTGCGAATAAAAAACAAGCTTAATCGATCGTAAGTCATATTTCCTCGTCACGGAAGATGTTAATCTGAATAATAAATTAGGTCACAATTTTCGGCGATATCGGATTTTATTGAGAATCGTCGATTCCGTCTCTTGAGTCAGATGTTACGTTTTAATTTCGTTATTGATTAGATTTATTTGAAACTGTTAAGTAGCAGGTAATATTTTTCAGCGGGTAAACGTATATGTTTAAAATTAAAAAACAAACATATTTAAAATTTTATACCATTTTTACTGATAATTTTTTAGACTACCGCACAAAATTTCGATCTTCTGAAAAAAAAGGGTGATTTTAGGACGCTTGTGCACTACAATGAATTTTACGGACGGGCTGTCCGATTTTTTACGGTCCGATATGATACGCCATAGAAATGTATGGGCGCTTGTGCACTACCATGAATTTTACCGTCCGTAATTTTACTTTTTCCCATACCGGACCGTTTTTTTCGGTCCGAGATGAAGGGAAGGGGAGGGGGGCGGGGAAGGGGTGTGTCGCTAGGGCTGCTGAGTTTTTTTGACAAAAAAAAGTATAAAATAGTTTAGATAGGAAAAAATAAAATAAAGTATTTGGAAGAAAAAAAGTATTTTTCAAATTTTATGTTCTAATTGCTTTAAAAACGTATTTTTGTATGCTTTTAGTACATGTTAACAATTTTTTGTTATCGTTAAATGTTTCAAAGCTTATTTGGCAACCTTTTAATTTAAATAAACGATTCTTTTTTTCAACTTTTAGATTTCTTTCTGAAAAAAACCTCTTAGTGAAAACTGAAGTGGCGGAAACGGAGAGTAAATAAGAAATAATTTTTTTTTTTATATTTTTCAAGCTATCACATGCATTTTAAAGTATATATTGCCATTTTTCAACTGTAGGTACTTGTCACTGAAAATTGTTTATCATCATTAGTGAATTGGATCTCTTTAATGTTTGGATCTCTTTAAGTATTATAGATTCGGAATACATATGGACGATCTTAATTAATATTTCATCTTTCTTGTAATTTGGCCTTTGTAATTACCATTTGAAAATGTTCAAATTTAACCTAATTTTTAAACCGACTTCAAAAAAGGAGGAGGTTTCTCAATTCGACCGTATATATATTTTTTTATGTGTGTTTGCGGATAACTTCGTCGTTTATGAACCGATTTTTATGATTCTTTTTTTGTTGGAAAGGGGATATCCCGACGGTGGTACCATGGTAAGGAAACTAGGATCTGATGATGGCTTCCCGGAGAAATCGAGGGAAACTTCGAAAATCGTAGAGGTTTCGTGGAATTTTATTCTTCTACTTACGTTGTATTACTTGTCAATGTAATTGAAGTCAGTTTTTTTATGTATTTGTAGGTATAATTACCAAAAATAAAGTAGGTATATTACGTTATTATAAAGTATGGTTGGTAACCCTATTGCGTTGCGTTCGTAAAATTCCGGACCGTAAAATTCATTGTAGTGCACAAACGCCCATCCGTGTTTTTCAGTGCCAAATCGGACAGTAAAAAATCGGACCGCCGGACGGTAAAATTCATTGTAGTGCACAAGCGCCCTAAGATTATCGTGGAATAAAATCTTTAAAATTTCTTGGTCATATTTATTACATTTGAGCCACTAAGCCTATTGTATTTTGCTCATTGGCAACTGCAACTAGAGACATCTGTTAGATCTCTTGCTATTTAACATGACCATTAGACTCCCGACGACGTTTTAAGAGAGGCAAATTAATTAAATTAAGATTTTTTTGTTACAGGTAAATTTTGAAAGCTACACTAAATTCAGATTGAATGGGTATGTCAAAAGAAATTAACACATTTCAAGGATGTGCGAATAAAGTTCCAGAAATACGTATTTGAATGACGACACTTTTCGCGGCGCGTTGACGCAGTGGTCACAGCACTGTCTGTTGTGCTGGCGGTGGCAAGTTTGTCCCCGCTCACAACAGTCATTATTTGTACTACATATAGATATCGGCCGTGGTTTGGGTGTTTGTGTTTATGTATTGTGTTTCCGGACTCACTATTAAGGAAAAAATAAGATTGGGTGGTCGTTAGTTGAGAAAAATATGTTTTTTTCTTTATTTTAAATTTATGACTTCATTTTATAAATTATAGAAAAAAATCGCTAAAAATTGTAAAATACAAAAGCCATCACACAAAGTACATTATCGACGATCATAAACGAAATTCGTAGCAACATTACAAGACATAAAAGGGTGAGATTATGAGGTCGGGGTGGAATTGAGCGCTGAAGAGGATATCGGGCATGATTTGTGTACCGTATCATTAAGTTCACGCTTCAGCGTAAATTATAACGGAATTTTTGAGTGATGCTTTTATGAGGAGCTCAATTTTTTTTATAAGTCTATATACATACTCTATATAATTTATTTGATTTGTCTTACATATTAACGTTGTAGTCGTCTACACATACACACACATACACACACAAACATACTCACACATAGACATCACCTCACTAAAGCAGTTGGTAAGTTATAAATATACAATATGAGTCATTAATTGGACTTAATATGTAGTGTATTATTATTTTCAAAAATCACACAGAGGGAACTCTAGTAGAATATGGAAAAACACCAATCACATAATTGTGTTTGCTCGCAAATTTAAAAAGAAACTGACTTTAAATACATCGACAAGTAAGACAACGTAGGTCGACGAAAAAATAGTCAAGTAAATACACGTTATCAAAGATTACTCCAAAAGTACTCAGCGGATCTTGATCAAATTTAAAAGAGATCATAATATGACAAACATCACCTTTCAAACGAAAAAAGAAATATCGAAATCAGTCCACTAAGTAAAAAGTTATGAGGTAATAATACAACGTAGATCGATGAAATAATAGTCCAGCAAATACGCATAATTAGCGATGACTCAAAAAGTACTTGTCATATCTCAATTAAATTTATATGGGACCACATGTCATGCACCACCTTTCGATTTAAACAAATATTGAAATCGGTCCACCCAGTCAAAAATTCTGAGGTATCATACATAAAATAGTGTGTGTCAGCTCCGACGCACGACTGGAGTTTACTCTTTCAGATCGACTGTCTAAATAGGCACAAAAAAGACTAGTCTAAGAAAAAGATTAATACCATATCTAATGGCAAGTAAACGAATCAAATATCCCAATCCAATAGGGTTCCGATAGATGGCGTTACAAAAACGTAACGAGGTATTTTTTTTTTCTTTATTTAAAAAATAATTACAATGGTCTTACAGCTTGACTGTCCTCGCCAAACTTTGCTGTTTGATGGCGAGACACGCTCTTATTTAACACATAACGACATTGTAAATAGGTAAAATATGGCATTCTCTTAACTTCATCCAACTACAAACTATGCTTAAAACATAAAAAAAAAAACGAAATATAATTTTGAACATTCTTTCATTAGATTTTACTCCTCATATTTTTTTATACCGGGGGCCTTATTTCGAAAATGAAATCAAAAAAATGACAATCAATTCTTAAAGAGTAAACTCCAAAAGAAAAAAAAATACAGTCGAATTGAGAACCTGCTCCTTTTTTGAAGTTAGTTAAATATACGAAGACTTTCGTTGTCATTGACTCACGTAGTGTCCTTGAGACGTGTAGACGCTTCGCTGTCAAACACAATACATTCACGTAAATTACTATTCTATTCTTTGCGACGTCTTTCAGTGCCTGTATGAAAAAGAGAGATGATTAAAATATCTTGAAATAATCGATAGGTTTAAGGGTTTCCACGTGTATTAATGATGCGAATGTCACTTATGAAGACGTGTATGAGTCTATATTAGATTTGAATGAGGCCAAAATAGACTTCTATTATTAAACCTAAGCCTAGACTAACACTAAAACTTTAACGAATCGAAACTAAAATATTATCCAATAATATTAACTTTATGCTGGAAAGAAATATTTTATGATTTACAACTTAATTTTATTTGTAAAACGTATTTTAAACACAGGATGTTATCATTAAACTTTGACTAATATTTAAGATTTATTGGAACAGGTATTAAATGAGAATGGGTATCTATATTAGATAGGATAGAGAAAATAGGGAAAATTAATTTTATTTTAAGGATAGCTTACTGCTTATTATAACTATAACTAATACAAAATAGAAATAAAAAAGCTCTAGCAAGAAGAATCGGCATGAAGCTCCACAGTAAAAAAAAGATAGTCATTATAAATTTTTCTATGTCTTGCATGAAATACAGCGATCTTTTTCTTGATCAAAAGTAAGAAGTACAAAGTATATATTTTCTTTTTGTTATTAGTATGTAAAATATAGCAAATACTGTATCGTATAGATACTGGTAACTTTGGCTTCGATTCCTACATCGCTTATTACTGAATTTAATCAAAGTAACTTCTCTGTAAAGCCTTTGTTCAAGTTTCCGAACCATAATTTATATTAAGTGCTACTATTATACGTACGTGTAAAATTAAAGTTATTACAATCGCGAAAAGGACATTTTTTAAAAATTTGGCTATTTTAGCTGATTACCTAGAAATGTCTATTTTATTATTCTCAATAATAAAAAAAGCGAAAAAATCGCAACGGCCTACCCTCCTAGGGTAGGCCGTTGCGATTTGTTCTATTGACGATGATCACGGTCTCGTGAAAAAGGTCATAAGCGCCATACAAAACGCGTTGCTTACGCGTTTTGAGCAGTAATGTATTCTATCTCATTCTTTCATTTACATTTATATATGTGTTTCTTTCTTTATCGTGACGTAATTCCGTTTTATCGAGTTTCAAATCACCAAGATCCTTAAGAAGTTCAACTTTCAAACTTCACTTCAAGAATTAAACAAAATGTAACAGAGCCAGCCAGTTTGTTGCCAGACGCCATTTTTAGATACGTAACACTAAAACAGTTCTTCTCCTTGTAAATCTTGCTTTTTTCACCTTTACATGCACACACCTCTAACTGCAATGGATAAGATTAAACATACCTAACCGTTAACTTGTTTAACATAATGATTAAAAGTAACCAGTTATGTATTTCATATTATATATATTTCATTTGTTCATATCAGTGTGATCCTATTTTGGCCATATTTCATAATATTTAATGTTACATACTATTGTATCATAAGTCTGTTGGATTTCCTAATAAAATATAATAAAAATGCAACCGTCTCAGCGTCCGAAACAGTTAATCTTTTGATAGTAAGTGAGTTATTTTCTTACAAGCTGTTTGTTGATTCATCTCGGATTAAGACAAGAAGGATTTAAATAAACTTTGTATTCATGAAACGCTGTTCAGGTGTCTTTTAATACTATTACAAAAGAAGGTTTTACTTCTGGAACGCTTTTTAGATTATTTCTGTTATATCTCGGTTTTTATAAAATAATTTGAATTATTTGTTGTTAATATCTGTCACTATATAATGATCTTAGGATATTAATTAATAATTATGTATACTTTTATATATTTTCATATTCATTTCATTGACAAGAATTTTAAAAAGATTTCAAAAGCTATCTTATTTTTAGTTTTGACGAAATAAGTGGTAGGACGCTTATTTTTTGAATCTAATAGAAATACGCTTTTCATATACTACGAATTGTCCGTTGGCGCAGTTTGTAGTAGCCCTGCTTTCTGTTCCGAGGGTTGCGGGTTCAATTCCCGCCTGAGTCTGGGTGCAATATTTGTATTTATTTATTCTTATATGTATTTCTATGTATAATTATCAAAAAAATATTTATATTAATCGGTTATTACCTATAACACAAGCATTAATATGCTTACCGTAGGAACAGATGATCGTGTGTGTATGTTATAAGATATTTATTATTATTAGATCACTACATAGTATAAAACAAAGTCGCTTCCGCTGCCTGTCTCTTCCTATATATGCTTAGATCTTCAAAACTACGCAACGGATTTTGATGCGGTTTTCTTTAGTAAATAGAGTGATTCCAGAGGAAGGTTTATATATATAATACATGCATAATATAGTAGAGGAACACTGATAGGTTTAGCAACCGTGCGAAGCCGGGGCGGGTCCCGAGTATTTTATATATAATACATACAGAGAGTCACGGTAGTTGTTGAGTTTATAATAATAAACATTTTGTCCATACTCAACAACTTCTATGAACAAAACCTAATCACAAACAGTCAGGCCCGTTGGCACAAACTGATTATAACTGGCTATTGTTAAAGTTTAGTGGGAATGTTGTTTGAATACAAAATAACATAAATATAACATTTCTACATATTTACTTAGAAATATTTGATGAAAATATTTGTAAGTGTTTTGAGTTTTGTTCGTATGATAAAAATATTGTATTATTCCAGTTCAAATGTATAATTTTTTTTTAATATTTATTTTATTAGTATTTTGCTTTTCTGTCTACTGGCACTCAGAATAGAGTGCATCGGGGAGTGTTGTTAGTATTTTTCGTTAAAAGATCCAAAGACGGTGGACAAGTCGTCCTAAACCAAGTTGCGATCTCGCTAGGAGACACCCTTAGGACGAACGGACATCCCGCGCCCTCCTAAAGGGCTCCCTTTCTTTTTTCACAAGTGGGTTTCAGTTCCCAGCCACCCCACCCAGTGACGCTGTCAAGGCCGATAGGGCCAACAGTACTAATCCATTCGAAAAAAAAGGTCAAGGAGCCATTCGATTACTTGAGCTAGAAAACTACATAAGTCCAGTCAGCAATTTTGATTATTTATTTTATCTAGTGGTCGCCCAGAGGTTAAAATTCGACCATAATTAAAAAATTTAATTCGAGAAAACCAACAAATTAAGAAAATAAAGAACCTTTTAAAAAAAATTTCAACTTGACTACAGACTTTGACCATCAACAAATAGTATAATATGCGTGAGTGCTGTAGTGTGTAATGCTTTTTTTATTAATTTAATGAAAATAATATTTTATGTGTAATTTTGAAAAAATATTAGCATTCCGCACTCCTTCTCTATATAAACTAAAAGTGTGCGAAATTTTATACTCCTTCTTACGCGCAATTTCCGTAAAAAGGGGTAGGTACAAAGTTTTTGCTTCACGTATTAATATATAGATAAACTACGAAGTTAGTCATTGCAAAGTCTTTGATTGATTTGATAATAATGAGATAGTGAAGTATATAGTTGAAAATTAAAATTCGAAGGATGAAGTTTCTTTTAATGTGGTTAATTTTTTATTTGGAAGGCAATTTGCATATTCGACTGATTTTTATTCAAAAGGATTAAAATTATCCAGATGTTGTATATTTATAAATATGCAAAAAAATATTGTTGTGAATGAAACAGACGAAAAAGTATGGGATGCACAAGCGGGATTTAGGAAGGGAATGGGATGTACGGATCAGGTCTTTTCTTTGCGATGCATAGCCGAAAAGTTCTTGGCTAAAAACAAGAAGGTCTATTGCGCGTTCGTAGATCTAGAAAAGGCCTATGATAGAGTGGTGAGGAATGAATTGTGGTCAGCATTGTCCGAGTACGGTGTGAGCAGTATCCTCATACGAGCACTGCAATCTCTTTATAGGAATTCTAGTGCTTGTGTAAGGATAAACGGGGCGTACACTGAATGGTTTAATATCGAAAAAGGTGTTAGACAGGGATGTGTAGCGTCACCGTGGCTGTTTAATCTGTTCATGGACAATTGCTTGGCAGAGCTGAAAGAGAATGAAAGTGGGTTGAGAATGAATGAGTTACTCGTCAAATGTCTTCTCTATGCTGATGACCAAGTATTACTTGCGTCCTCAGCCGAGGAGTTACAGGAGATGATAACTGTTATGAATGAAGCTTTTGTGAGAAAGGGAATGAAGATGAATGTAAAGAAGACGAAAGTGATGGTGTTTGAAAGAAATGAGGCAGTGACAGACTGCAATATCGTGATTGGAGATGAACAAATAGAACAGGTGAATGAGTTTGTGTATCTGGGCTCAAAGTTTACAAGAGATGGAAAGTGTGAGAGTGATATTGAAAGAAGAGTGAATGCAGGAAACATGGTGAATGGAGCTTTGCACTCCTTTATGAGCAGTCGGAATGTGTCTAATAAGGCTCGTTTGGCTGTGCATAGGGGGGTGTTGGTTCCGACACTCATGTATGGAAGTGAAAGTTGGGTATGGCAGAAGAAACATGAAAGCAGAATAAATGCAGTTGAGATGAGAGCGTTAAGAAGTATGATAGGAGTTAAACTGAGTGACAGGATAAAAAATAGTGAGATAAGGAAACGTTGTGGTCTGAAAGAAGATGTAGTGACAAAAATTGAGAAAGGTATGCTGAGGTGGTTTGGCCATGTCGAGAGAATGAATGAAGAACGATTGACGAAAAAAGTGTATAAGGCGAGTGTGAATGGAAGTGTTGGAAGGGGTAGACCTAGGCGGACTTTTCAAGACCAGATCAGAGACGTCTTGAAAAAAGGCCAGGTCAAGAGTACCCTAAACCGTAGAGCGTGTATGAAAGGAATAATGAAAGTGGATGAAGCGAAACAAGTATGTAAGGATCGTAGCAAGTGGAAAGAAATGGTCTCTGCCTACCCCTACGGGAAAGAGGCGTGATTATATGTATGTATGTACAAAAAAATAATAGAAAATGTGTTTCTAAATTCTAAGTAGAAATGTCGTACCTGAGACCTAAATACACACACATAATGAGGCTACAATAACAAGCCCATGCTATAGAATCCTCTATGAATTTTCCAAATATTTGTTAAGAAACCCTACTTATCGAATTCTGAAATTATTTGCCCAGAAACTAGTTAAGGTGACCCCAATCAGTCGTCAAATCCATTTGAGACTAAAATCTGTCCAACTCAACTCGAGGGATTTGGTTATCTAAGGATGAAAAAGGAGCAAATAATGTTTACTACCTACACATACTTTTACATGGAATATTTTATAGATCAACAATTTGTTTGTTTGTTGCTGATAACTTCTTAGACTCACTAGACTGGATTTTTTTTTAAATATTAAACTAGGACGGCAAACACGAGAATTGGATTGGACCGACGATCTACGTAAAATTTGCTGGTGTAGGCTGGATGAGGATTGTGGAAAACCGGGAATTCTAGCGCGAACTTGGGGAGGCCTATTTCCAGCTGTGGACTGCAATAGGCTGAACTGACTGACTGACAGGACCGCAAACAAGGGTATGGCTTACCTGATGATCAGCGATTACCATAACTTATAGACGCCTGCAACATAAGAAGCATCGCAAACGCGTTGTTAACTCTACCCACAATCCCAGGAACTCTGGTCACCTTCCTCACCACAGGAACACAACACTGCTTAAAAGCAGTATTATTTAGCTGTGATCTTCTATAAGGTCGAGGTGCATTCCCAGTTGGTTGTTCCAGATTTTGAGCAGGATATTTCCTGCTTTGCATCACCTCAGTTACTTAAGTAGCTTAAGATGAACCAAAAATTCCTAAACTAGTTCCCATATAACCTCGTCAAAAATTACCGAAGTTTCGAAACAAAACGAGTTAGTTTCCATTTGACCTGGTATTAAATATTTCTGTTGAGGGTTAATTATTTTGGTATGTTATAAAGAAATGTGTTGATTTAATGCTATATTTTCTTGAATTCGACATTGAACGCGAGACGCATTGCTTATCTTCAAATTACTTTCGAATTAAAAGACGAAATTCAGTCCATAAATGAGTTTTGGGTGAGCATGGAAATTGGATACTCCTAAGTAACCGAAAAGGTTAGCTTAATTTTGTTACCTTTTTTCACGACGTATCGTGGGGAAACAGGCTTTTCGGTTTATACCTATAGGAAAAGTAAATATCAATCCTGAAAGGATTCTGTCCCAAACTTGAGCATACAATTACCTAGTACAATGCCAAACTTTAAAAAGTACCTAAATATAGGTAAAACGAACTACTCGTATACTTACTAAGAAATATTTGAAAATAAATTTACGACTTTAAGTTATAGTAATAAAGAACGTGACATTATGTTAAGCGGTGGTAGCTTTACTTTTAAAAAAATTGCGTGCGTACAAAGTCTACATCTCAGGAATGAAACTTCTTTGGCAAACTAATTCAAAAAAACTAATAAAAACAGTAATTTAAAAAACAAAACAAAAGAAAGTGAAAAAAAAAAACGAAAAGCCAACGTCATGCGGTGTTCCCAGGCGGTAACCCATCCAAGTACTGACCGTCCCTGACGCTGCCGCGTTACCGGTCACTCAAATTTTACCCCTCATGCTCCTAAAGAAGTTTCACTTCGAAAATTATAATCACTTTATTATTTTAATTTGTAGACTGCGATTTGAAAGTGCTTTTGAAGCCTAATTGAATAAAGTTGTTATTGATTTTGATTTTGATCATTGGAATGTAATTAAACATACAGATAGCAAGTGAGTTAGTCATTTAACAAAAACGAAAACAATTTCTCTTATTATTAGTTTTAGAAAAATTATGAAATGTACACATGTGTACAATTTATATGACAATATCAAGACATTAATAATGTACGTAACACGAAGAACAAGTGGTTTATCCTCAGAATAAATTAAATTTAAATTACTCAATTTCAGTACTTACTTGATTTAATTGGATTCTATTTCCAGCCGGCTCCGATCAAATGACGTTCACAAACTAACGCACGCTTGACGCTGGTTTTCTCATGTAAATGTTTGCGGTTTTCAAATAGGTAACCAAAATTGTTACCGTCTGAATTGCTCTTTTATCCTCGTTGCCGCCATTCTGTTCACTTTTTTTGTTATTTTTTACCTCAAAATTTACCTTTTATTCGCGATTCCGACGTAGTTAACAGCGTGTTATCGGGGAACAACTGATACTATGACATTTTTATTTGTGTTAGTTTTAACGAACGATACTTTCAGGGTGTTTGCGATTAAATTTTAAATTGCAATGATTCATTTTTCATACTTTTTTAGCTTTTTATTCGGTGGATGATTACATAAATGATAAAGATGTGTGGATGAGAAAATAAAAACAGTATATTAAAAAAAAAGAATAACTGCAGAGTTTCTTGCCAGTTTCTTCTCGGCAGAAGCTACATGCCGAATTGGTGGTAGCTTCACTATTGACGATAGTTAAAATTTTATTTCGTGACTAGCTTCTGCGCGCGACTTCGTCGGCGTGGACTCCGCTCCTATTGGTCTTAGCGTGATGATACATAGCCTATAGCCTTCCTCGATAAATGGGCTATCTAACACTGAAAGAATTTTTCAAATCGGCCCAGTAGAACCAGAGATTACCGCGTTCAAACAAACAAACAAACAATCAAACAAACTCTTCAGCTTTATATATTAGTATAGATTACGAATCATCGGTGCTTTTGAAGCCAAATTAAATAAAGTTATTGTTGATTTTGATGTTTAGAGTTCCGTAAGTAAAAGCTTGTGGAACTCGTTTCTAAATGGCCTGATCTGTCGATTTCTTTAGTTATCTATGTGTTAATATTAATAATAAACTGTTTTGGTGATATTTTACTTTGAAATCTGCGCTATCTCTTAAAACTTTCAAAATATTTTTTACTTAATTTTCCATACTCCAGCATATACAATTATCATTAAACTTTTTTTCTAACATAATTCCTAATTTACAAAAAAAAAAATAGATTTCAAAAGAAACAAAAATGTATAAATCAAAAAAGTTCCAAGAACAAAACATTAAACAAATAATTTTATCCATCGTATAGTTACGCGTGTTGTGTGGGGATTTCAGTGATACCACCCGTCCCCCCACAAAACCGCAGTAACCTGACATGGACAACACTACGAATGTCAGACATTAATTTTCAAGCTT
This sequence comes from Melitaea athalia, assembly GCA_905220545.2. Lineage (NCBI taxonomy): Eukaryota > Metazoa > Arthropoda > Insecta > Lepidoptera > Nymphalidae > Melitaea > Melitaea athalia. The sequence goes on from HG992179.1 coordinate 23,014,930, forward strand.
AACTTTACATAAATAAAGTGTATTTGTTTTCAATTATTCATGACTTATTTACGTTATGAATAATATTTGATAGTCATTTTGATAGTTGATTTGTTAGGTGATTTAATAATAAATAATTTATTCAAGATGTTTTTTTTTAATTTATTTATAAAATTCTCACCCACAATAGAATAGAGCATTCGTTTGTTTGTTTATTTTTGCAAACAAGTGTGGTCATTTATCTCTGAAATTGTTTTGAAAACAAGGTTTTCTATAAAAGTTTAATTAGCAATGGTCAGTTAAGTTTTTGAGTTTTAACTCACTAAGAAATATTTTTGTAATACGTTATGTTGTAATTTTCGTTACACGCTTATTTCAATTGTACCTAACACTTTCAAATGGAACATACTAAGTCATTTTTCAATTTTAATGCTTATTTTTTACAAGAAATATAAATTTTCGCAACTGTAGACGCACCCAAGAAAATATTACATTACCTGTATGTTCTCAGTTCGTAGTAATGTTGCCAGCTCGCATTATCGCTATAAAATGAAAAATGTCTACAAGATAATTACAGGATAACGACTTGAATCAAGACCCAAGTTTCGTATCTGCAGGTCCCTTTGAGGACAACGAGACCGTAAGAGCTATTACATTCTCGAGAAGCCCTTTCATGGCTGGGGTTAAGGGATATTTTGTGACTAAGCAAAAAAGTTGCATTGTGATGAGAGGTTCATGTGGACAACAATGAGTGAAAAGTTTACAGAAATGGCATTTTTTTATTAATCTCAATTGAGTGGAATGTTACGAAAAAATTTTCAAATATAGTTAAGGATCAGGATCTAAAATTAGCTAAAATTAATATTGTAACATTTTTTAAGAAACTGAAATTTAATTATTTAAGAAACTGAAATTTAATTAGTATCTGTTAAAATAATCTGATTAAATGAAATCAAATGATAATTAATTAACATTCCAGACTAATAACCCTCTTTAATTATTTATATTGAATATGTTTAATACAGAACATAATTAATAGTAGTCATTTATTTTATCTTGACTATAATTCCTCACATTGGAAAGGCTAGAGGGAGCCTTTAATAAACTGTGTTTAAGCCATTATGAATGACACACAACTGACAAATGCAAGAGACAGACCACAACAGGATGATGTGGCGTTGGAGGTAAGTGTAGGTGAGCTGACTTTGGTGAGAGGAAAACATACATACCTACATATTTAAATAAAATAAAAACTGCTTGTCATAAATGCTTACAAAAACTATGGTTGTACTATACATATTATAGTGATTTTTGTATATACATATATTCCGTTTTAATCTAAAAGATGCATTAAATTTCCATATCTTTCATATGCGTATATTAATCATATTATTTGTTTGATGATTACGGTCGTAGATGAATATTTTACGTCGAAAATTTCCAAAAAAATATTCAGATATTTCCGTACAATATTTGTATAATGTACGAAGTTGAGAATTAATTAAATTTAATTACAAGTATGTTTGAACATATCTTGAAATGACCACTTCAAAAAAAAAAAAGTTTAATACATAAAAATACGCTCAGTAATTGTATTCTTTATAATTGAACATAAGTTACCGTTGATATAAACGTCCTTTCATATAAATATAAGAAAGAAAAATAAATTATTCGCGGCGAAACATTTTAGCCCTGAGCCTACATATAATTAAGCTTTGCGTTTTGTAACGTCTGTTTCATCTGTTATGATACCTTGTTTAAACCTACCTTGTTTGTACCTCGCACACATACACGATACTCTGTGTAATAAGTTAGCCTTAATGTATCTTGGTATAAATTTTGTTGTAGAAAAAAAATATTGTATTCGCTTTTAGAATGACTGCGATCGTTGTATGTAGATAAAGTTCATATTCGATTCTATGGTATATTATTTTCCATATGTTTATTCGATTTGGATAATTATTTTTTGTGTATTTAAAAATAAAACAAGTGTGCTTTAGATCATATGACTGAAGTAAAACTTCTTCAGCAATAGGCCTGCACAATAGGCCTCCACTGTGTCTTAGATAAACGTAACTGGCTATGAGAGAAAGAGAGAAAGGAAATGTGTGCTTGCGTCTCTCAGTTGCTCTGTTCGCCTCGCCCGATTACACTTTTCGTAAAGCTCTCATCACGCATTTATCAGCTCACTCCCGAAGTCAAGTGTGCGTAAAGAAGTTTTACTTCAAAATCGAAGCTGTACTAAGTTCGCTGGGTCGGCGTTATATAAATTTTGTGCAATCAATGATAGTTCTAACTTTTAACCCCATACAAATATCAATATATAAAATAACCTATGTATGTGTTTATTTTAGACTAGCTTTACATCCTCTTCTTCACCGCACAGATTCATGATTGTGGCTGTTTTATCTTCTCTCACCAAAATATAGCCTATGTTTCTTACCGATAACGTTACATACACCTGTACGTCTACCATGAGTTTCCAGAGACGATACACGTTAGCGAGTGTAGTATAATCTATGGTGTGTAGTTTTCTATACGGAAGAAAGATAAAGATATTATAACTAATACGCAATATAACGCATTTAAAACTATAAGTCTTATCGAGTGATCGATAGACTCTATAGTAAAATTTAGAAATACTCATAATAGTTATAGTATAGTTAAATATTCCAGTTGCGTTTCTACGTTTACTACTGTAGTTACGTCATGTGCGCTTGTAACAAAAACTCATGGTAGACCTACTGATGAATGAATTTTTATGTCTAGTACTTTTTAAGCGTATGTTACAAACTAAAAATCATAGCTTTATTCTTTACAGTATTTGTTTATTCTTGATCCCTATGTACCAAGTTTGATATGCAATCAGCTTCGTAGCTTACGCAATGAAGTAATAAACATTAAACATCCACGCGAAATTTCATATTAGTAATGCAACTATTATTTTGCATAAGTCGTATGACAGAATCACATAAATATACATACATTTAACGGCATTCGCATAGCTTCGGTGCATATGTTTTCGGGCGTCTCAAGAGGTGTTTAATTTTCCGACGATTTTCCTCAAAGCGTCGACAATTACTAGAATTACCGTCTCTCAGACTAAGTCCTCGGTTCATGCACTACTTGTAGCGCTAATGAATAGTTAAAGTCTCGTTTCAGACTTTAGATTAGGATTCGTAATAAACACTACAATTATCTACTAGTTTTTAGTTACAGACTTCTCTGTGGAGATTTATAAAAATTGTTTTTATAAAAAGTCTCAAAATGTTCCTACATCACTTTGATTTTAACTTTATTAGTTACACAAAGATTTCTTTGAGTTATAATTACTGTTTGGCAAAATTTGTTTTATAAATAAAATTCAACAGAACTACAAACTAATTAACTAAGCTATGCTATTTCCTAATTACTAAAGTCCAAAAAGATTTTCTTTTTGATGTGTCGTATGTTAAACCAAAATACAAAAAATGTACTATGTTAAACTATATTCTTAATAGTTTGGTATATTTAAATTAAAAAACACAGTAGCTTTATGTATATTGGGTAATATCTTGTTAGTGTTGTTTTAATTAAACAGAATTTTGAGGCAAGTGTGTGTGCCTCCTAAAACAGTACGACTTTGTTAACTTTGAAGTTCCTTTGAGGTTTGGAGACTCTCTGTTTGCACTCATGTCGGTTTCACTGCAACTTCACACTTGAGCTTAAGGTAGACGGGTAATAATGTTAAAATTATTTTACATAAGATGTAGACTTATATAGATATACCTATATTTCAAAACTTTTAATGACTTAGTGGTGCTATAAGCTTAAGTTTTTGAATGAAATTCAGGTTTAAAAGTGAATATTAATGTATGATAATAAGATTTTTAAACTAGCTGTGCCCGTGACTTCGTCCGCGTGGAATTTAACAAAAAAGTTATTTTTAGTTCGCAGAGTTAAAATTTCTAAAATAAAAGTATGCTAAGTTACTCCTTATTACATCAACTATCTGCCAGCGAAAGTCCCATTAAAATCGGTCAAGCCGTTTCAGAGATTAGCCGGAACAACAAGACAACAAAACAGACAGACAAAGAACAATTGTAAAAAATGTTATTTTGGTATATTTACCGTGTATAATACATCCATATGCATTTAGTAAAAAGCGGTTATTTTAATATTACAAACAGACAAGCCAATTTTATTTATTTGTATGTACAGAATATTACATACATACATACATACATACAAGATACGCGCGAAAAACATAACCCTTCCTTGGCAGTTGGGTAATTACTAAACGAAAAAAAAAAATCTTAAGCAATTTAACAAAGAGCGTTTGTGAATTCTGAATGAAATCGCGGGAAACGTCTAGCAACGAAATAAAAATCCAAGCGAGCAATCCTAAGATTGAAGAAAAACCAAAATAAAACGCGAACCCATTGCAGAACTTTAGTTCGAAGAAAGAAAAATTTCATTCTGAAATCAATTTAATTTGTCTACGATTGCATTACTCCGCGATGTCAAGTACGGAACAAAATATAATATATTCTCTGAAGACCGTGGTGCGTATGCTGTTATGCGCCTTTTGCACTTGATTTTAGAGTCACTATTTCCTTAATGTTGATATATTAAAATTTGCACATTATATGCACTTTCGTAAATGGAGAACATGCAATGTTCCGAGTTTTTTTTATTTGAGTAATAACGTAATGTTTTGACTTTTGATTGTATTGTTAAAACGGTATTTTCAAAAATTACGAATATATTACCTACTATTTATTGATTTTGATACTTAATTTTACATTTTATATCTATTTGTAATTTCTATTTTCAATATTAACTGAGTAACATTAGGACATGATATGTTATTATGGCTAACATTAGAGAATATATTGAAATGCAGAGTCGGATACTAAGTCATCACCAGCAATGGGTTATTGGGTAATTAAGGTTATACTGTGTAGAGAAAATCATGGTTAAATCAACTTGCATAATACCAAATCCACAGTAGAACATGAAATTGAGATTCAATTCTCTTACCTTCAACGGAAAAAAAACATATTTCTGAAAGTGTATTTCACTATTATACTGCAAATGATGTTGATAACTAGCTTTTCCAGCACAGTATAGAAATTGATGTACTTTACAGTTTTGCATGTTTATATTTATGACTACTTTTCATAACAAAAGTCTGTAGCTGAAGAAAACGAGTGAGCTTAAGACCACACGACTGAAGTAAAACTTGTTTAGCAATAGGCCTGCACTGTGTCTTAGATATACGAAACGTAACTGGCTATACGTGATAGAGAGAAAAAAGTGTTTGCACCTCTTGCTCCGTTCACCTCACTAGATCACTGTTTTCGTAACTCTCTCGTCAAGCATATTACTCCCCAAGTCAAGCACGCGTAAAAAATTTTACTTCAAAAATGAAAAAAAAAAAATAATGTTGAAACCATTTTGTTAGTTTCATTTTTTATATATAAAAATGCGTCTAACAAACATACAAATTGTAATATCTATATATGAAACAACACAAAAAATTGCGATAATAACCATGACAGCAAAATAACAATAAGATGGCGGACACATTCGCAGTTCATCGTCACGTGACAAGACATTGGGACAGCGTATTAATCACTGTCGCATTACAGATAGCGTCACGCGATAGTGTCGTGACACGCCAATCATGTTCGGTGTCGGGTTTTTTTCTCGGTTACACGATAATCGCGCAGTTTGTAATTAATTATAAAGTCAATCTAATTTAGCTCGTTTAACAGTGATTTATGGAATTGAAACGACATAACGTTTAATACTGGTTTATTTAGAAATAATATTTTAGTTAGGTTTATGTATAAAATTAATTTCTTTAATTTTGTATGGTAAAACAATTATTTTTTCTTAACTCTGTACGTATATATTATAATTTCACTTACAGGGAGTTATATCGCGTATTAAAATACATTTTTATGATAAAGTGAATTTTCATATAATTATGTTTAATGTTGCCCTTTTGTATTCAAGGCTATTTATATTTTTTGATTTAAACATAATATATGTATACTTACGTTAATAATAGTTCAAAGCTAATGATATTTTTGAGTATCAAAAGATTGTTCCATAGATTTTTTTTACTACGAGGACGAGGGCAAACAGTCATACAGCCCACCTAATGGCTGACCATTTAGACTAGTTAATGTAGCCTACGGACGTCTGCAACACCACGAGCATCGCAAGCGCGTTGACAAACCTACCACCGACCCTTCCCAGAAGTTCTAGCCATCTTACTTACCACAGGAACACAATACTATTTATAAGCAAAAAGTATTATTTGGATTTGTTCTTTTACACAGTCTATAATATCTCTATAGTAATCTATTCTTCATGTAACACATCCCGATTGATTCATCTTTGCTGAGCAAGAACTGTTGAAGTTAATTCGTCATTAAGGTCATTTTATAGATGAAACATGACGTACAGAAAGGATTTTTGAAATATTACTCGCAACGAGTGTTTGGAGATAAAGTTTTTATGGGTTTGTGTTACTTTTAACTTATGAAAAAGTTAATATTAACGGAAGTACTGATTCAGATTCAAAGTAAATAACAAAATTTTATTAATTAATTTTGGCTGACTTTTAAAACTTCGTCTTTAAGGGGCGAAGATAGAAACAATAAACAAAGTTATTATATTCATGGTGTTAATGTATGAATGGAATAACAGATATTATTTAAGTCAACGAAAATAAAATTATATTTGATAAACATTTTTAACATTATATCAAAAATAGCGACCGTTCCAGCGGGGATCGAACCGATAAACACAGCTTAATTGGCTAAGAGCGCCGACATGTTTAGTCGGAGGTGATATAATAACAAAAATGTTTATAATTTCCTCATGTGTGGGTATTACACAAAAATAATACAAACAAAATTAATATTTGATGATTATAATTTAGTTCGATTTTTATAGAATACTATCGGACCCGGCAGACGTTGTCCTACATACAGCTACCAAATTTGATTGCTGACATACCTATAGCAGCGCCATCTATCGAGTCCAATTGTATTTTCAAACCATCCATGAACCCATAGAAATATACGTACAAAATTTTAACCAATTTGGTCCAGCCGCTTAGGAGGAGTTTAGTGACAAACACACGCACAGAAAAAATATATATTAATATTTTGATTCTATGGAAGCCCCATTTGAATACATAAGAATAGGTTGTTACATTTATATTATAGATATATATTTTTATCCAACGTCAAGTTAATCTCATAGCACTCGTAGCACTCGTAGCACGTTGATATATTGTCTTGTTATAAATGACATAATTATATTCATCACGTACGGTTAAATCGTACCTCGACCTTACCGAAGATCACAGCTATTAGATGTTTAAACAGTGTTGTGTTTCTGTAGCGAATAAGATGACTAGAGCTCTGGGAATCGGGGATTTTTTGAAGTTAAAACTTCTTTTGGCTCACCACACACAACTGACCCGTCACGCACTGAGGTGAAAGGCTCGATCGGGTAAACTCGGAACCGCCGAGTGTACCCGAGCGAGAAAGATACAGAGAGCTAAAATCTTCGCTGCTGAACGGTGAAAGGCTCGATCGGGTGAACTCGGGACTTATTGCGTTATTTCTTGATTGCGATTGCCAATGAATTTTCACCTCTGCGGTGCGATCTTAAGCACACACTCGGATTTTTTTTTGTGTAATATGTTCCGAACTCGATAAAAATTGCTTCCTAAAATTAGAGTCAAGAAATTTAAGAGATCAAATAATTTATTACCACTACAGCCTATCACAGTCCACTGTTGGACATAGACCTCCACAAGTTCGCGCCCGACATTATGAGGCGAACTCATGTGTTTTGCCCATAGTCACCACGCTGGGCAGGCGGGTTGGTGACCGCAGGGCTGGCTTTGTCGCACCGAAGACGCTGCTGATTATGATGACGCTGATGACTAATTTATTAATGCATTGATAAATATTATGTGCCTGGAACATTTCTCAAAGAAATAGTGGGTTGGCAACTTGAAAAGTTTGGTAGAGGTTAAGGTTATCATAAGAAGTGGCTTATAACTTCCTTATAGTAAAAGTTTGTTTCATAATCGAGTTTTTGTGACAGATAATTATACTTGTGTAGTTGTGTGGGTAGTCGCCTTAAATCTTGCCGTCGTGGATTAAATTTCAACTCGGAGCAGATATCCGGATTTTTACAAATGCTTGTTTTGGTTCTAGATTCCTGGCTCTTTACACAAACCTGATAGTAATCGTTATTTTTGATAGGAAAATTATTCGTTCATCCTCAGCCTAGCAGAGCTCTATTATGGTATGTGGGTCAGTTAAGCTATTTGAGTAAATTTACTAAATATCTCATTATTATTCGTAAATATCACCCCAAGTTATATAAAATAGTGATATAAAACTTTATTTTCAAAAGATATTTTGTAATCATACTACAGAAAATATTACGATAAATATTTATATTAAGTTTTACACGTTACGGAATGAGCGTGTTTATCCAAGTCGTAATTTATTATAATGAATTCAACAACAAAATATCTCTACCAATTAAAACTTCTATAACAGCAATAAATGGGTAACGCGATTAAGAATAAAACTTTCGTACAAGACAGGCGAATAAACTGCGGAGCACGCTAGGGGTCCTTAAAAAGCTGAAACAATTTATGTTCATATCGATAAGATGCGTAAAACACGTGCTACGCGAAACTTGATCGTGATAACGAAAAATCCATTCCGCTCGTACGGTTCAGTATAAATTATTGTCTTGGTACAACTCACTTTTCTCCGCGGATTTTTGCCAGCTGTAGCTGCAGGGTTGTCGGTTTTGAGTTTTCTATTTACGAGTATAATTATATAAATAATTTTCATTATAGTTGTTTGAGGGTAGCGTTAGGGTAATGTAAAAATAATTATGTTCTCCATAATCATTTAGAAGTTTCGCGGTCATGCAAGTAGGACACACATATTAACAGAAATTGAAAGAAGGATCAATCGCTAGTGACGTTGCGTTTTTATCGATAATATCGATATGATATTAATTATTATTAAAGAAATTGGTAGTTGTAAAAGTATATTACGAAGCAAGGGGCCTATTTCCAGCAGTGGGATGCCACAGGCTGAATTAATCAACCAAAATAGTGTCTGATAGAGTTTTGATATTTTGAAAAGTATCGAGTGTTAAACGACAGTTTATCATTACCGCATTAACAACGCGTTAGCGCAGCGGTCAGAAACAACATTTGTATTGGGCATTTGGAATTGCTTTTTTGGGGTACTTTTGTAAGATATGCAGCCCTAAAATGTTATTACATAAGCAGTAGAGGTCTTAATACTGAAACTAATGATTCTTATGTTGCTTGTAAATGGATAAGAACAATATGAGAGTATTTTCTGTATATTGTTTTGTATTTTTTTTTGTGTGTGTATCATCTGTTTATTAGCGATCCTTTAAATAAATGAAATGCTATCAAATTCACATATTTTCAGTATTCTTTTATTCGAGTGCACTTTCACTGACATGGAGTTTTGATGCTATCGTTAACTTGGCAAGACAAGTCTTGGCAGCACTTCGTCGTTTATTTTAACATTCCTGGCAGAGCTACGCTTATTATTTTTATATTAATATTCTTATACAATTATAATTTCTATTACCCTAAAATATTTAGTAATAAAACATTCTGCAGATATTTTTTTTAAGTTTGTAATAACCATTTAGTTTTTTAAACGGACAAGCTAGTTTTTTTTTTTGTGCGCGCTCCAGCAAACTACAATAATAAAATAATATTAATACCTAGCTTTTGTGTTCATTATTAAAACAAATAGTATAATTTTACAGCAGGTACATGCAGGAATAAAAATGTCGTAATTAAATTGTCACTTGTTTTCATTTATATATTACCTTTTTTCTGACAAACATTTTTAATAAAATATGTTAATAAAAGAACAATGTAGGAAATTCTTGTATTGCTTCTCTCTAATCTAGTTATTTCTCGTAAATTGCTGAATTATAAAATGTGTTAATATTTTTATTGAAGTATTATTAATAATACTTTCATTTAAATCTAAACTCACTGCGAATCTTATTTTAACCCGTCCCGTGAATATGGCATTATATTCAACGTATACTACTTTATAAGTAAAGTACTTATAAAATAATATTCCTCTAAAAGCTTTTCTTGTACAAGTTTTTGTTTTAATAAAAATAGAGATATTAATTAATTAAAAAAAAAAATAGTCCAGTGTTGAAATTGTAATCCCTCGATATAGTTCTTAATCAATAGCAACATTTCAAAAGATCTCTACTTAAAACCTACCACTGTTCGCAAGTTCGTAGCCCTGTCGCGCGTCAAACGGCTTGAAACGTGAATGATGTTCATTTGTTTCTCGGCTTGAATTTTATTATCCTGTACTTGGGTATACGCGATCCAGCTCAGTCTCAGTCGAGACGTAATTTATGGGCTGTATTTGAATTTTAAAAGTAAAGCGTAACATAAGCATAACATAACATAAATCTAAACTTAACTGCGTTCTTATCTGCTTTATGAGTCGCGCTGGTTATATGTAATTAAACTTTACAGCGAAAACACAGTTTTAGGGTTCCATACGTCAAAAGGAAATAAAGGAACCCTTATAGGATTAGGATTGCGGAAAACCGGGATGTCTGGCGCGAACTTGGGGAGGCCTATGTCCAGCAGTGGACTGCGATAGGCTGATGTGTGTGTGTGTGTGTGTGTGTGTGTGGGTGTGCTATAGGATCATTTTGTTGTCTCTCTGTCTGTCTGAATCAAGTGAAAGTGAAATTCATATCAAATACTCAGGTGTGCTGGTTGTTGGAGCTGTGAAAAAAAAAACAAACTTCTAAGCCAATGCAATCAATATATACAGCCGTTTATGCAGCAAATTTTCGACACTGAAGGGAATCAAAACTTACAGCATACTTCCCGTGAACTCAGAATCTTGAAATTTGGTACGAAGCAACGTCTTATAGCACAGATACAGAAAAAAAATGCGAAACGCATAGATTTTTAGTATATATCATGTAATGAAAATATTTTTTAATAATTTTTGTACGGAACGAGTCCGACTCGCACTTGGCCGGTTTTTTTTTGTAGAGACAGTTAATATCAGACATCCACTTATTAATAAGAAATATCATCCTAAGCAATTTTTGAAGTAAATTTGAGATATGGACATACCTCGATTCTCCGCAATGCAGTGGAACAGCGTAATGAACTAGTTTTCTATCATTCTTCTTAATTAGAGAAAAATTGTATCAGTAGTGAGAAGAGGTAACCAACAGGGAGATAAAATGTCACAGTATATAAATATTATGCTGTATTAAATTATATTGAACTAGAATGGTTTTCTATTTTCCTACCAATATTTCATGTATCTGTTTGTTTCTTGTCTTTAAGTATTTAATTACATTATATTTATCTTTATCACTCTTGCGCTAATGTGTCCCGCGGTAACTTCATTTCTCATCACCATGAGTAGACTAGTAGAGATCTCTTATAGAGATAAGTTCGCCCTTGCCGACATTATTTGTAAAAATGATTTGTAATTATGTTTTTTTTAAAGTGCAATAAAGAATATATTATATAGATAAATTATTTTAAATTATAATAGAATTTTTATTATTTGCCTAAATCCTTATTTCCACTTCTAACTTATAAAGGCATTTAAAGTATAAAGTATTTTAATGATAGTAAAAGTTCTTTTAGGTTTTTCTTATTCTTGGAAACATCGTAGAGAATCTGTTTTAGAAAAAAATCTTAGACATTCCTTTCAGTCCGCACTGGAGTAGTTTAGTTTTAAAGTTGCTGATATCGAGATCTTAAGACTACGGTGATAAATATTTATCTAGAAGCTAAAATTTAAAGTACAGTTATAACTTCGTTTTAAACTTTGATTTTATTGGCAAACATTATTGAAGTAAAACTTTTTTACACACGCTTGACTTGGAGAGTAAGCTGGTGAATGCGTGACGAAAAGGTTACGGATTGTGATCGGGCGAGACGAACGGAAGTTGAGAGGGAGATATAAGTTAGTGAAAATAGGTAGAGAGAGTTACGTCAGTTAAGTTTTACTTCAGTCGTGTGGTCACAAAACATTCGTTTTTTTTAATCATATTATTATTTTTCAAGTCTAGTTTAAATATGAGTCTCGAAATCTAGTACAACATCTAACTATTAATAGGGTTGTCTAGTCCATAAAACAACTTTTTTGTAGTCACAGTTACGATCAAACAAGTACAACAATTTCATAGGAACGTTTAACTGGTCGACAGAAATAGGCCGTATTATGTTACCGTAGATATAAAGGTTTTAATATGCTTTGTTCTGAACTTAAAATGAAACAACTTCGTACAATTCGAGGCTCTATTTAAATACAAAGCATAAAGCCATTCTAAATAACGAGACGAAATTTCAAAACAGGTTTAAGCGCAATGTTTGAGGTAGTGCTGTGCTTGTTGATATTGACTTGTCGATGTTTTGTTTTGTCGAGAGAACATTTGTCTGTCTTGAGTTCTGTTTGTTTAAGACAGTAAAATAATAGCATGAAGAATAAACTTAGTATATATAACTATGGTACAATGAAAGTAAAACTGTCATATGATAGGGTTTGTAAATTATAAAAATGAATGCTTAGTTCACCTTTCGTTGAATTTCTGGTAGAATTTGAAGACGCGTTAGCGCAGCGGTCTTAGCACTCTGGTGTTGTCGGTCAAGGGTTCATACATTTGTATTGGAAATACAGATGTTTACCGTGGTGTGGGCGTTTGTTCTTGTGTTTTGTGTATTACGGACCCCTGACACAGACTAAATACTTATGGGGCCATCCAGTGTTAGGCGTTTACTTATATATTTATTTATAAACATATCTTCTAATATATGAAATTCTCATGTCACAATGTTAGTTTCATTATTTCGAAAAGTCTGGACCGATTTTTATTAATTTTTTGTGCAATATTGGGTAGGTCTGTGACTTGGCCAACATCTATTTTTCATACCTCTAAGTTATAAGGAGGGGGGGGGGATTAAGGAGGTTAATAACATATATGGCAAAACAACGTTTGCTGGGTCAGCTAGTATACATATTATAATTTTAAAGAATATAAATAACAGCTTTGAATATCGATACAAGAATCTTTGGCGTTTATACATCACTACCAATGGAGGTCCTTACACAAATAATATTGGCGCGGTGTGTTTAGTGCGGCTCGCTGTATGGATATTTAATATTATTGCGGCGTTTCCGAACGGACAGCGGTTTGCGACCAACGAAAATGAATACGGAACGATACGGAACGACGATTTCTGATAACCAAAGTTAGTTTTCTTATTACGATTGAGCCTCTAACATCCCAACGCTGGGCATGGGCCTATTTCTTGGTCGAAGTTTAATTCACCACGCTACTGCACTGCGGATTGGTGGATATATTCCCTACCATGAGTAACGATACTATCAGATGTATATGAAAACAATTGGGACCGGCATCGTAACGTACAGTGTGAGACGAGGTGCTTCAAAAGCAACCAAAGGAACAACCCAGTAAAATAAACTTTTACTTTACTTAATACATTGATTTGAATTATTTTGAATTTGAATTTGAATACAAGAATATTCGTATATATTTTTTAACACAAAACTCGTAATTACCTTACTTTATTTCTGAGAAGTAGATAAACATTTACAAGTTAAAACTGCTTCAACATAATATCATCTTATATTAAAAGGCTATATTAAGGATGTATTTAATCTAATCATTTATTTATGCTCAAGACAAATACGAAGTTACGTATTTGTTCGGCGGAGCTCGACCCAGTTATCTCGGCAAACATCGAATGATTCAAGTCGCTCGATGTTGATCGTTCACTCAGTTTTGTGTTAATCTTTACTCTTGCTCTCGTTGGTGGAAATAATTAAATTTTGAATAACTTGACTTTGTCTAAAAAATGTTTAAGTTTAAAGAGAATACTGCTATATTCTCTGTAGCTATTCCGCGTTTTAAATAACGTGTAATTTGAGTTATTAATGTTTCATTAAGTCGCGGAAACAATTTCCATTCAAAGTGTCTAACAATTTTTTTCATAACGTATTGCATTTGATGTGTGGATGCTTGTAACAGTGGTTCGCACCGTTTTACCGTTCAATGGAGAGAATGCTAAGTTTAAGAAACATAATGACCGTTTTTCTTGTTAGATAAATTTTTCTTTAAGCAGCGATGAAACTGAAAAATAAATGTATATATTTTCATATATTAGAAAGTAGGTTTGCAGTGTCAACATGAAATGTTTATACTTTCATATTTGCTTACCTACTCCAGTTACAGATAAAATTGCCTTTTGAAAAACAACATATTATGTGGCGGGTGCCATTAAATATAGCAATTTATTTGTGTTGAAAATTAAAGTATACCTTCAAAATACCAGTAGGTACGTTCTAAATAACACATAGAAACAAAGGGAAGGACATAAAAAAGATTATCACTACTAAAAATATTGTCCTAACGAACAAACAAGAAAGTCAAACGAGGTTACATTGATAGTCATCGGCCATTACACGACACCCGTGACCGCTGGCTTGCCATAAATAATCTCAAAGGAAACTAAGACAAAGGCGTCATACTGCGGTATTAACACAGGATAAGGATGCGTATACATAATAAAACCTTCGCTTCAGCCTATAATATCCCACAGTTGGGCCTAGGCCTCTTCCCCATGTAGGAGAAGGATCTGAGCTTAATCAACCACGCCGCTCCGGTGCGGGTTGGCGGATATATTCCCTACTATGAGTAACGATCGCTATCTGGTGTACATGATAACAACCGGGACCGACGGCTTAACGTGCTCTCAGAGGCACGGTGGGAAGACCCACAAGGACTGCACAAACACCCAGACAACGGCAAACGTCTGTATGGCGAATACAAATGTTGTCGTGTGCGGGGATCGAACTCGCAACCGCCCGCGCAACAGCCAATCGCAATCCAGTGCTGTGACCGCTGCGCCAACGCGGCGTCTATAAAAAATAAAACCTTAGTTTAGTAAATTTTTAAGTCTAACATTTATAGCTACCACAATTTAATAAATTAATTTTCATCAAGTTTTTCTTTAGAAAGATAACTTAGCCGTTTATACATTAGTCATTTGTTTTAAAATAGCATCATATTTTTTCGATTGGTATTATTTTACTGCAATTACTTTAAAAAAAAACATGGTAATACTACATTGTTCTGCGTCACTGTTGTGTCAGTTTTGTTTAGTTTGGCTTAGCCCTATTTATATACATACAATCAAAGCTTTACTTAAAAGAAAATCGAAACAAATGAATTGGAAATATGTTTAGTCACTGTTATAAGAATATTTTTGCTTTAAAAGCGGTCTGAACGAAACGTTATTTTATTAATTCCGCATTTCTTCCATTTTCATTTATTGTAATTTCCACAATGTTTCAAGGAAACAATCCTCTTTGATCTTCAGCTGTCCGTCCATCATCGTGATTGACATTCGCCTGGAAAGGTATAAAAATATGGCTTTCAAGCCTTTATTGAGATTGATGGGGCACGCCTTCGATCACAGCGTAGTATTTACCCTTAGCTTGTAATGATGCGTCTGTTGTCATATTTGATACAGGGTTGGCGTTGTTTATTATAATTTTAGGGTTCTGCGCATAAATTTAACGTTGTTGTAAAACCCCTGCGGCTATGCGTCTTATCCTCGTCCTGCCCATTGTTCTTTTTAAATCACAAAATATACTTCACACGTCCTGCCCAAGCTTACAAAAGTGAAAGGTCGTATTTCTGCCCAGTGTCATTTATAAATGACATATTCGAATTTCGCGCCTATTCTTCTCGATTGCCTCTTTATTGCAATTTTACTACTTGCTCCTGATTGGTTGGATTGTTGTCAATGACGGAGCATCCATTTGTGATCACATAGACAAAATACCTTACGTTAGTGTCAGTCCACATGGTCAAGATGGAACGTCGTCCACGTAGAGGTAAGATTTATCCATTTTTTTCAGTGTAATCATAGATTTTTAGTGAGCAATAAGTTTTTAAATCTTGAGTTTAATAGTTACATAACCCAAATAGGTAATATTTTAGTAGTTTCTTTTTATTTTTATTTTTTTACAAATGAAAAATTGTATTATGTCCTTTTAAAATCCCATCGGGCACATTTAGTTAATAATACTTGTCATTGTTATAGACTTGGGGGACACTAATATTGAATGTTTACTCGAGAATTCAGACATAGGTGACTTCATACCTTCAGATGATGACTGTGGAGATCCAGAATATAATCCAGCACGGGAAAGACAATCAGTAAGCGACAGCGATTCCTCGGAATCTGAAGAAGAAGTTAACTATTCGACTGAAAGAGGAAGAAGTGGCCGCCGAAGAGAGGTACGAGGATCGTGAACGAGGAAGGTCAGTAGTCAGTGTGCCGACGTCATCAAGATCCCTTAAAAAAGTATGGTTGGAACAGCAATTTCAACCAAAAACACTCAATATATTAGAGCCGTATTCATGTACCAATAATGATACCGAACAATATTCTAAAGTTGAAAAACTTATGTTCTTTTCTGGGTAAGACTAATTTGATTTAGAATTTAAGGAGAAGGTGTGATTAGATTAATTATATGAGTGCTATGATGGATCTCTGTGATGACTAAATTATTAAATTCAATAAAAGTTTGATTATATGTATCTTACGAAGTTTTATTTAAATGTACCCAATGTTCTCTAAAATTGACAAATTGCATAAATAGAACTGCCCAATGTCCTTTTAAAAGAACAAAATATATCGACTTAATTCCCACAAAAATCAGTAAAACACATTGCCCTTGTATCCCAAAAAAAGAATAAATAAAATATTTCACGTGTAAGTTGCAAAAATCATCGAAAGTTGTTCTGGGCAGGAACGCTTAGAAATATATTGTCCTTTAGGAATGACAATGGGCATATTTAGCAAGTTAGAAATTAAGCGCCTGGGCAGGACGAGGATATTATAATTCGTAGTGAATCGTTCAAAGTACCTTGCTGGACCATTTGTGCGTGTAGTTGTAAATACAATTATCAATCGCCTCAGCTTATTATAGTCAACTTTTGGGCATTGGCCTCTTTCTCCGTATTGAAGAATGGTCGGAGCTTAGTTCACCATCCTACCTATTAGACGATAAATAGCAGTTTACAATTTTTTTTGTGTGATAATGTGCATAGGTTGTCTCTGAATCAATATACATATTATCTATACTAATATTATAAAGATAAAGAGTTTGTTGGTTTGTTTGAACGTGCTAAGGAACTACTGGTTCGATTTCTAAAATTCTTTCAGTGTTTGATAGCCCATTTATCAAGGAAGGCTATAAACTATACATCATTACGCTAAGACCCATAGGAGTGGAGCACCAATAAGGAATGTTTCAAAATCGGGGTATTTTGAGAGCTTTTCCGCTGCGTGCGCTGCGTAAACAGTTAAAGTTTCGAAAGAATCGTGTATGAAAGAATTGTTCCTATTCCACATAGATGAAGTCACGAGCAGAAGCTATTAATCAATAAAAAGTAAAATGTGTAAGTGTCATGCAAAGATGATTATTTTATTATTTGAATAAAATAGCTTTTCAAAGATTAAGGATTCGTTTGTAAAACTTGATTGAAATCTTCGTCTATTTCAGTGAGAGCATCATCCTTCGTTTCCTGTTCAGATGATTGAATTTCTTGAAAGGAACAAGATAGACATTCACTTTCTAATTTGCCAAATCTCATTGAAATCTTCGAGGCTTATTTCTGCACCCTGTCCAATGATTCAGCTAGAGTTGGACTTTTTCCAATTTTCGTGAATAGTTCATGCTTTGGTTACTCTGAGAGCTCTTTAGTCTAACCAAGACTCTTAAGATTGTTTATTGTTATATTAAATTTGAAATGTGTGTTTTGGACTTTTTACCCATAAAGTAATGTGTATGTATGTGTGTGTATGTATTTATGTATGTATTCGCGTGTGTATGTGTGCTTTTATGTATTTACAATTATATTTATATCTATTAACTTTTGCACTATCCCGCACATTGTTACTAATAATCTCCTTTTACCTGGGGTTGTCTGGAAGAGATTGCTTTAAGCAATAAGACCGCCTTTGCATGTCGTCAGTGTAACTACAATACCTTTTGTTTAATTTTATCTTTGTACTGCTGTTTCTTTTATTTTCTTTTACTATGTAAAATTGTTGACTATATGCAATAAAGTTATAATAAATAAATAAAGATGCCAAAAAACATGCAAGTGTAACTGAATTGTTAGTTTTATATTAGAACTAGTTTACCATTTGACGGTTATAAATAGATTATAAGCCAACAATTGAAAATATTGCAATTAAATTACCTTATGGTATATCGTCATGGTATCTTACCTACGTCATAAAAACCAATTCTTAAAACCTACGTCATAAACGTAAATAAAGTTACTTGTTTTTCTTGTTATTTGTTGTTTATTTGTTTATACCAACTTAATAATGTAAAAGTGTGAATTGTACTTTTATTTGTTACCAATAAAATACTTATTTTTGTTATAACACATTAAGAACATTTGCATACAAAAATTAGCAACGGCCACAAGGAACAAACAGTTAAATCAATCATTCCCGGCGACTAATAAATACAATTTCCGACACAACGACGCTGACAGGATCCCAATAAAATGTCCCAGCTTCCGCCGTTGATAAATTCCAATCAGTATTTTTTCTTTTTAACGAATGTTAACATTGTTGGTTTTTTTTAGACCAATAAAGCATTACAATTTAATTACTAATGCCTTCAATAATATGTGTACAAAGTGTCATGATGATCGATTAAAGCATAACAAACAGACTTACAATCACATTTATAATATTAGTAGGGATGGTGCTTCGTGTTTCGATTTTCCTATAACCATTTCACCATTTCCGTTTGCACGAGTAGAATTTATGAAAACGTGTTTTTGATTAACGTAACACCTAGTTTTACATCTCTCTTTTTACATTATTTCTGTTATATTTGTTCTATGCTTGTTTAAAAAGATCTACGTTAGATTCCGGGCCCAACATATAATAATAATAATAATAATAATAATTATTATTTATACTTTATTGTACATCAGAACTACAAATATCATTTACAGACTGTGAAGTACAATGGGCGGACTTATGGATATTTAGCCATTTCTTCCAGACACTTCTTTAAAATAAAATATACATCTGTAATGTTCATAGAAAAATAATGTAACGTATTTGATTGATTGACCATGAAAGTTTAAAAACTAATATCAAATATCATACATAAACAGTGTATATAGTATAAAACAAAGTCGCTTCCCTCTGTCTGTTTGCTTAGATCTTTCAAACTACATAATGGATTTTGATGCGGTTTTCTTTAGTGAATAGAGTAATTCTAGAGAAAGGTTTATATGCATAAAACATGCATAATATAGTAGAGAAACACTGATAGTTTTAGAGATTTCTAATGTGATATCGTAATAACACATTTTTTGCGCTTACATTGCAAATATTTATTTTATATTTTATATTTAGTATCAGCATTGCACCTGTGCGAAGCCGGGGCGGGTTGCTAGTGTATAATAAAACAATGTCTACGAGTAAAGCCGCAGCGAATGCTTAGTACAGTATCACTTAAACAAATTTCATTAAAAACAGCTAAAACAACACGATACTTAAACTTCTTTAATTTTTAAATGAATTATGACACTTCTACTCTACCTCCAATTGGAGAGTCGTGCTCTATCGCATTGCGTAAGCCCTTTCAACCTTCGAAATTAACTTTGTATAAGTAAGTTATTTGAACGATGCTTTATGATTCAATTCTGAGTTTAACCTAATTGCGTTTCTCGATAGTTCCTCTTTGTAGAGCAAGGGCGATAGGGCCGTGCTCTATCGCGTCAGTGCGTAAGGACTCTTGTCGCTTTGAGCCCGTTTGTTTGCCTTTGTCACCAGTACAAGGCTTTCAATCAATGAATGTTAAACACTCACAATCGTGACGCCGCGTTGGCGCAGCGGACACGATTGTGTTGCGCTGGCGGTTGCTGGTTCGATCCCCGCACATGACAACATTGGTATTGGCCATACAGATGTTTGCCGTGGTCTGGGTGTTTGTGCAGTCCTTGTGCGTCTCCCCACCGTGCCTCGGAGAGCACGTTAAGCCGTCGATCCCGGTTGTTATCATGTACACTTGATAGCGATCGTTACTCACAGTAGGGAATATATCCGCCAATCTGCATTAATTAAATTTGTATTCCGTTTATTTTCATGTTAGTTGTTTATTAGATAATTGCTATGATATACGAAAATAATACTATTTTACTTAACATAATGAGTGCCATTTACCTATATAGTTTTACGGTGAATTTTAGTACATTTTTGGTCAGAAAGTATGAGAATAAGCGGTATTAGATTGTTGAATATATTTTAAAATTTAAAACGACTGTAATAATTGATTTTAAGAGACTGATAAAGATGAATTTTAAGTTTGAGACGAAATGAAGCGTCAATAATTTATTTATATTAATTTTTCAATCAAATTAAGATTATTTTCCTTTATAAAAAAATCCCGTTTTAATTATTTTACATTTTATCCGATTAGTAGCAGGTTTTATTTGTTAACGTTTTTATTTGTTTTATTACAAGCACAGTCTGAAAATATGTCATTATTTATGATCCATTACATTGCCATAACATATTCGTGATTGAATGTTATGACAGATGTATTGTGAAATCAAACTCAAAACACCCATTAATTACAAAGGAAAACCACCATTATTAAGGAGGGACTGAGTAGCGGTGTTTCTTTAACAAGATTATGAATATTAATTACCATCCCAGCCACCGGCTCACCGGCTTCACCCGCTCACCACACCATCCAAAGAAACAGATGCCTCGATTGTTTTGATTACTTCTGTAAATATCCGCTAGGTAGTGGTCTTAATTACAAACGTAATGACTCAATATTTAAAATAAATGGTAACTGTTCGCTTTATTTCCCAAATCTGTTGCAAAACGAATAGATTGGTTTCTTATGTTTACCTAATATTATGCAGAAGATTTTTTTGAGATTCTTTTGGGATGAGCTAATCTATATCTACACATACTACAAATAAATAAAATTGGAGTGTCTGTTTGTAATATTAAAATAACCGCTTTTTACTAAATACATCCATATGTACGTATACATCCATATGTATACACGGCACATACACCCAAATGACATTTTTTTTAAAATTTGTCTGTCTGTCTCTCTGTCTGTTTGTTCCGGCGAATCTCTGAAACGACTGGTCCAATTTGACGGGGCTTTCACAGACAGATAGCTGATGTAATAAGGAGTAACGTAGGCTACTTTTATTTCAGAAACTTATTTATTTTGTAACCCTGCGATCTGAACAATAACTTTTTTTGTTAAATTCCACGCGGACAATGTCGCGGTCATAGCTAGTTATTAATAAAGAAACATGCCAATAAACCAATAAATCAATAAAGAAACATACATATACAAATATACTCTTATCTTATTGACATTACTGTAAAGTACTTAAAATCGATGACGGTTCTTAGTTGGAAATATGGTACAACCGCTTTTGTTTATTATCATATCATACAGTACTGTACATTATTAAAACTAAACACTTGCTTGTCTATTCAGAAAATATCTTTTGAAAAAAATAGAAATCAAGGTAATTTAGTTAATATTATTTTATTTCGTATTGTGTGTAATAGATAGTGTACTTTTTATTCTTGTCTTTATTATTGTATAAAAGCGGTGACTATTAAAAATTAGGTGTAACTATGAAGGTTAGGTGAAGCTATATTTACGTATTTAAAAAGAACGCATTTTTAAATTATAATATAACATAAACAAACGTTCAATCCTCTCGAGTAGAGTTGAAAAAATATTTACAAAAATTCGTCGAAGAATTGCAGGCGCCAATCAACAAATGAACTCTTTACGAGCTGAGCCAACAGAGGTTTCCGTTTAAAATATTCCTTGGAAATAAATTTCGATATTCAGAGTGTAAAACGGTTCAACGTAATTTAATTTTTCGATATTCAAACGATTAGAGGGAAAATGTTAAGTATTTGTTGTTACATAAATTTCATTTTATCACCAAAGCTAAAGCAACTATAAAGTACAAGTAACATAGAAATATGCGTATGTACAAAAGGCGGTTTTAATGCTAAGGAACGGATCCTTCTAGACAATTTTCAGAAAAAGAACATGAAAAAAGTGGTTTAGAATTAGTATCACTAAATTATTATAAACTAGCTATGTACTGTTTAACCCGCTTTAATTTGGGGAAAACATCTACATAAAAATATTATAGGTATAGCCTATTATAACCTTCGTCGGTAAATGCAATGACAATGACTATGCAACACAAAAAAAATCAATTTAAACAAGTAGTTCCTGAGATTAGCACGTTTAAACTAACAAACTCTTTAGCTTTATAATACTAATATAAATAATTAAATAAGCTCCAACTATTCCCCTACACTAAAAAGAGTCGTAGGTACGCCTAACAACTTACAGATGTGACATTAATAAGTTACAATATTTATAAGTTAATCTGCACGTACAAAATTCAGGTTGAAAAAATAAACCAACATACGATTTAGATTCCGTGCTTTTGCATGATATCTTTTCTTCTGCCATTTGTCTATGTTGAAATTCAAAATATCTCGAGATATAAAAATACTTTCATTTTTATCTCCTATCGAAGACATCGAGTCGGTGCGAAGGTAATGAAGATAGATTGTTCCGCGGTCCTAATACCCATATTTCACTCTTAAACAATTGGCAGTATTGATTGATTGCAGGATAACCATGATGGCCGCATAATTAATTGCTCTGGCGAACTTCAAGTGCTTACAATTGGGCTTCTATCAATTTGAGTCTGGTATGAATTTGTTGGAACATTTTTTCGAAAAGCTTCCTCATTTGTCAATTATATTACATTAATAACCTTAAAACCAATAAAATCACTGACAAAATTTTCCGATTTCTTGGTTGGGAATTACAAGACTTAAAGCTTTTTTTAGCTGCACAGCTGGGCATTGGCCTCTTTCTCCATGTAGGAGAAGAATTGGAGCTTAATATATCATCATAACTCCTGTTAAAATATCATTAACGAGTTTATAATAAATTATTTCTATAACTCGAGACTTCTAGTTTTATTTTCGTTTCTTAAATGGTAGTAGATTAATGAAAAATACATAAATGTGATAATTTATTATTTAATCTTGGATTACAGATCTCGCTACAACCTCGCTTTAGTTTTTTTACAACACTGTTGTCCTTCTGCAAGTCTTCTTCATTATTATTTATATACAGAATTGGACGTTATACACTTTTATTATAAACCAACTCATACATAATTTAGCCAATTTAGTCGTTAAAATAAATTAATCGTGTAATTTTCATTTCCGTCACGTATTAAGCAAATTACTTTCGGAACTTAAAAAAAGTGTGGGTGTACTTATTGTACGCACGTAAGGAGTTGTACTTTATTGGCTAACTTCACGTTGTTAACTTCTTCTTCGTTGACTAGCTAGCTTCAGGGTGTCGGTTTTTTGTGACGGTGTGCGCACGCGTGGTAAAAATTTACTCTCATAATTTTTCCCTAATACGCCAAAAGAAGTATAACTTCAAAAGAAATATCGATGTTGAATCTCAAATATTAAATACACATAATGCCAACAGCGAGGCGAGGAATCTGCGCCATTCGTAACATCCATGAAACTACCAATTGACATTCTGCATGCATTCAACCGTTCATTCTTCGAAGCACGTCATACATTAACCGCGGTGGCTCGAGAATTGTGATTGAGGTTGTGTTGGAGCAGCAATGCATGATAAATTGCTTTGTGGGAGGAATCGACGTTGATAGATAGCTCTGTAGTTGTGTAGGGTTTCCAACTTTTTAATGATGTTATTTTGTAAATAAAAATATTTATTGTAAATGATTTTTTAATATTAAAAGTTCTGTATTCAATCCAAAGTTCAAACACGTGTTATACTTTTGTACTTCATTCTGAAATTTCAAGTTATTTAAATTTTTCGGAAACTTTATACATATTGTGACTTATTTTATCTTTAGCGTAGATAGGCTAAAGATAGAATAAGTCACAATTAGATAATCATACCTTAAAATATCCCATCAATTTTAAATCTTAAAATTAATCTTTTTGTTATTTAAATTTAATTATGTGACTTTTGTCCTACATAGCCATGTTCCATGTAGGTCCAATTGTAACTTGCAATCAACTAAATTACTAAAACATTATAGAAGAAAAAAAAATTCAACAACTTAACTATAAAATTAGCGTATAAAAATCAATACTCATTATAATTAAGTCAGAGGGCAAAAAATAAAGACTTAAATACATATGATTATTCCTTACAATATCATTCAAACAAAGGTCCCGAAATTTCATAAATCCTGGTCACATTCCGCTGTAATTAAAATGGGAGCACTACTGCCTCGTCGTGGTGTCACTCCATTTGCTAATTGAACCCGTAAAGTGACAAAGACCGACGGTAACACCGGTTTGATTGGTCGCTGCGTGTTTGAGATCGTTGCGGCGGAGTTCACTGCACGAAAGGCTTGTGTGGGAGTATAGTCAAATTTAATATCTCACCGTTCGGTAGAAGCTCTTTGATTTCAAATCTAGCCTCCCTTACGGTATAAGCACCTCTATACCATAAAGGTTGAATGAATACATACATACAATAAGACCACTTGAAATCTCATACTCATAAAAAAAAAAATGATAAAGAATACACGGACAAATGATCTGAATAAAACAGATAATAATTTTAATGTCGCTCAAATTTCACGGGACAGTGAATAGCTTGTGTATATTCCCATTCGTATTGTGATCGTTAATAACTCATTTCAATGAATAAATTTTCGATATGATTCGTAATATATACGTGGAAATAATTTATATACATTTTCCCAACTCGTAATGTAATAAGTGCTATTTTCATTTACATATATAAAGATAATTTCAGCAATCAGCTTTTAAAAGAATATTTTTATGGTCTGTTCCGTTATCAACGTTTATTTTATTGCTTGTAGCAATATTTGAAGTATAATTTACGATTTGATAAATATTAAATGATTAACTTATTGTAGAGGACAGATTTTTTTTACGTTAAAAAAAACGAGTTTGCCATAGACCACACGACTTAAGTAAAACTTCTGCACAATAGGCCCGCACTGTGTCTTAGATATACGAAACTTAAGTGGCTATGACAGAAAGAGAGAAAAAAATGTGTGCTCACACCTCTCTCTCTCTTGCTCCGTTCGCCTCGCCCGATCACACTTTTTTGTAACGCTCTCGTCACGTATACACCAGCTTACTCCCCAAGTCATGCGTAAAGAAGTTTTACTTCAAAAGTCTAATTTATCTTATTGAAGAGCTGACTTGACTTTAATTTAAAAGATATTTTATACATGATTTATTTTGTCACAGTTTTTTTAAAAGAGTAATTATGGAGTTTCCAATCGATTCTTCTCAGTAGAATCTAAATTAGTAGATGGTAGTTTCACTTTGAAGTACAATTAATTAAATAATTCCAATTTGTAAGATGAGGACTCATAAGTGCCTTTGAAGCCTACTTTAATACAAGTAATGTTTCATTTTCATTTTAATATGATTACTAGAAGTTTTGCCTTTACAGTATATTTTTCTATTAAACACTTTTGCTTATGGGCCCCGTAAACGATCAAACTTGTTTGTCAAACATGTTTAATCAAACTTCATGTTTCATATAACAAACATATTAAAAAAACCCGCAGCCCCGCACACGATCAAATAATTTGACAAACACGTTTGTCAAACAGAAATATGAAGTTTGATCAAATATTTGATCGTCTACGGGGCCCTTTAGACGGTACCTACATCGGTTGTCATTTTGAAACTACCGATACTTCATTGGCACTGCAGACAGCACAGTCATGGCTGGTCTCTATCATATGAGAATATCCAGAAATCTAAATGTATTTAATTCGCAAAGACAGCGTTATTCTTACTACTGTCAGACATCATGTGGACGAATAGTGGGAGTATTGAACAAAGAATCTCGGTGTAAATGTCATGATATTAGTTTTAATGATTTTCACAAATTTCTTGTTAATCGTACGAGACGTTGATGTCTTGTCATCTTAACTGAATTGCGCGTTAGTGCTACCAGCCTCAGAACGCCTCACCAAACTTCCTCTTTCGTTCCGTATTAATGACTCTGAAAGAAGTTGTTAGACGCATATTATAACAATATTGTTTTGAAAGGTTACAACGCTTCACGATACAGCCTGTAATATCCCACTGTTGGCCATAGGCCTCTTTCCCCATGTAGAAGAAAGATCAGAGCCTAATTCAATCAGTAGTTGGTGGGTATATTCCCATCTATGAGTAACGATCGCTGTCAGGTGTACATGATAACAACCGGGACCGACGGCTTAACGCGCTCTCTGAGGTTTTTGAAGGACACAAATGCCCACATCATCATTTTTAAAGTGTGTGTTAACTTGTATTCAAATATAATTGTATGTACTTACTTTAGTAATCTCTCCATTAATTACAGTTGATTGTTTAACATTTCGAATGTAAGGTTATGCCTGACTAATGATCACATTAGCAATGAAATTGGAGGACTGACACCATCCCATGTATCTCCGTTCGTGTACATTGTAGCCAGATACATTAGCAGTGTTTTGGACTATGTATGTATTTGAAATAATTAATAAACATCGCTTAAAGTAAAAAAGTTTTATTTATATGTTTTTCTAACTGAACGGACAGACGTAGTCGAATCGCGAAGTGTCAATTGCACGATGTTAAAATAGTCGTTACGTTCACTCAGCAATTTTCTTAATTTTTCATTTCATAGGAACGTCCAAAAAAATAAGAGGAGATTAAAAAAGAATACGCAATCGACTCAACCATTCTCAATCATCCTAGATTAATTTTTATAGATATAGAATTATTGATGAATTTACGGCTGCGTAAAATTACCGGTATAAGCTGGATGAGGATTGTGGACAATCGGGATTTCTGGCGCTAACTTGAGGAGACAGAACTGACTGACAGAATTGATACAAATTAATAGTAATATATGTTATGCCAGACGAAGTTATGTCCACTCTTTTCGTTTCAAATTAATTTATAGGTACCGTATTATGTAAATTAACAAGTTTCTATACCTAGCTACGAATAAACTAATAAATGAACGCCTCACGCTCAACAGCCCCCTAGGAATCACTCCACACAATAAACAAGCATAAACGCCTAGACAACGGCAAACATCTGTATGGCCAATACAAATGTTTGTCGTGTGCGGGGATCGAACCCGCAACCGCCAGCTCAACAGCCACAAACCAGTGCTGTAACCGTTACGCCAATGCGTCGTCAACAATAAAACAAAACAAACAAACTAACAAAAAACAACAAAATTTTAGTAACACTGTAAATATATTTTTTTTCAATTGATATTCGAGCCTTTAATACAAAAGTAAATGTTATTGTATATTTCATTTTAATTCCAAATAATACATTAACTTTAGATCAATTACTTCGTAGAATGTAAGATAATACAATATTCCACGAAGAGGGCAAATTAAGATGAAGGAAACAGAATTAATAATGGTTTTAGATGCGCTCGCTTATCAATAATTCGATAACGCTAATACGATTTAATTTGTCTCCTTGGCGCAGTGCGTAGTAACATTGCTTTCTGTTCTAGAGATTGTGTATTCTATTTTAGCCCCAAGTCTATTGCCCACTGCATCGTTTGCATAGTAATTGATATTTACAAATCTATACTAATATAATAAAGCTGAAGAGTTTGTTTGTTTGTTTGTTTGTTTGTTTGAAGGCGCTAATCTCGGGATCTACTGGTCCGATTTGAAAAATTCTTTCAGTGTTAGATAGCCCATTTATCGAGGAAGGCTATAGGCTATATATCATCACGCTAAGACCAATAGGAGTGGAGTCCACGCCGACGAAGTCGCGCGCAGAAGCTAGTAGGTGATAAAGTAGTACCTTATTATTATATAATCGTAATTTAGGACTAGAGCTCGCCCTCGATCCGGCTTCATAGAATGGTTGCGTAACAAACAGTCCACCCAAAAATATTTATGTATATCACGCCTTTAACTTTTAATAGGACACATACTTTGTAGCTATATTTTAATGGTGTTGCTTAAACGCAGACATTGAGTTGCTTACTTTAGTAACAGATGACCGTGTGCTAATCGTATTTATTTATAACTATCCTGAATGTTACTCATAAAAATTATATCGTTTTATGCCAAGTTTAACTGCTGTAATGAAATTAAAGAAAACTATCATAGATGCGACATATACGATTCTGTGAAACGAGTATTAGATTCTATGACCTTCGAGATAGAGTTTCTATTCCAATAAACCTACCAGTCTTTATAGGATCTAGGGTCTGACGGTTCCGAAGTCAAGTTCCGACTTCCGTATCTCGTTAGCATACTAATGGACCCTCGAGACATTCATATTATTGTATTGTTAGTATTGTTACTGCCCCCGAGAGCCGCTGCTTTCTCGAGGCTTGTGTGGACCACATTAAGCTCGAACTTTAAATGCAAAGGGAATCATTTGGGAGTCCCAACTACTTCAAATGTCGGCCGAAAGTTCTAAAGTGAAACCATTTTGTTGTATATGTAAATACGGTTAGTAAAAAAACATATTTTGATCTTCACAATACATCGTTATTACGTACAATTTGAATTTAAGAGTTGTTACATTTTTTGTTTACATTTTTTACAAGTTACGAAATTTCGCTGTATTTTGCAGAAGCTGCCATGTTTTTAACGATTCAGCCTGTTATATCCCACTGTTGGGCATAGGCCTCTTCCCCATGTAGGAGAAGAATCGGAGCTTATTCCACCACGCTGCTCCAATGCGGGTTGGCGGATATATTCCCTACTATGAGTAACGATCGCTATCAGGTGTACATGATAACAACCGGGACCGACGGCTTAACGTGCTCTCCGAGGCACGGTGGGGAGACCCACAAGGACTGTACAAACACCCAGACTACGGCAAACATCTGTATGGCCAATACAAATGTTGTCGTGTGCGGGGATCGAACCCGCAACCGCCCGCGCAACAGCCAATCGCAATCCAGTGCTGTGACCGCTGCTCCAACGCGGCGTCATGTTTTTAATGTGTATTAAAATTTGATTATAAACTAACATCTATACGAAAGGTATAAAAATAAATTCAAGTAAAACATTTTGTTTTAGCGAAGAAGAAGAATAACGGTTGACAAGCTAGCTTTTTTACAGGGTCTAATTGACACACTACAGGGTCTTATTTGACACACTACAGGGTCGATTTGACATTTTAGAATAGAATAGAATAGAATAGAATCAATTTTATTGGTAACAAACACTGACAACAAACACTGAAAACAAATACAACAATATTGGACCCTAATAATAAATTACAAAGCTATACATATACAGAAATAATAATAAAAAAATGAATTATGTCACCAATCGGATGCCCACTCAGTATTGCTGGGACATCGTCGCCCCAACACTGATTTTCAGTGGGCACCGTGAAGAAATGCAGCACGGACAGTGATAACATTTTAACAACATTTAACATTTTAAATATCATATAAAAAATAGCGATCGTTCCAGTGGGGATCAAACCCGCACCTCCTACTAACCAGTAACCATGTCGGCGCTCTTAGCCAATTAAGTTATGGAACGATTTACTTGTCTGGTCCGGTTTTTCAATATCTGAGCGATTACTAACATCATATCTCGATTGTTTCAGCGGGTGTCCGCACAGTGGACGTACAGGCAGTGGAAGGAATGGTGGCGCAGTTCCCCTGTGACCTGGGCACGGCCGCCAACGACAAAGTTTACATGGTATTCTGGTTCAAAGACGATGCAGGCATCCCGTTGTACAGGTCAGTGAACTTTTTTTTAGTTGAGAAGGAGATTTGAAGGCAGGAGATTATTTCTTAAGTATATATCATCGACAATAAATTGTTATTTAAAAAATTTCAATTATGAACTAAGGCGCTTAAATGAAAAATGAAAATATAGTTTATTACTACTTCACAAATGATCATTAAAAATTGACTTCAACAAAAATAACAAAATACACAAAACGATTTAACGTGAAATCGTTTCGTGGGGAACTGGTGTCTGTGAGAGGCCGTAATCGGAAGTACAGATCACCAGGTCCCACTCCACGGAATCAATTATACATAATTAAAGAAAATGTTCAAAACAAAACGTCAGTCTTTATTTTCGTTCATTACTTATTAAATATCTAGGAATATAAATAGTCAATGATATTATATCGTTTGGGTCCTCCCACGCTTTTTATCGAAGTTGTCTTTTTGGAGGTCAATGACTCGTATGATTGGTCATTCTAATTTTTTACTAGACGTGAACTTTTTCATGGTTCTTACATGGGATGTCCTTTAATATGTGGAGTACTACAAAATCTGATGCTTGTCTTGTGGTTCCATTTAGATTTGATCGAGATCTGGTGACTACTTCTTGATAAATCTTTAATGCGTATTTACTTGACTGTTTTTTCGTCTACCTACGTTGTAACTTGTCGATGTAACTGAAATCGATTTTTTTTTTGTTTACGAGCAAACAATTAATTATCTATAAAAAAAATCGAAAAAATAATAAGTAGAGTCAACAAGTCTACATTATTAAAATAACTATCATTTCTGAAAATCTTATTGAGATAAGTTTTTAGCCCGTACGTGATCGCGGCTGCAATGATAATTACTTCGAAACGTATAAGTTTTCACTTAGCACAGAGTTTCGTGCAACTTTACTTATGTACAAAGAGAGCGCAGAGAATGTAACGGAATATTACTCAAATTATAAACTTCAAACTGCTTCATACTTGACAAAGTAACTCTTTCATATAATAAGATGCAATGACGATTATTAATACTAGAGGACAAATAAACGTAGAGTCCACTTGATGGTAGACGGTTCTTATAGCGTACCTTTTTTTTTTTTTTTTTATGTAACTAGGTTGGCAAACAAGCGTACGGCTCACCTGATGATGGTAAGACCGTAGCCTATAGACGCCTGCAACACCAGAAGCATCGCAAGCGCGTTGCCAACCCTATCCCCAATCTCCCCCAGGAGCTCTGGTCACCTTACTCACCAACAGGAACACAATACTGCTTGAAAACAGTATTATTTAGCTGTGGTCTTCTGTAAGGTCGAGGTACTACCCCAGTCGGGCTGCTCCATATTTTGAGCAGGAAATTTCCTGATGTGCCCTACCTCAGTTAAACACTTAACAAAAAGTACCTATAACAACAAAAGCATTACAAACACTTTGCCGAGGATGTAGAGTCGCGTCGTTAACACAGTGCAACCTTAGAAGCTCTGGCAACCTTACTAACCTCTGTAATACAATACTATTTGAAAGCAGTATTATTTGGTTGCGATCTTCTGGGCGGTTGCGGTGCTTCAACTTTAGTTCGAAGGTATTTTCTGCTATGGTAGAGATCTCAAATATGATAACTAGCTATGGCTCACGGTTTCACATACGGTAAATACCTTTCTCGATAAATGAATCCAACACAAAAGTGACGAGAGCGTTTAAACAAACAAACGTGCAAACTATTCAGCTTTATAACATAAGTATCTATACATAAGTATCTATAGTAGATATAGATCAATATTATAAAATATAAAAAGATAATAAATCTAAAACTTGCGTCAATGCATTATTAAAATGCGTGAAACTACTGTAGATAATTATAGATAGATCTATCTGTATTGACTGACTTGACTTGACTTGAGTGATTGTTAAGAATAAAAATAAAATAGTTAACTTGGAAATAAACGTTTGCAGTTTTTTTAGTTGAATATGAAAACTGAAATTGAAAACAGATTGTATTTTTAATCATCTGCTCAAACGCATCGTCAACTACTTCTAAATGCCATAGAAATACAATTATTTTACAACATAAACTTCATCATACAATTGGGTTAATTAAGTTTTGAAATAAAAATAATCCTCTTATCAGACAAATATCAAAGTTATTTCATATTGTGACGACTCGAACAAAAATTACGTTTTGCATTTTAATTTTTAATTATTCATTGTATAGAGGCTGGGTAATTTTGTCGGTTACTTTGCCATTGTTATCAATACCAGTAACAAAGAATAACTAATTAATATATTTATTAAAGCTGTATAAAGTTCTCTATAAAAACTTTCACTAACTCTACCATAATTTTTAAATATTCATTACGTTCTAAATAACTAAATCTTAATTTTAATTTGCAGGATGACGATTCAAATGCGCTTTTGTAGTCTATTTTAATAAAAATATTTTCATTTTGATTTTTATTCGTGCCAATTATTTTACATCGCCTCTTAGTACACTTGTATGCATTCTATATATATCTTATAACATTAACACACAGTCGTCTGTTCCTAAGGTAAGCAACTTAATGCTTGTATAGGTAACAGTCGGCTGATATAGTTAAACAATTTTTTATGCATAGAAATACATACATAAATATACTAGCTGACCCCGCAAACGTTGTTTTGCCATATATGTTATTAAAACCCGCAACCCTCTCTTGAGGATGGAATTTCGTAAAATCCGTTCTTATCTGACCTCTACTCGGTGAAACGAATATTCCTACCAAATTTCAAGTCTCTACCCCTTATGGTTCCAGAGATATCGTGGTGAGTCAATATATGGGTGGAAATCTCTTTTATATCTATACTAATATAATAAAGCTGAAGAGTTTGTTTGTTTGATTGTTTGTTTGTTTGTTTGAACGCGCTAATCTCAGGATCTACTGGGCCGATTTGAAAAATTCTTTCAGCGTTAGATAGCTCATTTATCAAGGAAGGCTATAGGCTATATATCATCACGCTAAGACAA
This sequence comes from Melitaea athalia, assembly GCA_905220545.2. Classification (NCBI taxonomy): domain Eukaryota; kingdom Metazoa; phylum Arthropoda; class Insecta; order Lepidoptera; family Nymphalidae; genus Melitaea; species Melitaea athalia. Next base: position 23,047,905 of record HG992179.1, read on the forward strand.
ATAGGAGAGGAGTCCACGCCGACGAAGTCGCGCGCAGAAGCTAGTATATAGATAAATACAAATATATCACCCAGATTCTGACGGAAATCAAAGCCACAACCCGCGGAGCAGAAAGCAGGGCCATTACAAACTGCGCCAACAGGCTAGTCAGTACATATAATAATCCTTATGCACATACATTAATACGAGCACTAACTTTTGTTATTGCAAAAGTTAGAACTTCGCGCTTAAGCCACTTGAAGTGCTAAAGCCAGACCTAGCGCATTGTCGAACATACATAAGTTAAAAGACGCTTCACGATCATAAAGAAAATCGAATTTTAATTATATACTAATCTAGTATATTAATAATTGTGTTTACTCGCAAACGTAAAAAAATGGCTTCAATTACATGGTACAAGTAATATAATTTAGATAGACGAGAAAGTAGTCCATTGAATATGCATTATTCAGATATTGATCAAGTTGAAATGGAACCACATGCCAAGCATCAGTTTTCGTTTTAAAAAGAATCGTCAAAATCTGTACAGCCAGTAAAAATTTATGAGGTTATAATGCAAATACAAAATACAGGTGAATTAAAAACCTTGAATATTAAATAACTAGATTTTATTCCATGATATAAAGTGTCTTCCATTAATAGTCTAGATTCAACTCAATGACTCATAATCTCCTCTGACGATATGATCCTATTTTTGATAGAAGAGTACCAAAAACTGATAAGTAGTACCACCACAATTCTTACCACCATTTCAAACTACGAATAGGCTCTACGAATCGTACCACAATTATTGGAAAATATTTTTTTCTCTCTTGATTTGGAAATCTTCACTACTGCTTACCAGCAAATAACAAGTTCAGACACAAATGATTTATGAATAATAAATCCATGTTATAAATTACACGAGAATGCTAGTCTAGAAAAAACGATGGTGGTAAGCAATGGCGATGGTACCAGCAATTGTATTGTTACTTTACGTAACAGAATTTTTTTTTGTTCAGTCATCCATAATGTTCCATTAAGCCAAGGTAATGTGTTTGCGGTTTGCGGAATAGAGGTCAGATAAGTCAAGTTGGCAAACTTCCAAGTCGGGTTAAAAAGTTGATCCTGGAAGAAGACAATTTACTTATACCATCCGTTTTGGGAGTAGAAACGGGTGGAGTAATGATTTAGATGAAGACGGCAGGTTACTTTGTAATATTTTGAATTATTCTATTATTTGAATGACTTGGATTTGGAGATTGTTTTTTTATAAGGCGGTCTAAATATATGTATTGTGTTGTGTATTATGTTTCTATTTTAAAAATAGTTTTTATCAGTATTTTGATGTTGAATATTTAGAAAAAATCTATGTGAATACAAAAATACAACCGCAAAAATGTATTTCAGCAATAACACAATCAGAATTGATATTTGAATATTTCATTTGAAAAGAGTTTTTTCATTAAAATTTATTATGAATGCATTTGAAAGTTTTCCAAGAACACAAATGAATTCAATCAAATAAACTAACAATTCATGGGTAAATAGCGAAGAAATAAAGTAAAAACTGCACATTGTTAGAGCCAACTTTAAAATTCATTAGCAAACCAAAGTAAGTCTGGATTCTTCTAGATGTTTATTACATCTGCAGCAGAGGCAAGAAAACTGTACGTACGTTTTCTACAAGTTTGGCGCAATAATTAATTCGTACGGTACTGCTACAACGACTTGAAATTTAACTGCAACGCTTATTACTAGTAACTGTAAGTGGAGACTTAATTTCATACTGCAAATATAAATAATAATTCAAACCTGCTTTATGCAGTAAAGATCTACACTAACCGAATCATGGTCTTAATTCTCTACTTACAACGAATCTATGATTTATATTTTGTACTAGCTGCTGCCCGAGACGTCGTCTGCGTGCGTTCACTGCTCGTTCCCCGTAGGTGATAGCGTGATAATATTATGTAGCCTATGTTCTGACCCGACTTCTTAATAATATTCGTGCCAAATTTGAAGTAAACCATGCCGTACTTTTTGAGTTTATCCCGGACATACATTGACTTTCCTATCATTTTATTATATGTATAGATGTTACGTCTGGTTATCCGTAAGTATTATTCACTGTGACAGTTTTAATACCAGCAATAAATCATTCATGAGGCAGAACCGCAGACAAAATCGACGCAAGTTGTAACCAAAATAAAGGAACGGTTTTTATATTTTCTCGTATTATCAAGACATTGTATCCGCTGAAAAAAGGTAATGTTATTAGTATAAAAAGGCAACCTTCCCGTTTCAATGTTTTATTTTAATTAATTAAAAGAAAATTCCATTGAATTCGGAACGAGTCCATTTTCTGAATGTATAACGTCATATTTTCTTGTTTATAAAAGTCGCCCCTGGGTTCGGGCAATTCGGTGTCGGAGACTGTTAATTATAACCCTATTTATATAATTAAGGGGTACAATGGGTCCGAAACTTTCCGTATTAATTAAAAAGTCGGTGAACGTCAGCACCTCGAGAGCTACCACTGTATCCGCTCCACATCTGTGAAGTCCAAAACTTTAATACGTTTCCTAACTACCCAAATATTTCACCGTTGGACCCACTCAAGACAAATTACTTTGGCCGTTTTAGGTATTTTTTTTCAACTCGTAATTTCACCATTCGTTGCCCCGCTCCGAGGAAACTGGTTTAAAGACTGCATCTAAGTGGGTTATGTTAAACTTTTGCGACTTCTCCTCTTAAGTTGCGGAATAAAATTTTTATCGTACAATTTATTATGTGTTAAAATATGCACATTTTTCTCAGTTCTAAAATCTGCTCACCGGTGTCTCTACTGACGATTTCTTTTTGTAGTTCTTTGTGAAACTTAGATGTTTACTTTCTGTTCGTTCTGCGTTATGGTTTAAGTTTACAGTTGCCTCATTATAGCCGTATGTTCTAGCACCATCTCTACTCATAATAACGAATAAAATGAAATTTAGTATTTTACATAATTCTGTCAAAAACTTTGCTCACGTAATGGAAACTTCCACGCTAGGTTTGTCGGCAAGTTTTCGTATGTTCTGAACTCGTGCATAACGCCCTGCGTAGTTACACTGGTCCCCTTTCGTACCTGAAACTCGCAAGGACAAAATGATTATAATTTAATTATATAGCTGTTATATGTATATAATCTATTATTTATGAACATACAATATAGTACGAGGTGATAATTGTATGATTATCCTATTTTAAATTTATCTTTTCCTATACATAGGAGAACAGTTCGACCTTAACCTTCGATTCCCCGATTTTATGATAAAAACTGAAACTGACCTTAAGTACTTTGCAAAGCATAAATAATCAGCATCTACCACATAAGCAGATAGTAGACTAGACTGAAACGTTTTTTTTTTTTCATAATATCACTCTCATCGGTAATAAATAACAAAATAAGGAAACGCGAATACCTTGTGATGATTTCAGTGATATTTTTTTCTTTAAATACGTACTAAAATGTCAAGAATCAAGCTTTAATTTATTTTCTTAATGAAGACCAAACCTTCAAATAGAAGCGACAAAATGACTAGCAATTACAATCCAGTATAATATTGTTAAAATTCGATTGTCTCAAAACGATTTTTTTTTCACCCATAAAACCTAAGTATTAAATACATTTGAATAAAATAACCGAATGCCATCTCGATGCGGAGACACCTGGAACAGTAAAGTCGGGGAAACAGCCACAAAACCGATCACGTGCGAAGCTACGGCTACATATTTGCAAAGCGTAGCATAAACTGAATTCAATCGAAAAAATATCATTATTGAGTGAGAGTCCTTTCTCTACCCAAGATGAGGGTCGAGGATTAGTTCGTCATTACGATGACAGATTTTTTTTTATCAATAATAACTATCAAACAACTACGTTAGAAGGCTTTACGTGTCTATCCATTTAATGGGAATCGAAACAAAAAACATTCCCTTAATGATTTTTTTTTATTTCTGTTCTAGAATAAAAATTGGAAAGAGGTGAACATTTATTGTTCTTTTGTGCTTCAAATTTTAGTTACGAACAGAGACTATACGGAGATTTTACACTTTGCTGATTTTCACATAAGCTTTATGTTTGTCTATTGATAGCACGATCTCCACCTAAAACTTCATAAAATTAATATAAAAATATAATTTCAAATTTTTTAATATAGGTAAATCTCGCCGTACGAAAAAAAAATCTGTATCATTTATATATTGTAATTCTATGGAAGGTAAATCAAGACAAAACCTAAAGATTATTTCAATTTCTATGATTAAATATCAATTGGATTCTGTTTTAATTTTTTTTATTATTATATTTATTTATGTTAAAATTTTAGTATGTAAACTGTATTTTGATATCAATTTTATTACATCTCCTATTTATATTAAGGTGTTTTAATATTACTAATGTACATACACTGCTCATTGAAACTCCACCGGTGTGAACGCAGCTTTGCCACCCAAACAAGAACAACCGGCTCATTCAATTTCATTTCAATTTCGATGTCAAATAACAATTCATGCAATATATTCATGTGTCGTGGTTCGTCACCCAATTTATAAATATAAAAACAACTAAATTTTTATAGATATTAAAAGTTTTTTTGTTCGTTTTCTTTTATTGTTTTACATAAAACGATTCGGTCGGTTTATTTTGTTTTTGAAACTTTCCGGTTTACTGTAAATGTATAATACACAATTATTATCGATATACTCTTTAATTAACGAATTTCATAGTAAACTCTCGAAACCATCAACCAACCAATATTATAGAATTAAATTTAAAATATCCAATTTCCGCATCACGTCACTCACATAACTTATAATTCGACGCTTAGAGGCAAACGTCAAGGACGTTATTGCTAACAGAATCGTTATCCACTTTATGCAATGGCGATCTCAAAACACATCCTTTCCATATAAATTCAACAAATAATTCCCATACTTACTCCTACCGAAATTACATTTCATCCCATTTTAGACTCTATGACCATTCGATAAGGTATAAAGTCCTTTGACGGTGTTATGAAGGAACAACCCACGTACAGCGTATTGGGTCAGTAGTTTACGATAATTCGGGATGTTCACGGTTCGAGTCGATTGTCGATACAGCGTAACTCGTTATCGGCGCTAGATATTGTAGAACAATTGGAAATATAATATATGTCAATATTTCTTAAGCGCTTTTAAGCTGCTAACTTTGTGTGACAATTGTTTTGCGTTTGAATGGTACAAGTGAATACAATATTTCCCAACGGTACTATTCTCTATTATATAATCATGACTGTGTGTACATTTGTATATATATCCATATTGTAGACATAAATTAAAAATAACTAGTCCGCCCTCTTGGGTTTTCCGCCATATGACGTCACATAGCTTACCGTGTATTTTAATCCAAAATAAACTTGCATACAAAATATTAGCCCAATCGGTTGAAGATATGCTTCAAAACTATTTTGCATTATATCACCCTAACAGACACACATAGTTACATACATATTGAGTTGAATAAAAGCTTTTACACATACGTTGGCGCAAACATTTGTATTGATGGCCATACAGATGTTTGCCGTGGTCTGGGTGTTTGTGCAGTCCTTGTGGGTCGCCCCACCGTGCCTTGGAGAGGACGTTAAGCCGTCGGTCCCGGTTGTTATCATGTACACCTGATAGTGATCGTTACTCATAGTAGGGAATATATCCGCCAACACGTAGTGCAGCAGCGTGGTGGACTTAGTTCCGAAACTTCTTCTTTATGGGGAAAGATATCTTCTTAATGTCAAACCAAGGCGTGGTGGAGAGACCCACAAGGATTTTCAACCACCCACGTCTATTATACATAAAGATAAATCTAAGACAAAGCGATAACCATAAACTCAAGTCACTATTTATGTACATAATTCATTTGTTACCCTTTTTGATAATCGTTTGTTTGTGTGGGTGTTAGGGTTGTTTTGTGGGGTTAAGTAATACAACTGAATATCAGGAAATATCACAGTTATAGAAATACCCTCGGGCTATTGTCATATCCAATACAAGTACAGTTCAGAATTAGTTTAGGTTATAATACCGATTCGTGTGTTTGTGTAAAGTTTGTATTAACACGTTCCCTGTCCTAGTACAAAGTTATAAAATGTATTCGTACGTCCACCTACAATTTTGCCCTAACTTGACATTAATCATTATAAGAGATTACATTTATACTAATACGGCCTAAAAAAAATTTTTTTTTTTCAGGAAAATACTGTAAAAAAATATGACTCCCTAAGGAGTCATGAACGTGTGAACTAAAAATTGTGTGACTCTCTATGGAGTCATGGACGTGTTAAATAAAAATAGTAGTCAATCATATATTTTTTTATATGTTCTGTGGTATGAAATGTCAATATCAGCTGTGAAATGTCAGCATTGTATGAATCACTACATAGTATAAAACAAAGTCGCTTTCTCTGTCCCTATGTCCCTTTGTACGCTTAAATCTTTAAAACTACGCAACGGATTTTGATGCGTTTTTTTTTAATAGCTAGGGTGATTCTTGAGGAAGGTTTATGTATATAATTTAGTATACTTTTATGTAAATTAGCAGAAATACTCTGCCGTCCATGTTATAATACATTATACATTGATTTAAATAAATAAACAACATTGCCTCCAAAAAAAAAATTGTTTTATTTTACCCTCTTCATATATGGGAAACTGGCAAACATTTTACGGCGGCTCTTTTAAATTTTCGGTAGCTTTGTTATCTAACAATACGTCCATGAGAAATTTTTTCCTCTTATTCATACGTCCAGTCAAATAAAAAACATTAAATTTACTTATAGATTATGACTCCAACTAGAGTCATGGACATATGAGTTTGGTACAAATGTGACTCCTTTGGAGTCATTGGACAGTGAACGTGTTAATGTATTATAGTGTATATGTACAGAAGTGTAATCAAATGTAATATTTAAGTTAAAGAAGCATTGAACAAGTTCACAGTCACATACCATTGAACAAGTTTACTTATTTGATGAATAAGACTAATACTCCGAATTGTGAGAAATGTGATAAAATTGTAGACGTTTATCATATTATATTAATATTCATATTTTGCGGAATGAAATATTTATGTCTAATAGTATTATAAGAGAAGTAGGTGGAATAAACAGCGTCTTGGCATTCCCTTTATCCAAGGAGGCCAGGGCTCTGTATAAACTGGTTAGACTGGGTTTGAGAGTGAGATGGTCGGTCATCTTCTCTCAAGACCAGTTTCTAGTTTAGGAAGACGTATAAAGTGTGATAGTCGCTTTTTTGTGACCAAGCTCAATAAAATAAAGATTTTAAAACAAGAATAATTGTTTGCTTGCAAAAGAAACAACCCGTATTGGAGCAGCGTGGTGGATTGAGCTTTGATCGTTCTTCTACATGGGGAAAGAGGCCTATGCCCAGTAGTGGGATATTACGGGCTGAAACGTAAAAAGAAAAACAAACGATCTCATTATACATCGACAATACACATTATTAGGTATAACTCAAAAGCTACTCATAAAATCTGTATCAAATTTAAATGGAACTAAACGAGAAGAACCAGCTTTCGATTTTTAAATTCCTTTTGAATGATAAACAATCATCAAAATCTGCACATCCGGTAAAATTAAAAAAAAATACAAAGTACGCATCTCAGAAGTGAAACTTGTTTGGCAAGCTAATTGAAAAAAAAAATCCAACGTCACGCGGTGTTCCGAGGCGGCCGCGCAAGTACTGACCTCGCCTGACGTTGCCGCGTCACAATTTCTCTCAAATTTTACCCCTCATGCGCCGAAAGAAGTTACACTTCAAAAATACTATCAAATTGAAAACCTAATTATTTTTTATGTCGGTTAAAAAGTATGTAGAAGGTGAGACATTTTTACTATTTTAGACGCTGAAACCGATTTCGTCCACAGGTTCTGTTGGAAATCGGCAAGAAGCTCGACAGTAACCTTTAAAAGTTGCGCACACATTCATTTATCTTATAAGAATCATATTATGTCGTGTGTTACCTACTAATATGTTAGCGCTACTAAACAAAGCCTTCGCTTATATTTCTTGTTTATATACTTTTTAATTTACTTTATGCGTTTCTAAAAAAAAAAGAAAAAAACATTTAACTAAATAGCTACGTAGCATTGAATTTCGTAATGTAATATGAAGGTTTTCCAGCTTTTGTGTGTCAAATATACATTCGAGCGATTCATTCCTAATGTTCGCTGCGCACCGGAAGTGTGGCTAAACGGTGAGCGCTTCGTGCTGCGGAAAGCGAGAATTATAAAAAAATGAAATTTTTGTTGTATGGTATGGTACGTAATTTCATAATAT